>BMAW01031047.1:180774-254204 GCA_019974015.1 Nephila pilipes | reverse complement strand
TATATATATATATATAAATATATATATATATATATATACATATATATTCATAAATTATCCAATTATTTTGAAGATTATAAAGACCATAAAGGAAAGGATAGTACGTCAAAATATGGTAATAGAGTAATTTTAATTTCTCTTTCTATCTTTGGACTGAAATGAGGGATTAAACATGTTTTATTGATTCAAACTATCTCATTTACAAATTACTTTATAACAGAATGGTTGGTAAAAAAATTAACTGAACAAGTGCATTAATTAATTACAAATTACATAAGAAAATAATAATGCTATTAAAGAAATATCAAGATTCTTGCTTAACTTATTTAACATAGTAAATACGTATAATTTCAAAATTTTAAGAAATATATTTTATTAAATTAATTACGATCACACTCACTTACTTTATCATCAAATCCTAAGTTTCTAAATTTGCGTACTTTGTCATTGCTCTATACTGTAAAAATCTTACGAATTTTTTTTATAATAATACGAAATATTAAAATTATTGAGAAATTCAAAAAAGAATCTCAAATTTTCTTTTTCAAACTAAAAAAATAGTTTAATGTTTAAAATTAAGGGCAAACCTTATAAATATTCAAGTATTATTTAACTAGTATCACCATCTGTTTACTAATCGAGAATTATTAAAGTTAAAGTAATTCTTTTAAAAAGAAGTTAATCTGAAATTGAAATATGATTAGAATGTATAACACAATTCAATCACATTAAACAAAAATAAATCTTTAATATATATTATCATGTTTTAAATGTGTTTTTAAGAAATATTGAATATTTATATCTGAAAAAGCTATTAAAAATGATTTAAAGTTAAAATACTTATCAATCTTTGTATAACTAAATTAATACTTTGTTTTTGGTGATTTATTTTAATATTTTATAGATGGATATATTTATTTTATTAATCCAAAAAATATAGTTTTATTCACTGAACATTTCAACGAATCTCTCTTATCATATGTATTAATGTAAACTTTGTTATCTATAATACTAACTTAATGCCTAAATACTTTGACTTTTATTATTACTTGCTTGAAGTAAATGTAAAGATTTCGGATAAAAAAAAAGACAAATTAGGATCATCGTCATAATTATAATTACAATTAAGGATGATTAGTTCATCGATAATTTAGGAAAATTAATTTTATCCATGTAGTTCTCTTCATAAAAATGTAAATATAAATATCAGCGAATCGATTGTTGGGTGTCCTTCCCTGTTGAATCCCTTTAACTTGTTTATATTTTTATTGTTAAATTAAATTAATTTTTTAACAGCTAGATAAACAAAAGAGTTAAATTTTCATAACAGTTAACTTGATTTAAACTATTTTGAATAAGTATAATTATTGTAACCCTTATAAGATTATCTATATCCATGAAACTAGAAAGATCTTGAAAATCATAACTATGAATTCAATATATATTTTTGTTTTGAATATATTTAATTATATCGGAACTGTTTTTAATAATAGCTGTCTTATTTAGTTCATTTACAAATTCTTGTTATATTGATTGAAATAATTAACCTGGTTTTGTAATGTAAATATTAAAATCACTTCTAAGAGTTCTAAATTTAACTCGTTCATTATATGAATGACACATTTCAAAAAGAAATATTTGAAACAGTCACTTATTCAATTGCTTATCAGATCTATAGCAACTTTCTTAGGTCGATTGAAAAAATCGCCGAATTGTAGAGTTTTAACTATGAAATTTTAAAGTACAGTGCCGTATTTAACTAGAAAATCAAGGGTTGCCATATTTGGCAGTTTATCACTAACAAATATTTCCTTCACCTAGGATGTGGCCTAAGGTACATCCCATCATTTATTTTTAATACCAATTCATTCCAATTTGTCTGCAGTAGAAAGAGAAGATTTCAAGGCATGGAACAATTTATTTTGTATTTCAATTTTGTATTTCATTTTTGAAATTCCTTGAGTTGCGAAAAGAAGAAAATTATAAAAAAAAAATTCTTAACGATTCCTATCTAAAGGAGTCATCATGGTATCTGGAAAAAGCAAACATGAAGTTGAATTAGTTTTTGTGGATAAAATCGGTAAACTGATTAATCTTTTATGTTAAGTTACGTTGTCATAGTTCAGGTCTGGTAATCTTAAGTGACATTAAAAATCAAATCACTGTTCTTTCAGTCAATAGTTGCCTTCTAATTGCGAGTAAAGAAGAAATAAAATATTGTCATTAGATGCAAAATGAAATATCTAAACTAGGATCATATCAATGTACATGAAATAGACAGATGTAAGAATGAATGCAGAATTATGGTCTTCAATATTGTTTGGGAAAAACGCACTTTCACTGAAGGAGAGTTCATAAAAAAGAAATATTGAGGAAATAATTTCTGCTTTAGATCCAAAAAATAAGAAATTACACAAATTAATTGAAAAATAACCTACATCTATACATACAATAGAAAGTCAAATTTTTGTTATTTTCGATGACGTAATAAGTAGCATGCAAAAGGAATTGACCAATTTCTCAGCACTAAGTCTAGCCTTAGACGAATCTACGAACGTTGAACATAAACCACACTTAATTACATTTGTTCAGTATGTAACAAATAATCTAGAAGGGAAAGAACAATTGGACCTTATTGCACTAAATGATATGACTCGAGGAATAATTAAAAACGGCCTTGATGCTACATATGGAAAACATACTATTTTGATTAAAATGGCAATCAGCGTTATAACTAATAACACTCAATCCAATTATAAGTGACTTACTAATGTTTTTTTTTTATTATTATTATTATTGACAATTTTCATTACCATTGACAAATTTCATTACCAATTCAATTTTTATCTCTTTTCATTGCATTATTCATAGAGAAACGTAGTTGGTAAAATTTTTTGATATAACTACGTTTTGGTGATAATTTTAGAAATAGTTAACTATACACTTTCAAGAGTCAATACTCAGCGAGAGCTCAAAGCTTTCTTACAAGATATAGAAAATGATGAGCGTCCTAATAATGTGGGGGGGTTTTTTGTAAGGTTCTTTTCGGTAACGATGTGCTAACAAAATTCTTTAATTTTCTAGAATCAATAAAACAATTTATCATTGAAAAATGGAAACCTTTCCAAGAACTTGAAGAACCAACTAGTTAATAGATATGACATATTTCACAAATATTCTTAAACTATTGAAATCATTATACATATCGCTAAAAGGTCACATAAACTTATTTATGATTTAGCACAGAGTGTATTTAGCTTCCATGTCAAACTTAAACCCTTCGAGAAACACTTGGCTTCTAAAACCTACAATTACTTTTGTGTCTTACTGAAATGTTTGAAACTTTACCCGGGTATGAAATTATAGCTACAGATCATATATGTAAGTTGAAAATATAGGCAGAAAATATTACTGATAGATTTAGTGATTTTAGAACACCGAAACCATCATTAGTAGTTTCAGAAAACCCATTTCTTGCTCACATTTTGAAGAACGGATGTCCCGCTCACCACCGATTACTGAGGATATTGAGACTGTAGAGATGGAGTTGCTGGAATTTCAAGAAGATGAAAGATAAAACATGTTAAACATAAGTTCAACTATTGAGTTTTAGAGATCCCAGGCTTGGAAACAAAAATATCCTAAAACCAAAAAAATATGCTCAAGGACTAATATCAGTTTTGGTACTTCGTATTGTTGTGAGTGTTTGCATTCGACACTTAAATTTATTAACAAGCATCGATCTGTTTTAAATTATCTGCATTTAACTGTTTACCGAGCTTGTGTGAACTGCCCTGACAAGTCATCAGCCAAACTTTCGGCAACAATAAATGCTAAGATGGAAAATATTCGTACAGTTTTCCCAAACACATGTAATTATTAAAGATTTTTTTTTATAAAATTCTATGATAGAATCAGAACAATGTTGCAATTTAAGTTTTTTTTGTTGATATTATTAAGTTTCTTAACTCTAACCATAAATAAAATAAAATAACTAGTTTTGGACTTTGATAATTTTAAGTTTACTAATTATTTTGCAAATAGAAATGAAAGAATTCTTTAAGTTTTGGATTAGCGTATATATTACCTATATTTCAATTGCATTTCTTGAAATATAATTTATTGAAATACCTTACAATCATTTTAATCAAAAGCTTCACAACCAACGTGCAGATTTGTGTTTTGATATCATCGTAAGGAAAATATATTGCTTGGAAAGTTTAAGCTGATTAATGGCATGAAAACACATACTTAAATAAATGAGAAAAATGATAACCCAATATTGAAAAGTTTTGTGTTTAGACTGGTTTCCTTTCAAGATGTGATGAGATTTCGGAAAAGCAAAAACTGAGTACTTGTTAATAATATAAGATAGCAAACATGAAGAATTTTACTTAAAATGGATTTTTTAAAAGAAGTTAAAATTTTCAACATTGTTATGAAAGCATTGTAGATGTAGAACAAAATTATAATCATTTTATTGATGAAAGTTTAGAGTAATAATATTATACTTTATTAAGAATAAAATATTCCTTTACTATTCGCTAAGAAAAAGAATTTAAAAGGAGCAAACCCCATTTGTGTTGAATATTCTGGTACATAGCTAGAATAAAATATATTACTATAAGATATCACTTCTAATTCTAAATTTAAAATTGTTTCTTATTCAAATTTAAAAATAGTATTATTAAATTTATCCATACACTCTTTTTCTTAATTTATATTTAGTTTATTCTGTATCAAAAATATTTATTAAGAATGATAGAACATAGATGAAAATTCACTATGCATTTTGTATTTGATATAATTGAATTCATTATCCCAATTGTATGAAATTGATCAAATTTTATTCTTTTGTTACTTTATTCTTTGATTTTTACCATCAAATTTTTTATTTCCAATTTTTTCTTCTCAAATTGGGAAATACTTGGTATATATAATAAAGTATTTTAGTGTATAGTCAACCATGTTTCATAAAAAGATCAGAATGTTAATGAAAGATTATTTCCTTATTTGAAGAAAAGTATTGTATCTGCTTTATAAAAATAATAACAGTGATTTACTTGATAAAATGATAATGGATTACAATACAAACATGAAATAAAAAGGACAAAAAATTAGGATGTCGGGGATGTAAGAAGTAGTAAAACTATACTTGCATCTATATTATGATAAATTTCTATACTTATGTAAACCTTCTGTAGAGGACAACACACTTCTCAGCAACACAAATTTTTAAAAATAATCATTTGCAAAAACAAGGGAAAAGTACAAAACGTACCTATAAGTAGTCTCTCTCAATTTCGTCTCATTTTTTTCTTTTTATTTTTATTACTGAATTACCAGTAAATCCTCATCATCATAAATAGAGATTAGTATTTTAAGCTCAAGCATTTTTGTTAAAATATTTTTGGGCATCTCAGCCTTAATTGAATGATTGGTATAGTATTTATGCTTCTATTTTTCATTAAAAATTTCAATAGCAAAACATAAAAAACAATTTAAAATGATAACATCAAATTTTCTAAAAAAAATTTCTAAAAAATTAATCTAATTTTTAAATTTGTCTTAAAATATTAATAATGTGTACTTGAATGATTTTTTAATGTTGTATTGTTCTCTTTAAGACTTAGTTCATTTATTGTTTCATTCACATTCATAGTTTCTACATTATTACAGATGCAATGTTTCATTTTTTTTAAAAAAGTGGAATGAAAAATGAAAATAAGTAAGTCAACAATTGAAGCAAAAAAATGTTTTTAAGTAAAAAAGATATTTTTATTTCATAACATAATCATAACCGTGATTTCATTTAAGTACATATAAATCAGACAATCCCTGTCGAAATCTTTGCAATTTTCCCATAGTTAAACATACACACATCCATATAATGCAGAATTATTAATCCTCTACAAGGAAAACACCAACATAGAGTTTTATAGCTTTCTGGTGAACCTTACCTGGATCCCCAACTTTCGTAACCGTTGTAATTTGTCTGTAACCCCTCGTCAAAATCAATTGTCGTCTCATAACTCTTAAGTGCTGTGTCATACGATGTGTTCAGCAGCGTTCCGAATAATTAAGAAAGTAATTAGACTTTCAACGTGGTGTAAATTGGAGCGGCAGACACTGACTCGGTACGAAATCTTCTGTTTAATAACCGCGAACTAAGCAATAAAAGCCTCGACTCTCAAAATTTCTGAGTTCGAGGGTATGAATGATGTCACCAGGGGGCTGTGAGAATGATGGAGCAACGTTTAGATGTTCGGGCCTTGCTTCCCCAAGGTTAAAATAAAATATAAAAAAGGTCATGTTTAATCATGTGAGTTTGTTTTCAAATGATTTGAGGGCAAAATACACTCGATTAACTCACGAATTTCAACTTGAACGGGCTTACTTCTATTCATTTTCTTTTCTTTGCCAACATCCCATTGAAAGTCAATGCGGTGAATAAGTACTTGAAATGAATTCCATGGCGCTGTTGTTCTATCGAAGTAACTTCATGATTTGTTTTAGAAGAAACTACAAAATACGAAATGAAAAGTTGAATTACGAATAGTTCCAGCCTTCGTGATTTATTACGTAAAGTAACTTAAAGTGTTGAGAATCCGAGGTATATCCAATCAAATTTTAGTATTTCAACATTTGAACTAAGTGAATCGATTGGTATATCTTATTAAGATACGATACATAAAAAAAATGCGGATAACTCATTTAGATTCAAGTTATATTATGAAGTGCATTCTTAAGAAAAAAACTTATCAAAATTAATTTGTAATTAAAATGCGTTTAGTATTGTAGTCTATGTAACATATTTATTGAACTCTATCTCAAATAAAAATATTTAAGGGAAATCTCAAGCAAGCAAAAAATACTGCTTCATACATTTTTGTTATTTTTATAGACACTTGATCATTTATTTTTAACTCACAAAACTCTAAGATAGTACATTTATAAATGTATAATATTTTTGTTGTTGTATAATAAGTATTATATTTAATATATGTTAATATTTAAAATAACTTTGGGTTATAAAGTTTAATATACGCTATGTAACAGTTAGATTATAAATACTATGGGTTTTATTTATATAATAAAGCTAATTTAATGATGTGATAGTTATTAATAATTTAATCAAAAAATACCTTTTTCTTATAATTTTATCTTTTGTTATAAATTAATATAATTTGTGAATTACAGTGTTTATTTTTTCAGGATAATAAGATAATATTTATGTAAATAAAGATTTATTGGTGATTAGTGATTAGGTAAAATAATAAAATTTCAATAAAGAGAAAAAAAAACGCTTAAAAATTGTTTCCTTATTGCATAATTTTTATCTGTAAATTACCTTAGCATATATCTTGTTGAGAGTTACATAATACGTCTATAATAAAAATGTTTTTTTTTCCTTTTTCTTACCCTAAAAGTTATCCTACTTAGCTCACGAGTAAAGATAATTTATCTGACGAAATGAATATTATCAACATCTGCTTAGTAAACAAATTGCTAAGTGCTTATAGTTCAAAGTGTTATTATTTATACAATATTTTTCTATTTTACTGAGTAAAGAGTTTATGCAAGTAAACTAATACCTTTTTTCAAAGTACTGTTGTATGTTATCGAAAGAAAAATATAATTTTCTCATGTTGGAGAATAAGAAACATTACATAAATCTTACAATGAAATATTTCGAGAAATGATTGAAAATTTGAGGCACAAACTGGTATTGTAATTCCTTTTTAGTGTGCTTATCTTTTATCTTCTCCAATTATAACTATTAAAGGAAATAAATATGTGCTCCGAGTTATTTAGATAAAATTAATGCATTTCTGTTTAAAATTATGATCAGATACTCCATGCTAATTTTTTAAAAAAAATTTGATCTTGGACTTCCAAAAATTGACAAAAATAAATAAATAAATGTTAAACAATAGTTGAATAGTTAATTTGGATGCAAATCCCTTTTATATATGATTATTCGTTTATGCAATTTCTAACTCTCAAAATTCAAGCATTTATTTCTATACCTCACAAATATTTTTTTTAAAAAAAGAAATCACTTTCCTAAGAAATATTTTAAAATTTTTAATTGGCAATTTTGCTTCACATTTTTAATAAACATTATTTTGAACAAACAAATAGTTATATTCATACAATGTATTGTTGAGTATTGATTGAAATTTGTTTGCCCTACAATTATGTTAATAAAATCTCTCACATGAAATTAAGATGCATTTAAGGAATACTACCAATTTGCTTAACACTTTTATCACCTATATATATACATAATCAAATTTCAGTACTTGTGTGTATGTTGTGTATATATATATTATTCCGTAAATAAATAAAAGTAATATAATTTTTATAAATTAACTCTAATTTTGTGCAATAATCTAGAAAAAATGCATGTGTAATAAACGATTTTTTTAGCAAATTAGGAGTAGGTGTGAAAAAATAAATCCTTTCTCTTAAAATAATTGAAGATTGTTATGTATATTAAGAGAAATTCAATATTTTTTTTCGTTAACTGCATACAAAATGAAAAATATTAAAAGTTAAGTTTCTTTTGTCTTCATTTAGTGCTACAAAATAATTTTGAATCTCAGGAAATTTTTTAAAAAAAAACTGTTTAAATACACTCACAAAAATTGAATTGTCTCTCATTAAAATTGAATAAGAAAAACTTTTTAGCAGTGTGAATTAATTGTCTTGTTATATTAAATATAGCACAAATTATAACATACGTGTTATTGACAGGATTAGCATGCAAATTTAATGCACAATTCCTTCTGTTTTTTTCACGTGTTACTTTATGACAATAGAGTCGAATTATTTTTATTAAATGACAATTACTCATGTGTTTCAAAGTGAAGGAAATTAAACGATTGTTTTTTATCATAATATATGTCTGGAAAAATGTACTTTAATACACTCTAGAATATTGAAAATAGCGCATCAAAAAGGAGTGAACTACAATAACGAAACTTCGCAAAGTAGTTGAATTGTGTCCGATTTCAAAATGATCCAAGTTTGGTGCCAATGCGTATGACCACACATCCTGCTGAAATCAGGAAGGGGTCCTATATAAATCTGAGCATATTCAGAGATTCTTAAATGTAACAATCACATTCTACACTAGGACTTAAGTAAGCAAAGAATACCAGGTAAACGTGTGAGAAGACATTTCGCACAGTTAAGTGAGTTTCAGAGGGGCCTGATTGATAATCGGCATGAAAATCGTAAGCTGGTCAATGCACTGTGTTCTTAGCCAGGTCGAACTGCCGTCAGAATACGTTAGGAGCAGTGAACACAAGATGCTACACACTGCAGGGAATAGTGTTTGGAGTGACCGGGAAAACGATGAGGCTAGAGAATCGGGAGGCAAGCGCTCATTTATTCGAAATCCACGATGCAGTCAGATGTAAGGCTGCTGGTTGTTCAACAAACCATTTCCAAACGCCTTGCGAAAGCAAATCTGCAATCCTGCACCCTTTTCGTGTTCTGTCTTTAACACCGAAACATCGGTGACTCTGTCTGTAGTGGTGGCAAGCCAGAGCGGCGTGGAATGTCCCAGATTTGCAAAACGGATTGTCTAGTAATGAATCGTGGTTAGTTTTTGGAACAAATGACAACCACGTACGGGGGTGGAGGCGCCTTGGTAAACGATACAATTCCAACCATGCTGTCGCGTGACACACTGCCCGGACTGGAAGCGTAATGGTCTGTCTAGGGGTCACAGCCGATGATGGTTGGTTCACTCTGTTTCGGGTTCATGGAGCCTTAACGAGCTAGCGTTCTGTTAATATTATTCGACTTCACGTTCAACTTTTCCGAAATGGTCTTTTAGGACAATTTTTCAATAAGATAATGCTCATCCGCATACAGCTCAAGTAGTTTAAGACTTTCTACGTCATGTTCAGACTCTTCATCAATATCTCACTTTCGTTGGTTAATATAATTTTTTCAAACTTTTCATATAAAGCTAGTTTACAGTGATAATGTCTTACTAAAAATAAACATGGTCACGTTTTATGATAAAAAATTATCTCGTAGCAAACTATCCTCAAGACATCGAACATCATAAACACAAAGAGCTCGAGACTATGGTTTTGTTTATTTGTTATATTTCTGCTTAGAAAAATAAAATGCAATAAAATTAATGATATTATTCACATTAATCTTAGAACTTAAGTATACGTATCTTAATAAAATACAGTTTTATTAAAGCGTGGATGAGGCAATGAAAGGCGAATTCTTTTAATTCTATTTAAATGTAATTCAAAACATTTTTTATGCTTGAAACATTACATTAATATTTAAGTTGGAATATATGTGTGCTTCTTTTTAATTAAAGTTTACATTATCTTAATTTGTTTCAATATGGTCAAATCTTTATTAAATTTAATATTTATTCATTTATGATAACTAATAATTGCTGTTTAAAATTTCGTTTGATGTTAATCATCACAGTTTGTTAGTTTTATTGCTATTCTAATATAATGTTCTGTTGAAAGCAAATATATTACTTTTCGATGGTTTTTTGCTTAAATGTAGGCATTAGTAAAATTTTGTTGGCTTGGCAAAATATCTAAATATGTCTCATAAGAGAAGAGGATGTGGAAAGCAAAAATATAAAACAAAAAAAGTACAATTTTTTTTTTGTTTTTTTGTAAAATTTTTAATTTAATTTTTTAAAAAAATTAAATTAAAATTTTAATTTTAATTCAATTTTTTTAAAAATTTTAATTTTTAATTTATTTAATTAAAAAATTTAAAAAAATTGTAAAATTTTGTTGGCTTGGCAAAATATCTAAATATGTCTTATAAAGAGAAGAGGATGTGGAAAGAAAAAATATATAACAAAAAATTGCTGGAAAATAAAATAATTTTAATATATTTTAAGCACGAAAGTAAAAATGTTTAAATCTGCTTAAATTTCATAATAAGATAATATGCTTAAGATAGTTACATCAAAATTTAAAGAATCTTGATATAAAATAGAAGAATATTAATTGAACTGGAAGAGTCATTAGAAATTTTTATTTACTTAGTTAACTGGGAAAAAGTTACTGCAAATTTCAAATTTACAAACCTTTTATTCGAAGTATAGGGCAAAAGTGATAGAACATGACATAGTAATTTTCAATAATAATAATACTGATTTTGCTTTAACTATTTTTCTATTATTCATAGCACTCACTGTTATAAGAAGGTTCAAAATTTTGTAATTTTTGCTATAAAGGTTTTTTTTTTATTTTGTATGTATGTGTCTTCCATATTAGATTGGTGACTGCGGTTGAATAGCGGTCATAATCATGGACGCAAAGGCCGCGTTGTTTTGATTGAGTGTTGGGTTCGAGATGACTGGTTTTTGATATTAAACTCCTTTTCCATTAATTTTAACCTTTAGCTTAAGACATTGTTAATAAAAATACAATAAAATCTAATAAATAAGACCCCCAATAAAAGTTATAGGACTAGCACATGTAAAGTAATATTGAAGTGTTCATATTTTGCTGCTTTAGATGTAATAATATAATTTTTTTTCTCAAAATAAGAAATATCAATGCTTGTACAATATATAAACATCTTTAAATATATGAAAATATTGATTTCGTTCAACTCCTCACTATTTATTAATGTTTTTTTGTAAAATAAAGTATTATAATAGTTTTATGTTTCCACGTAACATTTAAGTGCATAAATTCAATACATGCGTTTACATATCATATTCATTAAGATGATATAAGTATATGAACAAAAGTAATTCCAGAGTAAAAATAAATCCAATAAAGAATAGTACTAAATTAGAATAACTTACGGTAAGTACTTCGTACAAAAATCAAATAAATTTTTAAAACTTCTAATGTTTCTTAAGCGAAGAAGAGGCATTTTGAGGGCACTTAAGTAAATATGAAATACATAAATCAATTATTTTTAAAATCTTGAGAAAAAATAAAATAAATAGTTTATTTTGAATAGACATTTTAGTTTCATTCTTTTTTAATATAATTTTAAATTTTCTTTAATTTTAGTATTTTTCCTTCTAATTTTGTCTTTTATGCATTTTTGATACTGCTTTGAGCCTACAGTTTCTTTTACCATACTTTTAAAATTTATAACCCTTAAGAAAATCAATTTTAGCTTTAACGTCATTAAAATACATCATTGATATTATTTTTAATCAATTTAAATTAATCTTATTGAAGTTTCCTATTATTTTTGTATTGTTTGTCTAATTTGAACTCGTCAATTTGGTTTTTCAAATCTGGTATTACTCGTATTTCAGGAAACATTATGTAAAAGGAGAGACCGGGAGAGTGAAAATATGTATTTATAAGCACATGAATCGTAAAAGATTTTTATTTCATGTTCATATTAGGTAGCTTAATTCTAGTTTACTTTTTCTTCAGAAAAATGATATTAATTTTAACAAATACCTATGTAAAGGATTATACTGAAAATATTCCACATCTAGGTTCTTAACCCAGAGCTTTAAAATTAAGCATTTCTTGTTTTTGATACAATCATTTAATATATAAAATAGTTCAATTTTGATAAATGATTTAAGGTAAACACACAAGTTTTCATCCGAATTTATATTCATTTTTTCTATTTTGTTTTATTATTGGACAACTTAATTTATCGTACATATACATTTCATTATCATTATTTATGCATTTTACTTTCAAATAACACATCCCTAAATCTAGAATTTATATTTATTTCATGGACTTAGCTATTTCACAGATTATGAATTATAATTAACTGCATAATAATACGCCAAATTCACATGTACTGACACATATCAGGAACTTATAAATTTTCCTAATTCTGTGGAACTATATTAGCAAAAGAAATATAACTTATATATTTCTTAAATTACTGTTTTTGCATTTTCCCTAGGTGATGTCTATTCACTGGTTTTAGAGTCTTTTAATATAGTGGTAATATACTGGAATAGGTTATTGCTATTCTGAATATGTTTATTGAATTAATGAAATGTAATTCGTGTTCATTTCAGGTTTATCTACTGGATTGAAATTTGTGCAGCTGGACATACCCGGGGCACTACACAGTGGTGAATCAACGTGGTTGAAATGCCAATATGAACTCGGCGAGGACGAGCTTTATTCAGTCAAATGGTACAAGAACAATGTGGAATTCTTCCGCTATTTACCCAGTGACATGCCCGCTGGTCAGAATTACGAGCTACTTGGAGTATATGTCGATGTAAGTCACGTACCGTAGGATAACTTTTCTACTCAGTAATCTTCCATAGCAAATAATGATCTATTTCGAAAAAGGGTTGAAGCAGACATCTAAATATATCTATAAAGATCTAATATGTATCTAAATTTAAAAAATGAGATGAAGCTTAGAGCTTGACTTAAATTACTTTGAAAAGCATATTAAAATTGTTTTTATATTTGCTCGAATGACTTATATATGTTTGGAGAAAATTGTTTCAATAATAAATTAGTTCAATAATTAATAATTATTTCAATAATGACAAAGCAAACTAAGTAAATCAGAATAATTTTGAAACATATTATTGGAATATATAAGCTGATTTTAATTTTAGAAAGCATGTACTGCTGCAATTTATCTTGAATGCTTACATTTTCCTTGGATCTGTTAGCTTATATTTACTTATTTTTCTTGCATGCTAATATTTATTTTTGTAAGTTTCCGAGTAAGGACTGTTATTCAAAATGATTTGAAAGCCAATTTACATGTTATTATTCTGCGCAACGAAATACAATAACATTTTCGAGTTATGCTAATATTACTTTCTTAAAAACACAGCAGCCATTGCATGACATATGTAAGCAATTTTCCTTATCGTACAATAAATTTTAACAAAGAAATATTACAAATATCTAAGCAACAATTCCTATCGATTACTTCGGAAGAATACTCATTATAATTTTAAAAGGCTACTTTTATCATTTTATTTTCTTACGGTAATTTCAATTACTTATTTTACAAATCTGCTTTATAATGTACACCAGCTGCATTGATATGCACATTATTTATCAAAAACAAGATAAAAAGAATACATAATCAACTAATTTATTCTCTTAATTCCTTTGAAGATTCTGATTTTGACATTTATAGGAGCTTCAATAGATTATTAATTATAAAGAAAGACTTTAAAGAAATCTGTTATCCTAAATAACAATAGAACAATGAACCATTAACAATGCTTCACGAAAGGAAAAAAAAAATGATTTTAGAAACTTGTTGATCGTTTCATATGCAATATACTACAGCTCATTAGGTTATTAATGTTTGTTAACCCCTAAGTCATATTACACATTTAATGAGCTCCTTCATTGTGACTTTTTTGCTATTACAATGGATGCTTGCAGATATAAAGTATAGTCTAGAATATTCCAGGGATATTTCATTAAATATTTTGATTTTACATGTATGATATTATAATAAATGTATTTCAGTTAATACATTCTACTTTCTGACCGCGAGCAACTTTTCAGTAATCTCTGAGCAATATTTTTTGAGAATAATAAAACGATAAAAGTAACAACTTAATATTTATGTATTTATTGATAAAAGTTTCTTATTTTTCTAATCATTATTTAATTCATTATTCTATTCAAATACTAGTACAAATGTAAATTGATATAGCTTTTTAACTAAGACGTTTCATAATTATGTCACTTATAATACGTTTTAATTTGAGTTCAGTTGCTGATTTAGGTGTTGGCTTGAGGAACATTAAATTTGATTGAGGTCACAGTCCTCCCAATGGTGAGGTATGGAAGTTTGGATAAGGAGCTACCAGATCAGTTGTCATACTCGTCAATTGACCAATGTTCAAAATTACGAGATCCGTCGTCAATTGGCTTCACGTTAACTCTCTGTTAAACGTTAATGCACAATCATACATTACAATATATGTTATATTTAATTTGCTTCTTATTTTCTTGTATATGATTCGCGCTTGATTTCAGTTTCTTCTTTTAATTTTCTTTCTTTTATTGCTTAATTTTTTTTTCTCCTTCACAGATAGTTTGATGATTTTTATATTGTTTATATTTAGTTTTTACTAATAATTAGATTTAATCTTATGATTATGTTGATTGTAGATGAATTTTCCCATTTTTCTCTGCAATGATGATTCTAAAATATCTAAAGTAACCACTAGAACATTTTACGATTAATAGAGTTTTCGGGCATTTTTTTAAAATTATTAATTTTTATTTAAACTATTTGTTTCTTTTAAATTTGATATATATATATATATATATATATATATATATATATATATATATATATCTCGATTTTATCTCGATTTTACACCAACTTACTAAATGTATTAAAATTATCACATAGTAAGAATGGTTGAATTATCTACTAAAATGTTTCACCAAATAAATAAAAGAATTATAGATTCATAGTTCCCTAAGTTTAGACACATCTACTTCCTCAATATTCAGCCATTAAGAGAAGATTTTGATACCCAAAGAAGCATTTTGTTGTGAAGAACCTTTGAATTCTCTGTTTGTTGCCTACGCGGGAAATTAATTGGCTTTCTGTAACCTGCCTTAACCGTTGTTATTTAATTAGGCTTTCCGCACGGGTCCAATATAGCTCTAGCTTCAGGGTAAGTTGATGTTCTTGTGGTTTCTCGGAGAAAGAAAAATACCATTATCTGCTGACTTGGATTCGACGCTAGGGAGATAATTACGGATGGCAATGGATCTAAAGTGACTTATCTGTGTTTTGTGGGCTCTTTAATGATGCGGAAGTCAAATCACGTTCGCTTAATTTTAACTCAGATACATATCTACATATACTAGAATACTTCCCGTTTCAACACGTTAGTCTGGCAAGCCGAAAGAAGTTAGATACTTCAAGAAAGTAAATCCTAACCGAAAAGTCACTGACAGAAAATAAAATTAAGAATGAAGGTTACTTAATGAAGTTTCAAGATAAACCAATTACGTATAAGATAAGATTTATGATTGTATTTTCGTGAAAATGGAATAAATGTAACTTTATTGATTTCCACCTAATGCGCAATTATAATTATTAATTTAAAATTACGTAACATCAGAAGTAACTGATCAAAATAAAGCCACAAGCATTTGATTTTTAAGTAAACTTTTGGGCATGTTTACGCATGAAAAGCGTCATCATTAACAGTAAAACTGTTGAATTATTTATTTAATTTCAACTACATCGCACTGAAATTTCTCTGAAGCTAGTTGCTAACAAAGTTAAAGACAGGTCATCTTTAAAAAAGCTCAAAATAATTTATTACATATCAGAAATGGATATATTCTGTGAACTTATTTAAACTGACCGTTATTTTTATCTAAAGAAAATGAGATAAAACAACCTGCCCGTTGATGACATAACTGTTGAATACACACTCATCAATATAAATAAGGGTTGGCGAACATTGATTATGGTCTAACTTTCAAATAAACATGAAAATCAGTTAATGAACTTTATCATAAAATAAACAATTGTAAAAAATAATTAATCCAAGTGTAACAGGTGCAGTTTTGATATTGTATTCTTGAGTCTACGTAATATCTTTCCATAATTTATTATTTGCTGAAATAAAAGTTGGTATTTACTTGTTCAAAATATAGCTGTTAAAATATCTAAGAAGTGGAAAGTTTTGATTTAGAGGAAAATGTTAAAATATGGCGGGCAGCAAACCCCCATTATGTTGCTTATCGCTAGGTATAAAATCCTATTAAATGGTTGCATTAATTTCAGCAATTTTTTTTAATTTCATATTAGCGTGTAATAATTAAAATGTATTAAAGTTACACAGTACCCAATATATATATATATATATATATATATATATATATATATATATATATAACAGTTAAATTATTAAAAGCAATATAATAAATGTGAGAACAAATAAAATACACAAATCTGAACAACAGAAGAAAACATTTATAGAAATGAATAAATAGCTGAATAAAAATCGAAACAGATTGTATAAATTGAACACCTAACAAAACAAAACAGGTGCATTTAGACTGGGGACTGAATTGAGGAGTTAAATATGTTCCATGGTACCAACTCTCCTCTAGTGCATTTTGCTAGACAAAAATTAGATCACTCCCAAATGCATATTAAAATATATTAAGCAAAAGAAACCAGAAAAGAAGAGGCAAGATACCCCAACTACAAAAGTTCCAAACCAAATTTTTTTCAATTAATGATTTTAGATAGATTTTAAGAAATTAAAATAAAAACATACGTAATATATATTCTTATAAAAGAATAAATACAAACTTGTAAAAAGAATGAATTCCATTTAAAATGGGTTCAAAAACCTATTCAAAAATTCGTATGACATTTGTATATAAGTGATTAATATATGTACAGTGCAAAAGGTTTAAGAAACCTTTTAAATAAAGATCTCCAAAATTTTGTTCGGTTGCCAAATATGGTGTGAATATCAATAATTATTTAGGTAGAGTATGAAAAAGTTTCAAATTTGAGAATATTTATAGTCAACATCTCAACACTAAGATAATTAATCAGAAATAAAATCCAAAAAGACCCCAAAAGAAGACAAACACTTTATTTTAATTGTTGTAAAATCTTCTTAAGTACTGTGAATAAAATATGTGTCTGTAAGTGCAAGCTATATAAAAATTCAGGAATTCTTCACAGCTAAAGCACTAACTAACTGTCTTAGCAATCCTAATGTTGCGTGGTGGATTAATTTTTTTTATTTAAAAGATCTTTGAAATGGCATAAAAGTACTTGAAGTTAATAGTCCTTATGTTTAAGGCTTTAATTTCCAAAATCTCACAAATCCAAGACTCCAGAAGAAACTCTCACTGTTCAAGATGTGAATTAAAAAAATATCATATAAATTATTTTCCAAAATAATGATCTGAATAACAAAATTGACAAAATATATAAAAAAAAGTTTTAGATAACAAATTTAAAATGGAAAAATCTTATTTCAATATCTTCCAGAGACAATTAAAGAATTCTCAATAAGTTGAACATATATATATATACATCTACCAAGAAGTTTCTATTTTTTGCAATGGGAGGGCTTATAATTTTTGATAAATGTTTTAATTTTAAGATTTTTTTTTTATATTATTTTATTTTTTCCAAGTTATTTTACTTTTTGTTTTATTTTTGTTTAATTTTCTTAAAATTTTTCTAATTTAAATTTTTTTAACGTGAAACTTTTTTTATCCTTTTTTACTTTTAACGTGAAACTTTTTTTTTATTTTTTTTTATAATTTTTAAATTTTCCTTAATTTTTCAATTTAATTTATTTATTTTTATTTTTATTTATTTAATTTTACTGTTTAAATGGTATCGGCTAAAAGTTTTCTTTTAAGTTTTGGTTATAAAATAATTTGATAAATGAAGTTGATTTATTTCGATTTTATGAATGTTCTTTTTTTCTCTCTTAATTATTTACGTCTTTTAGGACGATTTTTTATTACAATTTCGTAAGTTTCTTAATTGTAATGTTGGTTTCAATTGTGATTTTTGATTTGTACTGGATTTTGCTGGCTTTTTTAGAGTTTTGTACTAGTATTCTGAAACATTTTAACATTGAGCTTTATAAAATTTAGTTTTAGTAACGTTTACAAAATGTTTTTTTTTTTTTTTTTGACATAGGAAGATGTTATGGTGTTTTTATTGAAGCCGATTTTTGACTGATTTTTATGCTTTATCAAGTATTTTAATCACTTGAAATAAATTATTATTCAATGTTAACCATGAGTAAATCTTATTTCTAAATTTTATTGGTTCCTGTTACATAATTTTCTAAATTTGAGTTTATTTTTTTAAAATTACTGTACGCATTGTTAATTGCGTGCGTTTCTATTCTTGAAAAATTTTGATTTTCCTCTTAAGGTTTCTCTTTTGTTACAAAAGATTTTTTTTCTTCTTTTGTGTGTTTGTCCTTTTAATTTTATTTTTCCGTGATTAGATCTCAAAAAAATTCCGATTTGTAATTCTGGTGGTATAACCAGTTTTAGTAATTTATTTGCCGTTGGGGATAGTTGGACCTATGATGCTAGAATAATCCAGCATCATAGTATAAAGCCTGTGACAACAATCAATATATTATTCTCCATTTTTGTCTTTTTCAAAAACAGATTTTTTTTTTAATTTTTAAAAAACAAATTATAACTGACCTTACACACACACACACACACACACACACACACACACACACACACACACACACATATATATATATATATATATATATATATATATATATATATATATTGCATTTTTATTAATCATACATGGAACTCTAATTATATATATGATATCTAGTTAGTTTTAAAAATATTTGAAGCTTTCAGAATGCTGTCAGTCTGAAGATTTGACAGCTTAAGAATCGTGGCTAGTTTTGGTTAAATTTTGAGACATTTTTGCCTTCTTACAATAAATTATTTAAAAATGATTTGGAATAAATCAACGCTTAGGGTGAAATAATAATCAACTTCAACTTTCACTACTGCAACCATTTTTGATTACTTTTGTTATTTATTTATTTTTTTTTTTTTTTGGGGGGGGAAGGGTCTAATTCTTACCTAATTAATATTGACAAAAAATTTTTTTTGAAGATCAATAGCATTCTTAGAGTATAGTTTTTTTTTACTCAGAACCTTTGAAGCTGCGTATTTTGTATTTTTTCTTATTCATTTCCTATGTTAAGAAAATATCTCAACCAAAATGTTCATTAGTTGCCACGAAAAAAATTAGTTTAAACCAGTATTTCTGAAAATTTGTCATTTGCAGATACTAATATGAGACAACAGAATGCAATTCTTCATAAAATTTAATAAAAATTCTTCATAAAATGTATAAAATTCAAGATTTATTGTAATATTAAACTATATTACTGAGGATACTGAAAACTTAAGTAGTTTGTTTACAAATTAGCTCTTCAGTACTTTTTTTAAAGCACGTTTAACACTTTGTTTTGGTCAGAGAAATGGATTTACATATAAATTGAATTTAGTGAATGAAATGAATTTCATTGATAAATGAAAATAGAATGGGCTCCTCAAAAGTTTCATTTAATGCCAAATAAAGAATGTTAACTGGCGTATTTTAACTCAAATATTGTTATTTTTACTAATAATTTCCTACCATTTTGTAATAATTATTCTAAGTATTATTATTTTATAAAATATAGTTCTTCTTACCCTTTATTAACAAATAATTTTAGTTATTTTCGGATCATAATTAAAGATCAGAATATTTTCTCATTATTTTTTCTTATGAGAAAATATTTTCTAGTTTTAGGGTATTTTAATCACCATAAGCTTTTTTATTGTCAAATGCTTTCCAGTTTTTTTAATGTTAAAATGAAAAATAATTATCTAAAATTTCTAAGAATAAGTTTTCTTTTGAATGCAATAAATACTGATTGAAAATATCTAATAAAAAATGCCATATAAGATTTGAACTGAAAAAAAATTAAAATTAAAACTTTAAGTTAAATATATAAAAATTAAATTAATTACATGTTCAGGCAAAATATTATTTAAAAGTTAAGTATAAAAAAGTATATTCTGACTTAATACGCAGTGGAGGGCATTAGTAATTAATTTTTTGATTTTAGCTTAAAATTTTTACTTAAGTACATTATGTTAATACAAATTTCGCACTATGATTTTTATTAAATATATAAGCTATTACCAACTTTAATATAAACAAAATTATATTTTTTATTTGCAAATAAAACAATTTGGTAATGGCAATCCAGAAAATATGCATAAAATTTAACAAAAGTTTCAAAATTGACTTAATTATAAATAAAATCAGACCATTCGTTAAGATCCAGTTGTAACATAGTATATGAAGATTCTTATTCTTATTTACATGTTTGTGAAAAAAGTTATTGGAATAACAGCATCAAACACCTATATTCTAAATAATGATAAGAGATTGATACAGCACAAGACTCGTTACCGTAAAAATTTCTTTGAAGGCATGTATACGGGTTTCGATTCCCTCCAATTTCCGCAATGAGTGATGGAGACTAATGCAAATTTAATTGAATTTAGCTTGGAAGTTCTCTCATTTTCAAAAGTAAAAATAGTTTATCATATTCTTAAATATTATCTTTTTCATTTGTTATTTATTCAAAATTATAAAATGCACTCAATGGCCAAAAAATTAGGAGCACTACTACTCTCCTCTAATATAGTATGGACCTCCTCTGACTTTGATAAAAGCAGATATATTTTAGACATGGATTCTACAAGTTGCTGAAATCATTGAGGGGGAATTTTAGCCATTGTTAACGAAATGGCATCTCTTTAATTTATCAGACTAGAAAAGGGAGTTTCAGTGGTCTTAACAGACATTTTTATCCTGTCCACAAATGCTGAGTTGTGTTAAGCTCGAGTGACTTAAGGGTGGCATTGCAACATTAAAACTCTTAATAATATTTCTCAAACTAATATGAGATAAATCTAGCCCAGTGGGAGGGGTGCATAGTTCTGCTGGAAATTTCCACCATTATCAGGAAACATGGTCATAAAAAAAAGTAATAACATTCAGAATTCCATTGAACGTTCCATTGATCGATGTTACCAATTGAACAAAGAAACCAAGAGTATGGCAGGAAAATATTTTCGCAGCCACCAGTTTAAACAATTGTTATGTGTCATGTCGTATCCATGGCTTCGTGCTGTTTACTCTACACGCGGACCTAATCATTAACGTCATGGAGAAGAAATCCTTTCTCATCAGACAAGGAAATTTTTTTTCGTTCATCAAGTGAACGATTTCTGCGTTCTTTTGCCCACAAAATACATGGTCATCTTTTTTTGAAGTGAAATCAAAGACACTCTTGTTCGCTGGGTATTAAAAAAGTTTCGTTTTAAAATTCGTCTATTAGCGCATACGGATAAGCCCCATACTTTGAGTGTATTGCGCTGGAATTTCTTGCATTTTAAGTCTTTTATTGTTTCATACAAGTCGCTTCAGTCACATAGCACCTCTTTTATTCGCAAAATATTTTGTCTACTATTCTGCTTAAAATGTTCTAGCTTAGCTACAATTGTTGCAATATTCGGAAAGCTTCGAAGATACTAGAGCCATCTTATTCTGGCATCCACAATCATGCCACATTCAAAGTCAATGAAATATCTCGTTTTCCTCATGAACTGGTGAGTTGTAAAGTTAACTGGTGCTTCTTACCAAGAAAAAAGTAGTTTTAAGTTCTCCGTTACAGTTTATTAAGGGAGTGTCTGTTTACACAGACGAGTCGAAGTTTGAGTGTGGGGTGTTACTAATGTTTTTGTCCAAAGAGTATATATATATCACCAGTAGATTTCCCGTAGCTCAAGAAAGATGTTAATATTAGCTAAATAGTTTTAATTAAAACAAAAATAATATAGCTAAATTGCTTACAGTACTTCCCTAATTATAAGACCCTTCTCGGCTTTCAATAAGCCCATTGTTATCGTGTTGAGGAAAGCATTGCTAAGAAAAACCAGAAAAATTGACGAATCCAGGTATGCATTCTTGAGAACTTCGAATCAGCCCTTGAGTTCCCCTGATCTCACTACGCCAGAATTTTTTTTCAGTTGCGGGCACCTTAAAGATCGCGTTTTCACCAATAATCATAAAAAAAATTCTCAGCTAAACATCAGTATCTATTAAGAAATTCAAAGGTTTTAACAAGAGATATTGTAAGTTGTTGTGAATGATAGAATGAGTCCGCATTTGCGAAAAGGACAATGGCGTTCTTCTAAGTGATGCTATTTTCAATACCTAGTTGGAAACATTTTCCAAAAAAAATATATAACATCATTCTAAAAAGTAAACTTATTATATTTATGATAAATGAACATGTGAAAAATTATGTTCATTTCAAACTGTAAAGTGACTTTTCCTCCACCCTGTATGTTTACTTAAATCACATATTTTATTTATAATTTGATTACTCTTTAAAGTGATTTAAAATGATTTTGAAATATTACAATTAATGTTACGTGAATAAAGCTTATTATAATTCATCAAAAGTTTCCGATCAATATTACTCCATAATTAAGATTACGCAAAGGTTAAATAGGGGAATGTCTAAATTTTGTTGTCAGGAAGAAATAATTGAGACATTAGAAAAACTGAGAATTTATTATGAAAGATCGGAGCTAATTAGAAGTTAATTTCAAAGGGATTAGATGTGACAAAATTTAAATTATATGTTTTGAATCTCCGTTAACAAATAAAGCCTGTAAACCTAAAATTAATTAATATTTTCGCGAAAAATAAAACTTAAACGTTGTTAAAAGTAACAGTTTTAGGGATCCTTCTCATAATGAACGCATAACTGAAAGAGAAATAATTATTGAAAATGTACCTTTCTTTTGTAATCTCCTATTGAAATTTAAAATTTTATGCAAAAAAAATGACAAATGTTAACTTTATATAAGCAAAAATTTACCGTCTCTAGTTTTTCTAAAAATATACTATGTTTTAGAAAACATTTTAAGTACCTTTTTAATCTGTATAAGTCTATTAGTCTAAAAAATATAAGTTAAAAAGTACTAATTCTTAATATTCATCCCATTTAATTAATAATGGTAAACTATTCATTTTATTGTTAATATTTTAAGTAGATTACTTTTTATTTGTATAGAAAATTAATTGAAATTCTTATGCGCCTTTTGAATTATTTCAAATTTTGTTGTTGCTTAAAAAATCATTTGCTGCATCATTTTTAGATTATTATTATTATTATAAATAACATTATTGTACATTTTATTAAAGGTTATTCTGATTAAATAAATTCAGTTTTATTTCAATTCAAAATAATTGATGACCTGAGTGAATGACCTACTTAGAAGCAACAAGAGGGAAACTGGCGATTCAACACGTAACTTAGAGCAACGGTCAAGAGATGAGGGCGTCATCTAAGATGGCACTCCTCTCTCATACTTCCACTTATTGTAAAACTGTATACTTTGAGCCCCGACATATTTAGTGCACCAGCTTCTCTACTCAACGGAATCAGGACTCGAACCATGAATTTAATTAAAAAAGCATCAGCCACTTGCTCACGAACATGACCACTTTTCTATAGTGACCATTAATACTCTGATAAAGGACGACCGAAAAAATAAAAGAATTATATTTATTTATTTACTTGTCTTTCTTTCGTAGAAATTTAATAATAGTTTTGCAAAAAAAAAATTTTTTTTTAGTCTTCCCTGTTTTTACATTTTTCGGTGAGAACCGTTCAGGCATAGCAGATACTTGAAAAAGAGATAAATATATTTTGATGCATAATTTTTTTCTTCAAGTTAAGTTTTCAACAAATAAGAAAAGAATTTATATGAAGAAAGCATGTCTGATATTTCCTAACCAATATATCACTTTTCTGACTTTTGAAGAATGATTCTAATTTTACAAGTTTTACGCGTGAAGAATTGTAACTTTATAAATTTAATCTGAGCATTCTATAAATTAATATTGTATTTCAATATATGTGAGAGTAAAACTTGTAACGATATTGAGATTTTCCATTTAATATTCGTATTTTCTTTAGATCGATTATGAACTTATTAAAAAAGTTGCTTATCTTTCTATATTTGGGTCTCTTCTGAATTCCTAACAAAATTCAAATAATTATGATTTGCTTCCATTTTCTTGAAATTTTTAACTTTTCATATAAAAAATTTTTCTATACATTTTCACAATAAAACGAAGAACATATATCTCTTTTAAAAGTTGTCGAATGCTGCAGTGCACAAAATGTATGAGGGAATACTTTTCTCCTGCACAAAAAAAATGACTGAAAAAGAAAATACCGTTAAAGATATGAATTATCCTACAAATTTTAAGCTAATTGCTTGGAAATATGAAAATTATTTCTTAAGATAGATTTGGCTTAGTGGTGAAAAATAAAAATAACAGTCATTAAAAGTAATATGCGCTTCCTTTTAATTACTAACATTCCATGCATCACTTTCTATATTTAGGTGTATAAGGTATCAAAAGTTATCCTTTTTGATAAGCAAATAAATTCATTTTAGGAACTTTAGGATCATATTATATATATATATATATATATATATATATATATATATAATATGAACTGTCTCTAATTCTAAGGAATAGATATAGTTCAAATTTTAAAACTAAAAGTTTTTTCCACTTGTTGTGCAAAATGAAAACATTTGAATAACCTTGAACTTGCACCTTTATTAATGTAACACAAGAGAGAGTCATTACATGAAGATGGCGGTGAAAGAAGTGCAAGTAAATTTGATAAAAATATGAAACTGAATATGATAATCTAAATATTATCAAGGATAAAAAATTTAGAGAAATTATGAATAAGGGGGCAGTTCCAGAATTATAAATTCTAATAATAATAATTATATTAAAAGAATAATAAATGAGGATACTAACACAAAAATTTTATATAAGTTGGCTATTAAATATAACTTACCTATTGAGGTATTTAATGAGTAAAAATTTTATGTTATGAAGGTGTTTAAATATTTGAATTTTAAGTTTAAAGATAATTCTAAGATTTTAGATTTTAATGAATCTATAAAAATTGCAAGATGAATTTGTTATATTAATATGATCTATTATAATTATGCAATATTTGGAAAGAACTTAAAGCTAGTATGAATAATAAACGTGTTAATAATAAGATTGCTTTTATTAAAATTAATTGTAGTGATATAGAGAAATAACTATTGCTTTATTCAAAAAGGTTATACAATGAATATAGTTAAATTTTCTCTTATATTTTTAACTCCTAAATTTCATAAAATGCCTATTAATTTTAAAAATGTAAAATTAATAGTTTCAATACTCACATAACTAAAGCAGGTAAAATGTACTGGTCTATGATTTTTGATTGGTTTTTCCTATACTTCAGTGTTAGTATTCTGGAATCTTTTAAAAATTGTTTTTAGAGTTATAAAGTTTGCATTTTGGCAACACCTAAAAATAATGTATCCACGTGAGAAGTTGGCATAGCGTTCCGCTAAGTAGGCGATTTTTTACTAATTTTTATGCATTTTCAAGTACTTCTATGAGATGAAATTAAGCATTAGTGGGTATTTAATGTGAGTAAATATTTTTTTTCCTAAATTTACATCGTTTATGCTATGTTAGCTTACAAATTTGCTTACAATTTTCGAATTACTATATGTAATATTAATAGAAATTAAGTGTTATAGTTGGAAAATTTTGATTTTTCTATTAAAGTTTTAATTTTAATTTTTTTTTTTTTTTGGTTTTTAAAGTCTTTTTGACTTTATGTTATTTTTCATTTTAATTTTCTTTATTGAATTTAAATAATCAGTTTTTTTTTCTATTCATATTTTTGGTGTTATAACCATTTTTAATAATATATTTGTTGGTGGAGATATTTAGTCTTATAATTCTAGAGTAACTCAATTTAACAGTCTAAAGCCTGCTATAATATTCAACAATATTAATTTAAAATTTGAATTGTCAGAAAAATTAAGATTTTTTTTTAAAAATTGTTTTTCTAATTTTCCTAATTTCTTGACACATTGCTTATTTTCTACTTTATATATATATATATATATATAGTGCAAAAACAGTACACAAATTTCATTAGTTACATGCAACGCGTGTAATTATTTTTTTTCTCTTGTATTTTTTCAATAGCTTCCTAAATCGAATGCTACCCATGTGTACCTATACAAAACAGACCTCAATACCGAAGGAACGTACGGCTGCGAAGTTTCCACAGAGGCGCCATCATTTCGTACCGTAAAAGCAGATAAAGAATTACGAATATATGGTAAGTTTAAACTAAATCTTATTTTAATTTTTTAAGCTATTAACTTTTAGGGAAGTTCAGGAAACAATCCTTAAGTAGAAATATTTGTTATTATTGTAAGTCGACTCTGGTAAAAATAAATGTGAAACACATACTCGATAATATTTACTTATTTAATTTTGCACTTTAGACGTTTCAATTGGAATATTTTAAGTTTAAAAGGGAATGCCAGTACTCTATTTAGCTAATTGAGATTCTTTTGTATTAGTTGTGTATTTGTTCCTAATTTAATCGCCGGAGCAGGTTATTAACATTCATAACATTAGATATTAAGTCAAGGACCCAATAAAATTTGAATGATAATACATTTTTCTCTGTAATAAAACACATTATTACATGATCACTTTTCAGTATTATTGTACAGTATGTTATTAATAATTTGTACTATTTCTTGAGATATGAAAAATGATCAGAATTTAAGTCTTTTTTAGAGAGCGATTGGCTTATTTTTGCTACCGCGAAAAAATAAAGCAAAGGCTCTCCTTCGGAAACTAATCATGGTTAAGATGTATTCAATGTATAAGATTTAATCTGCTTAATTTTAATAATCCAACTAACTGGAAGATCGCTCAATTCACACAAGATCAATACACCATCCAATACGATAACTTCCAAGTTGCTAAGAAACTGAAAAAAAGAACTTGATCATATTACGCTTTTGATTCTGATTTGAAGAAAAAAGTCACTCCACTAAGTATCTTTGCTTTTCATTTATACTCTGATGAAAATCCTATTCCTTGGCTTCTGGATAAGGATTGGATCTGACACTAGAATCGATGTGTCTGGAATCAGTATAACCTTTTCCGATATCTAACTTAGTAAAAAATAGCAAAGTTTTCTAAATTAATGGAAAAAAAAACCGAAAAACTTATTGCGTTGACTTTTGTATAGTTTATCCTTATCCGATCAGTTTAAATTACTTAACAATGAAATTTTCTTGAAAGTTATTATTCGAATTGGTTTTACAATAAACTTATCAATAGATTCACTGTGAATTATTTACCGTGAAGAAACGTTTTAATGTGCTATCAATTCCTGTATACTGATAGCCATTGTCATCTTACTACAGTTGATTCTGATTGCCTAGTTGGAACTTGATTTGCTTTTGAAAATCGGAAAATTACTTATTTCTTTGCATATAATTTATTTATATATATTTTATATATGTTCAATCATGTGATATTTGCACACGCGTTGTTTAGGAGTGTTTTTCGTAATTCTTTTGTTCTATAAAACTGTTACTTTTCTACGGATTTATAATGTTTGCTTATGATGCCTAGACATTTTTACTTAATTTTTATAGTTTCAATACCCGTATGAAGTGAAAATCACTCGAGTCAAAATTTGTGCTTAGATATGTTTTAATTTCTTATTGAACTAAATGGTTTCTTACAAACTCTCATTTTTTGAAGTAAAACAAAAATATGAATCATCTCTAGGTGCAGAAAATAATTTAATAAAGAGGTAAAGTATTCTAATTGTAAATAAATTCATAAAAATTTATAAAGTTTTAATTCTAAGTCAATGTACCGTTGTGCTGTAACGACTATTATTTATGTTAACAACTATGTTATTATGACTAATTATGTTGATGACTTTACTGTAACTAGAAAATGTAGTTCACTTTGGGTCTTTAATATTTACAGAAATTACTTTGGTAGATGATCGTGAGCTATATAGAAGCAGAATTCCAGGAGAATATAGTAAAATCATTTGCAAAATCTATATAAAACTTAATGTTAAAGCAAATCTCCCACACTGAGCTCAACACTGCTTTTTTATATTATATTAGTTCAAAATAACAAATATAAAAAGTCACCCAAAACGCGTATTAAAACTTATATGTTTAGTGAAGGTGACTCTTAATTAATTGAAAAGCAATCTTATGAATTTTAATTTCGTCCCCCAAATTCCAGGTCTTTTAAGGCATCCTTTACTGAAACAGATAAGCTCTTTAAATTCAAATATGATCTTTAGACTATGAATTCTTAGGACTAATAAGGGAAAATGCATGTTAACAATTACACAAAACTGCTAATAATGTTTAAAACTTAATGATACATTACAACTAATACATACATATATATATATATATACATATAAATTTATATATATATATATATTTATTTTTCAGTTAACCAAATATTTACCCTTCTGTTCTTCTTTTGAACATCTATACTTTTGCAGACTTTCTATCTCAATCAAAACTGAAAACAGAATTAATTCTTTATTAATCTGGATTAAATTCCTGGAGAATATAGAATTCTTATGAAATAATAAATTCGTTCCTTCATAAATCATACATCATGTTACAAAAGAAGTGACTGAGTAATTTTCAAAAATCAAAAATAAAACTTTGAAAAGGTAGCAGTAGGGAATTCCTGATCTCTTCATGGATCCATGAAAGTGAATTTCTCAAAATTAAGAAAACCTGAAAAAGAGTTTCGCACAGTTTCTAAAGGGAAGAAAAAAAATAAAGCGGAATCTCTTTCCAAATGATTTCTTTTTGTAATGCTTGAACTCACAAATTCTAAGGGATATACGATAATTATCGTCTTAATTTTTTACCGGATTGTTTAACGTTTTCTAATTATTAAAGTACATTGTTCGGAGCTTTAAACGAAACGTTATCTAAAAAATGTTATTTCCTCTAATTTTTATTGGTTTCGTATCTTTAAAAGGTGGATGAAATCTCTGGTGTTTAATGGAATAAAAAAATCTTTAAGCAAATATGCTTCTGTAAAGAGGGAAAAAAGGCGAGTAGAAAATTAGATGCAAATGAGAATCGTTTTAAACGAGTTTGTTTTGAAAACAGTTTTAATCGTTCATTCAAGAAATGCCTGGTCTTTTATTTTTATCGTGCAAAAACTGAAAGTGCCGTAAGTTTATCAACCAGCAGATGGCACGTGTGGATTGAAAAATAGAAAAGATCTTTCGATTTTTAAATGACGATCCCTATTGTGAGACTCTCATCATAATAGATAAAAGAAAATTTTAGACCTTTATAAAAGGCGTGATTTATATTCATTGGATTTAAAAGTAAATCAAAATAAGAGATTTTTTTTTTCAGTTTAGAGACAGAGATATTCTGTTGAAAAAGTGATTCAATCAAATAGTAGGTTTGGGCTTAAAACTCTCTTTTATTTCTAAGTAAGTGGGAAAAATGAGTACTTTTTACATTAGAATACTGGATTTAAATAAGATAAGTGAAATTAAATAAGATTATTTGTGTTTGCATTTCTAACAGATATAAATGGAAAATTTTAATTTATTTTTGCATGTACTTCGTCATATTCTTTTTTTTTCACTTCAGCCACTTTTTTTTAAAAAAAAAATCTAAATCTATTCATTCAATATATTTATATCTAAGTTTTGCTGTGTATGCTTTTAATTAAAAAAAAGTATTTTTAAATTTAAATACAAAATTTTAATTAGGAAATTTTTTAACGCTTGTAGATAAATATTAATATAGGAACAAAGTTTCAATAAAAGTAATTTGTTTTAAATATTTTTATTACATAAATTTATTTCAAGAATTTAAAAAAATATTATTACTTTTATTATATATATATATATATAATAAAAAATAATAATGTGCTTATATATATAATATATATAATAAAAATAATATTATATATAAATATATTAGCTGCACAGATGTGGTTTTCAAAAACATTTAAAAAAATTCTTATAAAATATATTATCTTAATGTACAACATACACGTTAAAAATTAGTAATGGTAGATGTACTGAATGTAAATGTCTGATTTAATATTCATATTTTTCAAGAAGCAGAAACATTACATTCTAAGCATTTTTCTACAAAACACGCGACATACGATTTGAGAATATCTGCTTCATCCCTCAGTTGAAAAAAGCTAAGTTAAAACCAATCTAGGGGTTGTAAACACTGCCACCGCAAAAAGCATCCTAAAGCCCTAATAAACAAGAAGCATTTCATTGATTACTTTATAAATTGCTTCTTCCCTGCTGAGCCCATTACAAGACGACTGACAAACTTACCTAACACACTAATCACTTAAAAACAAAACCAAAAGCAGTGAAGCTCAACTATCCCTAGTATAAACGCTGCCGTAATTGCTATGCCATACGTGAGGCGCCTAGCTTCTTGCCCTTAAGTAACTTACGTACAGCCTAAATGGTTCTAGCTTTCACATTTAGCCACAGCTATCGTTGGCTTTGTTTAGGTGTAATCAATAGGTTTGTAGGTTAGGAAAGGAAACGGCATTGAGGGTTCTGAAAGTTTCAGTTAAGGGACTAACTGTTGTTTCCTCTGTTAAACTAGTGTTGGCAAAAGAATTGTAGTTAACATGCGGATCTTGCTTAACATTTGATGGGTATTCTTCCTCTTCCTTTCTTCTTTGCAACACGTAATAGGTGGGATACTTTCAAGTTTCTTAATAAAAAGGCTACTTCATATCCATTACAAATTATTTCCCCTTAATCTATGATCTTGTTGGATGGGATTATAAAGAACTATTGCTTAAATGTACCATTCCCTTTTAGAATGATTCTGACGTCTTAGAATTAAAGATACCTAAGTTTTCCAGTTTAAAGGGAAAGAAATACTGTAAATTACTTGATTGATTTTGAGGATAAGGATTACATTGGGGTATTACATTCCATGTGAATTAAAAATTCAAATTGTTAAAATAATTCTAATAGAATTGCAGCATTAATTTTCTATGCAATAACGTAAATCTCGTTTTCTTTAAATTTTATACTTTGATGGAAATTTTTATGTAAATTACGAAATTTTTTTTTCAAGGAAAGTTTTTGAATCCTTATTATTTAGCATTTATATTTAAATTGAATTAGCTAAATAGAGTGTATTGTATTTCATTAACATACGGACAATTAATCAAAATTCTAGGAAGGAAATTGAAGGAAAGTGTTAAGAAAATTATGATGGAAAAATTACAAGAGGAACGCTAATATATATTTTTATGTATATAAAATATAAAAAGATAATGTTATTAACGTGTGTGTTTACAATTATATATAATTTCATAATATAAGTAAGAATAAGAAATTTGCATATCAGCTCTCTTTATGTATATATATATATAATACTTTATTTTATTTTTTAAATAAATATATAAAACTATATTTTTATATAATATATAATAAATCCATTCGTGGAAACCCTTATACGTTTTTTTATCATATTCATTTTATCATATTCATTTAATTTTTATAATAAGAATATTTTTAATTATTCAACCGGAAATATGTAAGCCTTACTACATATATTTGGGTTGTATCAAACTGATACTTTTAATTAATAGGTTCCCATGTATTAGTTCCAATCGAATAATAGGTTCCAATATTCTATTACTTTTTTAAAACAATTTTTGTTATCATATTATTTTCAGAATATTATCAACTACCTTATTAATTAATGTCACATTCCTAAAAATTATTAATTTTGGATTCCATTTTGTTTATACTTAGTATTTTGGAATAAATTCTTGAAATATTCCACTTTCGAATTTCATTACTTTACCTAATTACTTTTGGCAGCATACTGCGTAATTTTCGTCTTCCTGGAGCATGCTCGGTCACCGAAGTCAAGCTGAATCCCGTATCAAGCTTCCTCATTTTAATCAACATCGTAAAATGTTTTACATATTAATAAAATCGACTAAGGGACCTTTATATATAGAAGAATTAGATTTGATGCTAATTCTTCTATATGTAAAGCTTACTTTTTTAAACGAAGCCCAGCAAATTTCTTCACTAAATATAAACACAAATAATACTATTAAATATATTAGGGAATGCAACTTAAAACAATAATAATAATAATGATAATATATGTATATATATATAGTATATATATACTATATATATATATAGTATATATATAGAGTACATATATATATATATATATATATATATATATATATATATATATATATATACATACATACTATTACACTAAATGGAACAATCCATAGAAAATTATTTAAATGGTAACATAAAATCAACAATAGACAAGTCAGTTATATAAGTTAAATAAAATATTAAAGGCTCCATCTGCCACCCTTCATTATTTAACTCTGTAGACGTTATAAAGTTCATTAAAATAGTCAATAAGGTCACAAATCTAATTAAAAAGACAACAGAAAAAACAGTATGTAGTTTACTAGCTATCTTCACAGACAATGTAAGGTCACTCTCCCTCGAATCCCTCTTAACTCGCTTTAATCTTATATTATAATTAAATAATAAAGTCTTAGCTTACTAACTCATTCTCACCGAGTATGAAACTTTTTGATTATAGCAAGTCTGACGCCTATTGCTCTAACCAAAAGTCACTTCTAATCAATTTTGCTACAAACCATTTATTTCAATAATTTACTCTAATTAACTTACAAACATCTATCAGCTTTTCACTGTCATCTCTCTCATTTATTATTCCTTTCAGTTCTATATCGCTTAGATATCAATTTCCCTTATTCAATTCATTACAATTCTGATCTTCATCTAATTTGACTTATCACGTTTCATTTAATTTGCAAGCAGTTAGAATTGTATTCTATTCAAATTACAAAGTCCCCATTGTTAGAGAAGAGAAACTTGCAAATAGTCCAACGTCAATAGTTCAGTTCCATCAATACTAATTTACTATTGAGTTAATATTAATGAATTATTTGTAAATATTACTGTTTAGTTAATGTATTTTTGTATCCTGTTTTATGTAAAAATATTTCAAAAATGTCACCAGTTAAGTCGAACCAGCATTTTACAATAGTTCAAAAACAGTACGTAGATATTTGATGTGATATGTAAATAATTTCGACGCAACGATAACATCGTCCATACATTTGCATAATGAATTTACTTCAGTATGATTTGCATTGCGTGCTCAAAAGTAGGCACATTACCTGATATTCTGAAAGGCATTCAGGTAAAAGCAAATGTTCTATTCTTAGCTACAAACTCAGTTTGGGATATGTCTGTAGTATTGACCACTGATTGAAAATAATCTGATCAAAGATCCAAAGTAAATATGATGCAATATTGCTGAATGTTCATTAACAGGTCGTCAATCACTGGTAAAGGGAATGGAGGATATCGAGCTAGAGCATTTAGCTTATGATAATAATTTACAAACCTGTAAGTTTCAGGCTAATCGGAGGGCCTAACGTTATTTTTCCTACATAATACTACCGGCTAGATATATGGTGATTGAATGGATATAATTGTACCTTATCGAAGACTTTTACCCTCATAATACTCAATTATTTCTTGTTTAACTCAATCATAGCTGTAAGGTCGAGATGCAACTGGGGAAGAGGAGGTGTTCTCCCTTATCAGCACCATGACTAAGTACGTAAGTGAAACTTCGTTGGTCAGAGAATAAATCCGACTATTCCTGGAAAAGTTGATATAATTTCTGTTGTTAGATTTTGGGCAATTTTGTGTGTGCTGGGTTGATAGCGACCGATTTAGCTATGCTACCTTTTATCTGTTATATCTCAGCGTTAGGAATTGTCAAAGTGTTTGCTTCAAAATCTAGGGCAATCCTCAAAGCGCATAAAATCCACATCTAAGACCCAAAGGTATTATAAACTTTCGACAACATTAAATTGTCAGCCCTTCTTGAAGTACCTCATACAAATGATTAGAGTCACACACCTTAAGATTTATATGTTGTATCTTGAACTTTAAATATTGAGGTATTAGATGCCCGTCTTTAAACAAAATGAAAATATTGATTAGAAAATGTGACACAACCAATTTCTTGGTCCCTGTGTTCCACAATGCTTTGACAAATATGTCGTTTAGTATTGCCGGTACATGAAGAATATCAATGTGCATTATTTTCATGGGATTCAATAATTATTGTATAATTTTTAATACTATCGAGAACCCTCTATCGAGAACCCTATATGCTATCGAGAACCCTCTGTTATTCGATCGCTCACTAGTTTTTCTGATTACGTTGGTTTCGGTGACGAGATTCCGAAAGTGGATGGCATCGTTTATGTTGATTGAACGTGAACGTTTGCTGATTGTACGTCGGTCGCCTATCTAATGCTCGCCGATCTGAAGATCGTCATGAATCAAAATTTTGACTGTTTTTAGCCAGTGTGTAAATACCTCGGACGGGGATACTGCCCTTTGCTGATAGTGATTATGAGGTATGGAGGGCTTCGTACTTCGTTACTATTTCTACGAGTTCTGCTTTATTCCGGGGATTGCGCATCTCGAAGAAGTCTAAGATAATCAGAGCTAATCGATTTACGATGTGTTAGACTATTGCTGCTTCCATGAGGACAAGATTGATCAACTGGGCAACTTTAAGCATTCGAAGAATAAATGATATAGGTAACTGGATGAGTTACTGTCTCTACGCATAATACTCTCTCTCGAGTTTAGGGCAATCCCGCATTCCAGATAGACCCATTGAATGGCTTGCTTTAATGGTTCTATTTCTGCATCCGGATCTCGCACTAGAGGTTCCATTGTCACCGAGTAACATTCGGGAAAGCGTCTTGTCAGATAATTTCGTAAATGCGCATGCTAAAGGATGGTTAGTGTGTTGTATTGTTAAATATTATGCTCTAAGCTAGCTAGAAATTTCCTGATATTTCTGAATCCGTTAAATTATACGGAAAAATAAACATTTTCCTACGGCTCTTACTCTAGAGGTGGAAGTGGTTGGATGCCATTGTAGCGGCCGTCCGTAATACTATTTTTAACTCTACATACATTATACAGTTCACTTAAATTGTCAACAAGGTTACAAATCCAAATGAAGAGACATTAGGAAAAATATAGCTAATTATATATCTTCAGATAACATGGTAAGATCTCTCTCGAGCGCGCTCTCGAATCTCTCTTAACTTGCTTTAAACCTATATTATAACTAATCAATAATGTCTTAGCTTACCGATTCGTTCACACAAAGTGCGATACTTCCTAAATACAACAGGTTTAACACTTGTTATTCCAACCAATAGACACATTAAATCAATATTGCTACAAATTATTAATTACAATAATTCACTCCAATGAAGTTACTAACATCTATCAACTTTCCCTCGTCATCACTATCGTTTATTAATCCTTTCAATCCTATTTCGCTTATATATCACTTTCCCTAATTCAATTCATTACAATTTTGATCTCCATCTAATTTGTCTAATTGCATTTCATTTAGTTGATAAGCAGTTGGAATTTTATCTCATTCAAATTATAAAAGTCCCCAAGGTTAGAGATGAGAAATCTGCGAATAGACCAACATAATAAAGTTCCATCAATTTTGATTTTATTTTGAGTTAATGTTAATGTATTATTTGTTAATATCACTGTTTAGATTAAGGTAAATGTATTTTTTCCTACTATATATAAAAATATTTCGTAAGTTTATTTATTTATTAGTTACTTCTATTTCCTGGACCCCATTCTTAGCTTACGCCTAGTATTTGAAAGTATAGGGGAGCTACTGACTTTCAGATTACGCTGCATTTCCTTATTACATTGTGAAACCCTTTTTTCTGACCAAATTGTTCTACGGAATCAAGTTCCACTACCCTATTAAATAATGGAATCCTATTTCATGACACTATTACTTGGTAGATTCGTATTTCAGAATCCCATTTTTTAAATTGTATTCTATTATGATATTGTTACTGTAATGCATTTTGCTTTCATACTTCTTAAATAATTAGATTTAAACTTTAGAAAAACCAAAAATAAATTAAGATATCAGTATTGTTGGGTTTTTATTATTATTCTGAAAAAATAAAATTTTCTACTAATGATTTTTATGCGATCTTTCTATGAATTTTCCTGTCAAAATTTTTAATTTTTTATTATTGCTTTTTGAAAATGTTCATTATCTGTGATAGATATGAACTTATTGTTTTTACATATTTAGCTTAATATTTTTAATATGTATGCTATATGAATATGGATTATATGTAGAAATTTGCGAACATGGTAGCCTCGTGGTCATAACCGCGAATTCGTGGCTAGTATTGTATAAACGAGTCTTGTATTCGAGTCCTAATGCCATCTTAATTCGTGTAGCTGGGCTGATGCATATTAAATTTATCAGGACTCCAAGTTCTTCCGTGGCGGTGTATGGAAGCTTGAAGGAGGAGGTATAAGCTCATGCGTAGGTCACGTCACTTACGTGATGCTCAAAATCATAGGTCCACCGCCAATTGTCCAGGTGGCCAGTTTATTGCTCTAAGACCTTTTGGGGAAGCTCGGTCCCCTTAGGCATTTTACCAACAGCTCTCGCGTTTCTACGTACGACATTAACCAAATATCAATCATTCTACTTGTAATTCAAGACACATTTGACTGTTTTAATTTTTGTATTTAATTTTTAATTTTTTTGTAATAATGTTTATATTTGGTAAACATAGACATTAATACAAAAATTTTGTTTTTTACATTTATATCGATATCAAAAAATTAAAAATGTAATAAATTAATTTACAGATAAGTGTATTTCATACAGATAAAGTATGTTACATATAGTTTGAAAGTTGGTTTAAAAAGAAAAGAATTGTTTTCAGTCAGATTTACAGTCAAAATTTGGCTTATTGTTTCTATCAATTATATTTTACTGTGACATCATTTCGTGTTGATATAATTATTATGAACTTAATCATCATTCGAAATTTTGTTTCGGTATCAAAAAAAGGATTTCAATATATTTAAGGAGAAATTTTATTAAGAGATTAAAATATCGAGTTATCTGAAGGAAGAAAAATATTTTCTGTATTAAAATATTTTATATTTCTAAAAATTCATAATAGTCAAGAAAGATAACTAATAAAAACAATATAATGTATAGCCCTTATTTTCTTAAGAATTTTGTAGGTTAAATGCTTGAATTTTATATAATTTCCTTAAAATTTTTGAATAGAAAATAAAAAAAAGCTCTATTGTAGTATGTAATTTTGGCAGTTTGTATTATTACAAAGAATTGTAGCAATAATCTGCAAATTATTATAATATGTTTGAAATTGTTTTAAACTGTTTTATTTTAGCTTTATAATTCATGATTAACGATTAATTACAGTAATTTTTTTATTATATTTAGTTTGGGAATGTTTACTTTTTATTAATTTTTGTGGTTTTATTAATATTTCTCTTTTTATTTAGAATTTAGTTAGTTTTATAATATTTTAGATGTTTAGTTATACGTGATTTGATTGTTCGCAATTCAATTGAAGTTGATTTCTAAGTTTGCCTTCCTTCCTCTATGGTTGCTTTTCTGAATATGTTAATTTTTTTTTGTTACCATATTTTTATAATGTAATTCACTGAAGTAAGATGGTTTGATCAGTAATCACCGGCATAAACATACATTATTCCATTCCAAAGTATGGAATAGTATCAATTACATTAAGTCCATTATTCTAAATTTTTACTTTCCTTTCACTTGGCTTTCTCTTAAAACTGTTCTGGTTTTTTAATAGACGTATTTGATTCATGGTTTTTTTGGTTTTAAATTTCAGATTGTTTAGTTATTATGTAATTTTTTTTTATCTGATTTGCATAAATGTAATTTTCTTAATTATCTCTGTAAATATTTAGTTTTTTCTATTAATAGTATTGATTTTGTGTGGGATATTTTTAAAGCATTATATGTTTAGATTTGTCTTACGTGTGTTTTATTCTCATATATATATATATATAGAAAAGTATAAATCTCTATGATATTTACTTACAACAGATTTCATAATATTATATTAAATGAATAGAATATTATTTTTATTGCCCGCCTTGTAAAGAAAATAAATGCAATAAGATATTTTCACTTTTCTTTATAAATTTTATCAAAATATACTTGTGCATTAGCTTGAATCTAAATGAACTAAAAGAATTACAAAATGGAAATAAAATTACATTTTGCCACCTAAACTGAGTTCAGTTTCATCTCTCTGAATTAATCTGATCGAAATATAATGCAGAGGAATTGAAATAAATACCAATTTCTTCATGCGACTTAAAAAAATTCTGTACGATTACTGTCAAACAAACTTGTGAAAGTGAATACAAATGCGCAGTATCTATCAACTCTGGGAAGGTGACGGGATTCGTTTTTCAGTAAAAGATAGTGTTTTCCTTAGTACTCACCCGCAAACATGGATTCTTTTACTTTTTATTTTATTTATTTTTATATTTTATCACTTATATTTTTTTTTAAATTTATTCATTTAGTTTTGGTTTGTTTCCTAAGCAGACGACGCTTTCCTTACTTAATTTCAGGTGTTCAAGAAAATTTTTCTGGATTGCAACCAATACATTTAAGAATACAAGGTGAAAAAAAAATAAAGATGAATATGGCAAAAAGGGTAAAATAATAGTGTATTGTTGAGATTCGAAAAATATTATTTTTCGATAAATAGGTTCTTCGTATTTGTTCTAAAATCATAGACAAAGTAACTAATATATTTGGTATATACAAAAATGTGACATATTTTTATGTCTAGGTTTTTTTTCCCTTCTGAGTAGTTAATTAAATGGTTGATTTTCCATATAATTCAAATATATATTCTATTGAATTATGAACGAAATATATATTTTTACATTTTGTAAACACGTAATTTAACCATTAGTCTTATTAATGCATAGGATCATAATAAGATATGATGTGCATAACTACGATAGAAAAGAAAGTAAATAATGCATAAAAATAGCTACGAGAGATAAAAATTACCTTAAACATTATAATTTAAATAAGATAAATTAGAGAATTATAAATTTTTGCGATTAATATTACCGTATTTAATTCATTTATTCTGACTATGAATAATATATATTCATCATTGCAAAACTGGTCGACATACAAATACTCAAATTTCATATAACAACATTACCTTTCTCGACTCATGATTGATATCTCAAAATTCAAAGTAATTTACAAAATAATACTTGAGACTGTAAACAAAAATAGTAAAAAAATATTTTCAAATAGTGTCATGATATTTAGTCTATCTTACAATATTTTAACCTTTCAAGGACATATTTAAACAAAGAGAATTTCAATGAAACGTGAGCTAATTGATGAAATATTTATACTATAAATATTTATCGAAGCATTTAGAAACGCATAAAAACTTATATGTGAGCATTTTAATATAAAGGCATTATAAAATACAAAAAAGTTATTTGTCCATATAGATATTTTAAATATAATTATATATATATATATATATATATATATCATAATTAATATAATTACTATTTTATAATACAATATATATAATATTAATGAAGATTATATAATAATATATAATAAAGTCTATTATTTTGTAGTTTGCTGTTCCGTTGTTTTCAGTAATTTTATATAATTTACTCGACAAAAGCAGTTTTTTGGACAAGAATATAGGATCAATTTTATATCACTCATTTATAGTCGTATAGTTTAGTCAGACACTTAAAAATATATTCTATTACGGCAAATTTATCTTGCTAAATAGCGCAGCTATTTTTAAATTGTTATAAGACTGAGTTTTCCAGCAGATCAGCAATTGACATGAGGCTATATTTACTTTTGACTTGAACATTTTCATAATTATAAATTCCTTTTTCTCCGACTAGCATTGTTGAACTTGCCAAAAAAAACAGTCACTAAATTTAACCTTCGTATTCCTTTCAAATTTTTTCTGACAAAAAATATTTAAAAGATTTAGTGCCTTTACAAGAAAATATTTCCTAAGTCATTACACCTTTCTAACCTTCTTCATTGACTATTTGGAAAAAAAATCTTATTTTCAGATAAGGCCAATAAACATTTCTCTTGTCAGTACTATGTAACTTCCATTTTCCATTAAAAAGTAAATAAACTAAAAACACTTTTTTTCTCAAATTAATACTTCTATACTAACACTAAGGTTTGATTTTTATCGTTAATATCTATGCTTGGTATTTGAAATTATTAAACTGTTACATATAGTGCAGCAAATTGATTTCCTTGCTAACATGTAATCCATTTTCCAAAACTTTTCTACAGTTGAATATTCTATAGATTACCATCTTCATGTATTTTCATCACTTGTATGACCTACTCTTAAGTCTTTCCCTGATATTTATTTTTATGTGGTTGTCTTTCAATTTTAATACATGTAAATCTAGATCACTGTCATTAATCTTCAAGCATTTTAACGATATATCTCTTACTAATCCCATATGAAGCAAATACTCAAATCTGTCTATTTAAAATTTAATTAAATTATCCAATTCTCCGATTCATTTTTATTAATACAACCGAAATAGAAATATAATATATATATATATATATATATATATATATATATATGCAGAAAGGAATTTTTTTTATTTATAACTGAATTGATGTTTTAATTTAATTGTAAACAACATTAAAATTTACATTCTACATCTTATATAATTAAGAATTTTTAAATATGATTTTTAATATATTATTTTGATAAAGATTTTAAAAAAACGTTTAATATATACAGAATTAGAAAAAAAAACTATCTTTCCTATTTAAGCATTATTTTATAAATATATATTATCTTTACTGCAACTGTTATATGAAACAGAGACTGTCAAACGGAGCGGTGATGATGATATGTAGTAGCGACCGTGCCAAGAAATAACGACGGTGTGGGAAACGGCGACTGTTCCTCGAAGCAACTACAGTGCCTTTAGTGGCGGTTGTGTAAAAATATATTCTCGGGGTAACCCATTCGGGATTTTTTCCCCGGTCTGGCTGAAATTTCTATTGTCAGATAGAATATTGGTGGTGCATTGATTGGTGACTGTTCCACGGAGCAACTGCGCAGGATGTAGCAATAGTTCCATGAAGCAGCGATAGTGACGGTGAGTGGTGACTGCGCCACGAAACAGTGACGTAAACATGAAGTGGCGACAGTGACAGGAAGTTGTGACTACAAAAAATCTTTCATATTATAAACAACAATGCACTATTAAATTGTAAAATTTCGTAAATTAGAGGAATAAAGGAATAAGTCATCGAAAGAAATCACTTAATTAACAGATATAATATATATATATATATATATATATATATACTTAGCTAAGGCAGTATCGTACTTCTATAAAAGTGTAAAGTAATTTATATAGTGATTTACTTAAAATAAATCGCTAAAAGAAAAGCTGTAAATGAAGATCGTATTTAAACATTTTTAAGTTTCAATGCTCATGATATTGCATATTAATACATATGTGTGTGTGTAAAATATCATCAACCTCAATCTTGAATGTTTGCTGAAATGATAACACATTGACTATTATTCTATTCAAATATTTGTTATTGAAAACGTAGTTGAAATATTGGTTATTATAAATTAATATTTTTGTAAGACATTTATTAGTATGCAGATCAAATTCTTATTACCAATATCGATTAGGAGTAATTTAAATATTTTTACTAAAAAGTATTACACTATTCCTTTTATGTATTTAATGAAAAAGTTAGTGACTTGGAGAAAAAAACAATGGTAGGTGATCCAATCCTTGATTCTTCCAAATACCTTTGGCAGAAGTAACTTATTTTACAATATATTAAATGTAACCTGATTCCAATTTATTCGCAATATTTGAGTATGGAGTTTTGGTAGGTGATAAACCAATTAAGGATTCACCCTCATACATAACCATACCTCAATAATCATTTGTATAACTTTAGGATAACATTTTTTAAATAAATGAATATTTTAATATTAAAATAATATTTTAAGATGTTTTAAGACATTAAGACAAAAATTTAATCAAAAACTAACCTTTTAAAATATTTCTTTATAATCCGAGAAGCTCATTTGTTGTAATTATCTAATAATAGATAGTTTTCTGTGTTCTTACAGTTTAATGATTCAGAGTATCAAATTTAGGAAAGGTTCTTTCTTTGCCAGATAATAAGCGGAGAATGTGCTATTCAATTTATATTGATTATTTTTAAGTAATGAATATAAATAAGTGTTGACCACTTTATCTTGAAAAAGGCAAGTGAAAATTAAATGAATTTGTTTCCCCTTCTTGATCTTGCTTTAAATGTCTTATGCCATTTTCAGGAACTAGTATTTAATCTCTATTTCTTGTTTATATTTTCTATTGGAAATTTTATTTATAAACGTTTAAAAAAAATAAATTAGTATATCTTTCTAAAATTTTCTTACAATTACAATTAATTTCAAACAGTTTTACAGTTAATTTCTTTCTAATATAAATTCTATTGTAACTAAATATTTTGTACGGGATATGTATTTCCAAATATTTCATTTAGAATTTTATTCCATGTATTCAAAATCTACTGAGAATATCACCACGTGTATCCACAAAATGTATTGCCTTTCACAAACATTTCGACCTGTGACATAAATCGAAAGTTTTCAAGTGACAAATTCTATTGTGATTCAGTTAACCTTCAACTTCAGTAATCTGTAACTTAAATTAATCTTTTAACTCAAGTTGCAGGCAGAAATTTTTGTTTGTTACTCGCCTTATTCATTAAATACCTATATTTTCATTTCTTGTGTTAATAGAATTGATTTAATTGATGAAATAAATATACATTTATGATTTAATGCATGATGAAATTAATTAACTCATTCTGATAGAGAATATCTTAAGAAAGTTATGCTATCAATTTTTTTACGAAAATAAGGCAAAATGTGTAAGGTAATATTTAGAAACGTTTGAGATGCTACTTCATCTGTATCAAACATGGTATAAATATATTCTCACAAACAGTTTTAGTGCTTGAAGTGTAGGAGATTTCATGAACCAATTACTCACAACGGATCAAACTGAGTAATATTAATATTATTATAAACGACTACTAGAAATTTTTTTTAAAAAATTATTTATTAAAAATATCCATGTAAGATTCGTTCTGAGGTTCTAAAATATCTAACTTATAAAACTCAAAATAGATAAAATCATATTATTAAAATATTATTTATCAGATATTATGTTTTCTGTTAGTAATGAAGTGTTTTTCAGAAAGAGTGACAAAATATACCTTATTAAGTACTGAACAACAATTGTGAGAATACATATAAACTAATAAGCGCTTTTCAATAAATGTTAAGTACATTTTTTTTTAAAATTAAAACTAATATTTTTCTGAGCATAATTAAATATCGGAAGCTCTATTTCTTATCAATGATGCTATAATAATGATCATTTTAAAGGAGAATAAAAATTCTTTGTACGCGTGTATTATGTTAAAATTATCAAATGCTGCTTTGGTAATAGTTCTTATTTATAATTATTCTGATAAAATGAACTTCAAACTTTACTATTTAAGAAAAATTTTAAATCTTTTTAAATACTTTTGCTTCCCAAATTAGAATAAAGCAATGTAATTTAAGGAGCTTATGAGAAGCTTCCTCACAAAGTAGAGGCACTCTTGCAAAATGTTCAACAAAAATCTAGAGCGCTTGTGTTTACTATTTCTGCATTCCTTAACTTCTTCGGAAGAGAAATTATTTCAGCAGAAAGCATTTAAAATCCAAGTGAACAACTTAAAGTTACATATTTGATTTTACGTCGAGAAACCTACACGAATTAACATGCTTAAATTGCTTTCATCGTACTTAATTTTTCATCTGTATTTGAATTAAATCTTCGTTTTTTTTTCAGCCCTCTTACCAGAGTTTTTCTCATTAAGACAATTGCTACACTTGTGTTACTATTATTATGAAGCATTACATTTCCCAGAGCAAATGCTAATTCTTATGTTTAAGGAAGATTTTCTAATTCACTTTAACGTTTGTCCTAGTAAGGTTCATGTAATTTGAGGGCTTAGTTTTTATTTTCTGTTTTTTTCCCCGTAATTACTCTTTTAAGCTTTTCATATTTAACTGTAAGAAAAGAAAATGCGATTTGGTCTGCGTTTTATAAAAGAATTTTTTAAGGTAATTTTTAATAAGACAATGCATTTTACACGCTCAATGTAAAAAAATTAAATACGCATTCTGTACTGTACGACTTTAAATCAAAATTAAAGGATAAAAACTACTTGATCCAAAATTCTCCACTTTATTTTATTGTAAAAGTTAATTTAAGCAATAGTTTATACGTAAAGAAAGACTACCACAATTTTTATTCGTATAAAGTTTCCCGTTTGGGTTCATTTATTCTTAAGGTAAACAATGGCATTATATAGAATACTTAGAAACAGGAACTCTACAACTGGTTAATAATTTCATTGAAAGCAATTATTTTGAATAAAATGAATCATAAAAAAGAGAAAGATTTCTTGTAGTAATGGCTCTCTCTCTCAAAATTTGAAATAAAAGCCATTTTAATTTAAATGTTTTCTACTCTTTTTAATGGTGTATGAATTTTTCCTCCTTATTATCTATAATTTAAAAAATAAGAGTTGTTTTAATGATGTGACTTCTTTTTAAAATCAAACATTAAGATTCTTATGCAAATTGTAGTTTTGTAACTAAATTAGAATAAATGAACATGTTTTACTTTTATTCCATTATCTTTTTTCAAATAAACGGGATAACTAGAAAAAGTGAATTTTTTTAGCCAATTTTTCACAGTAAAGTATTTGTTCCAAAATCATGTATAGATATATAAAAAAGTCTTTATTTCTTTTTTATTTCATTATATAAAAATCAGAATTGTATTTTAATTATTTTCTTACTTGTATTCAAAACCTACTCCAATCATAAAATCAATCACTTTTGCTTCTTCTTTTTGTTTTCTTATGCGTGTATTTTTGAAGAAGAAAAACGTGTTACAACACTTTGTGGTTTTTTTTATATTATACCATAAAATTAAGAATTGAGCTCCATCCATCATTCAATTGGCTTCAAACCTAATTTTTCATGAAATGCGTCTCTTCTTATTTCCACTTTCTATTTTTGAGTGAGCTTTATAACATCTGTTATCTTTCTTTGTAGTCAAACAGTCAAAATTTATTTTCGTTTATGCTGTCTGGATATTATAAGTGATTTTTCAGTGATAGATTCAGTGATGACTCAATATAATTTAAAAAATTTTATATAAAATATTAAAATCATGCATTTTGACCATTTTCATGAATCTGAGCAATGGAAGAACACCAATATATGATGAAATATAAATTTATATAAATCTTATTTCTATTTTGTAAAAGACAAGGTGTACATTAATTACATACTACAGATTTTCAAAATTAGGAAAAACTACCTTCTAGATATTGAATTTTCATAATTTTTTTTTTGAAGTTTTGTTTGAAATGCATTATGAATCCTGCTTATTAACGTTTGTAGCTATTTTATTTTTCATTGGTTGGCGTGTGTTTTCTTAAATTACATTTAAAAGTTCTGCTATAAATACCTTTAATTTTTACAAAAAATTAATAAAACTGATTAATCAAAAATAATTAATAATTAACTTCTTCCAAAAATATTACGGACTTTTTTGTTAGAAATAAATATTGAAAAAAAATTATAACTTTTTATTTAAAAGATTTACTGAAAATTAAGAAATGAATATGACAAATTTCTATACTTTAACATTATTTATAGGAAATTTTCTTTGGTTCAAATGCTGTTTATTTACCTTCACTTTCTTCTTTCTAAAAGCTACAGTTAAGCAATGAATGAACTTTTTATTTCTTTTTGGCTAAAATAGCTCTCATTGATCATTATTGAAATTACTAACAGGAGATACGGAAAAATACATACACAAATTTTTCTACATTTAGATTAGGAAAAAACCCATAATAGAGTCCTGCATTTACAAGCAAAACTACTTCTGAATATAAAACAGCTTCTATGAGTCTAAATTAAATAGATATATTAGTGATGAAATCTGTATCTGGGAAAATGACATATATATATATATATATATATATATATATATATATATATATATATATATTTATATTTATATCATAATGATTATGATTGTAAGTCTTATACATCAAAATAGCACTAGAGCTGAATATTACTAATATATATTATACTCCCTTTTAGAAAAATACTTCTTAATTTAAGACTTTTTTACAAATTGTGTGAATTATTTGATAATGCAATACTCAATAACTACAAAGTATTTAAGACAAATCATAGTAACGAATAGTTAATTGTGGACTCCTGTTTGAATTTTCAATGACTGAAAGTTATATTTATTATTCTTTCAATGACAATTTTCAAAGAATGGTATTAAGAAATGATAGTCCCTAAATATGGTAAAAAAAGCTAATTAAGTATCTTAATAAAAAGATAGAAGTCTCATAATACTTATTTTTTACATCTATTTAATGAACATTTTAATGAGCTACTATTTAATATTTTATAAAGTTATAATGAAATACAAAGATAAGACTTCATTATACTCATTTAATTAGTATTCATACAGCTGTTTGTTTTCATTTCGAAAACCAGATATGTAACGTAAGTCTTATTTTTTTAGTAGAAGAGTTACTTTTACGACTAGATGAGTTTTATATAAAGCCATTATCGCATTTTATTTGCAACGATTATAATTATTACTGTCCCGAGTTTCAGCAGAAACAATATACTTTTTACTACGTTACTTTTTTACATCCATAATCTTTCTTCTTTTATTTTAATTTTGCTTTCTAGAAATATCGCTCGAGGATTCTGGTTGCCAAATCGCACCTTGGCAATCATTTATTTTCGCAAATGATCCTTTCTTTCTAACTCGCACTCATAAAAGTTTACTTCCAAACCGGGAGTCATTGAAATTTCTGTTTAAAACTCTTAAAGAATTACATAATGCAAGATCATCATTCATGGTGCCATTGGGAGCCACAAAACTCTCTTGCTATGTAAATTTTAGATTGTCATCATCTTTTCCTACTCTGAAAAGTTTCTGTGTTAAGTGGGCGATGTTGTAAATTCCTCCCAGAGATGAAGTTTCTCTTATTGAATTTGAATAATTTCTGTAAGTGTTTCCACGTTAGTAGCTTCTCCAGTTAATCCGGTAATTGTTTCTACATTATGCTATACTAAACGCAAATGATGTTTCCGCTGGAATATCATTTGCGTTTTTAAGAGGCACACTTTTTAAGTTTATTGGACGCATCCCTCTCTTATTCGGACTCTGCAATTAAGCAGTTCCTGGTAATTTCCATTATTTCTTTTGTTATTGTTTCATTAGAATTTAATTTACGGAAATGAGAAATTTAAAATTTAAATTTTTAGATTTGAATTTGAATAATACAATTAGTTAAGTTCTGAAGTAGGTGACATTTCTTTTTAAGGATGTAAATTTGAAAGTAATGAGGTGTAGAATGAAATGAAAAGTTTATATTAGTTTGGGTCCTCAGAGAGGTGATTTATTAGAATAACATGCACTCTGTTAATCTATGTAATTGCGTCATTATAAATAAAACATTTTATACTATATTGTGCAAATGAAATAGGACAAGCTATTGTTTTGGTAGATATGTCTGTAAAAACTTCAAACCAATTTTTTTGCTTAGACTGAAAGTAAACTACCTCGAACCAGATTTATCTGCTTAGAGTGGGTGTGACTGAAAGACCTAACTGATTTTAGTGATAATGCACTTACGTATTTTTCAATTGTGAGCCTTTGAGTGAAGCAGACAGTTGTTACTGTTTGCTCTCTGCTGTCTCTTTTTTCCCGTGTTGAAAAAGGAATATAACTCCAAGGAAGTATGCCAACATTATAGTTCTTATAGATCGAACTGCTATGACAGTTAGAGAAATAATTTCTACAGTTTCTGTAAGCAAATCTAGTATTTCAAGAATCCTAAAATCATTCAATGAATGCGGATCAGCCTCTCCATAAAGGAAAGGAAGATGTAGGCGCAAGCGGAAAACTACTGAAAAATTTCCAATAAGAAATAGCAAAATTAATCCAAAGAAAACAAGCTCAGACTTTCAAAGGGATTTATAGGCTTCTGGTTTTGATGAAAATAACTCAACTGTACAGCGTAGGCTTCTGGGACTGAACATAAGGCAAAAGGATCGACGAAAAAACATTTTTTAACTTCTAATATGAAAAAAACGTTTAGCCTAAGCAAAAAAGTAAAAATCATGGATTGTTGATACCCGGAAGAAAATAGTTTTCCGTGATAAGAATCCTTTATTTCTGCAGGGATACATTTAAGATGTTGTGAGATAAAGTGATTGGGAACCTTTGAAACTGAACGAAATCCAACAGATTGCAAAACATCCGATGAAGCAGATGTTTAGGGGTTATTTCACGAAAAATGGCACTGGAAGTTTAGTTCTTGATCAAGGCATAAAGAATTCAACTAAATACATCGAAATATTAAGGCATGAGATTCTTTCATTCATGAAAATCTTTAACGGAACATTTCAATATGACTTGGCTCCTTGTCACAATTCAAAACTGGTAAAGACTTTTATGCTGGAAAATCAAATTAAAGTGCTTGATTGTCCTGAAAATTCACCAGACCTAAAACCCATTGAGAACTGGTGAAATATTGTGAAGAGGCGTTTTGGTAAGATGGATTGTGCAACAAAAGAAAGCATGATAAACAATGCAATTCGAATGTGGTTTCATGATAATGAGCTCAAAAGCATGTGTACTAATCTAGTGAAGTCAATACTAAAATGTCTGCAAGAGGTCATTTGTGCTAAGGGAAGATCTGTGTCATACTAGAAAATGTATTGTAAATGTATATAGTGAATAAAAGCACAGTTTTCTTAAAAAAGTGATTTTTTTTTATTTTGTTCCAATTAATTTGTACAAGTGTGTAATATGATCAAGAAAATATCTTAAAAGTAACACTCTAGGATCAAGAATCTATAAAAAAAGGCTGTATGTAAAGAAATCTTTTTATAAAGATTCGAATAGGAGTTTTAATCTGTTTGTACCAAGAACAAAGAACAAATAATTGCTTATTGTAATATAATAAATTAAGAAATTATTATTAAAAAAATATGTAAGAAAATATGCAATTAAAAAGGGTGTACCTTTTTAATTATCTTCATTTAAATCATAATTTTGAAAAGAGAGAAACCTAGGCTAAAGAAAGATAAACATATTTTCTAACTTTAAAAATAACAGAGAGAGAGAGAGTATATCTGTAACTAACTAATTAGTGTTATATTAAATGAAAGCAAAAACTATTTCCTCTGCAGTCACTTTTCTGTAATCGAGTTGGTATAGTTTTGCAGTTTTCTAAGTTACCACTTATTTCAGACCAAAAGCGTCTCTTTACTTATATGTCCCACTACAATTTTTTTCTAAAATAATACCCCAACTATGGTTCAACAATTTTACTCTCAAACAATTGTTTTTTTAGTCTAGCAGTAAAATTTTAAATTTAATAACCTAGGAATAAATTTAAAATTCTTCATGAATTCGTTTGAATATCTAACTGACAATGTCAAAAATATACAGCTATAAATTTTTATACCTTTATAAAATTAATATAATATTTAGTATTATATTATGTTTTGTTTAAATACTACTGACATATAAAATAATTAAGAAATTTCAAAGAAATAAAAAAAAATATTTATTTCTAAGTTCTGTTTTTACTGGTAAAAGAAGTTGAATAATGTAATGAATATATTCAAGTATATTGTAATTTATCCAATAATGTAAATAATGCAGCTTAAATTATTTAAAAATAAAATAAAACATTCCTAGGTATCAGAAAATAAGTGCAAAAATATATGAATTCACACTTTTTTGTTATTATGTAGGAGAGAGACAAAATCTGTTCAAACTGTAGCCTTGTAAGAAAGAAAAGGTGGTTCCATTTACACAAGATTTTAATGAAGTTCTCCATATGACATAAACGAGGCACTCTTATTATGTCTTTGTAAGAACTATGATATGTGTTCCCTTTCATTAATATGCGTTAATAAATCTTGAAGTTTGTTTTAAGAAAACTAGAGAAATAATGCGGTTATATATTTTGAAAATTTCTCCTTCTTGATGATATATGGCATCCTGTTCAACGTTTCTCATCATTTCACATAATTTTTCTCTGGATATTTTGTGTGTGAATAAAATATTTACAAAATTTTGTACCACTTAATAATTAATGTTGAATGCCTGAAACACAAACTTGTTCTGAATAAAGCATTACTTTAATTTTGAACGTACTGCAGTTCAGTGTACACAAATATTTATACCAAACAAAAGATGAATTTCAAGCTTTATAACAGTTAATTACACTTGCCGTCATGGTATCATCTAATTTAAGTGCTGTAAAATTGTAATACTTTAGCTAACACATGCTCTTTTTTTATTTTTCATAAGAGAAAGGAAACAAACTTTTCATTGAAATAAATTACGAATTATTACGTCATCTTTCAAGGCTTATGTATTCCTTTCAAAAACTTTTCAAAGGGAGATATGTATTCCGGCACGTAGTTCATTTACTGAAAAGCAAAGTGTCAGTGCTTGTCAAGAAATTCAGAAATGCTCTTTCGGTTCATTTCACATAAACTGAAATCAAACTCAGTGAAAAATGTTCAACGGGTTTTCATTTCACGATTAGGGGTAATATTGAGATTTCAATTTATTCTTATATAGATGAATTTATTAGCGAGAGTTAGAAACAGTTATTACATCAATAAGTATTAAAAAGAAAGTAACAATTCAAAAAGTTTTAAATTAATTATGATAAACTATATTTCATTGCAAAACTATGAAGGGATTAAATTACTTAAGCAATTACAAACTAAACCAATTAAAACACAATAGATTTAAAATAGACAATGATAAAAAGAATTCAGATTGATACAAGATTTAAAAATATGTACCTTTAGTAAAAAGTTAGTTTTAAAACGAAGCTTCTTCTGAGAAAAGAGTTTAACTCATTCGTCATAGCTCATTTTTCTCAGATTAATCGAGACCCTTCTAGCATAAAATTCTAGCAACTGCTTAAATTCAATTTAAATACAAATTTATTCTAAAATTTATATGCCTTTAAAGAAATTTTTTATAAATAAATTCTATTATAAGTTTCTGTTATAAGTCTTCTAGGCTTTTATTTAGCATGTTATATAGATATCTAAATATATTAATCCATATAATCTAATAAGTAATACTTATTTATATGAATATACTCTCAGTTTTCAGTTGTATGAAATTTATGTAATCTCAATTGAAATTTATGTAATCTCAATTTAAGGCAAATATGATAAAATCTTAGGTTTATTGAAAATCTCATTATGATTACATAAAAATATTTATAAGATTACAAAATCTTTATTGGACATATTTCTAGATTTTCAAAGTACTTGAAGACTTGAAAAATAATTGAAGTCATTTTTCTTGCTTAAAAAGCGATATATTTTATCTGTTAGATTTTTTATCCATTAAAGAGTTAATTAGCTGAAATCAGATAAACAAGATTTTGTTTTATGTAATACGTTTATTTATTGCGTACTTTTTATCTATAAAATAAATATATTGTTCAGAAATAATATTAAAAAGGTACTATTTAAAACGTTTCTTAATCTGAAGATTAACTTCTTTTTTTTCATATGAAATAATATTTCATATGAAATAATATAACAATAAAATATAGATTTTAATTTGAATATGAGACAATGCTGCTATAAATTTTTATATTAAGAAATGAAATGATGTTTTAATCTGTAGCTACGGAACAAAAAATATTTAAAACTATAATAATGAATTAAATATATTGATCCAATGAAATAGACGAAACTTAAGGTTGTGAAATAAATTTGTGTCATAATGATGAGAAAAAAATTCCACTAGAAAGGAAACTAAAAATTCAACATACTTTAATGCGATTTCTAATAAAACCTAATTTGTAAATTATTATTTAGCTAGAGAAACAGAAAAATAACAAGTATTCACACAAAAGAATTTCATATAACAAGATGGTGAATTTGAGAATAATTTTTAATTTATAGCTAAAATGATACATTTTTAAATTTATATTTAAGTTCTTATAGATATTAGAAAACGAGTGTTACTTTTAAAAAAACAGAACTTGTATTTTTAAAATAAGCATAATTATTACTGCCTCTTTGACATTAGATTTGAAAAAAATCATTTTATGGAAGATATAAATTAACAATAATAATTTATTCCTAATGATATAAAATTACTTAATTCAATTATATTGAATTGCATAATTTTGAGTTCTTACTCAAAGAAAGACTGAGTAAACCAAATCTTCATTTTAAAGATTTGATTCATACAAGAATTTGACTACATGCTGTTCTTTGCATAGAAGCCACGAATGAATCTCAATAAACATCGTGATATTTTAAAGAAAATATGGAACTATATAAAAAGCCTTTATGCTCTTACTATAAGTGAATGGAATAAAAGTTTATTGTAAGTGAATGGAATAAAGGTTTACTGTAAGTGAATGGAATAAAGGTTTTATTTCCAGACCCTTCCAAAACACCCTAACATAGATTTCTTTGAAATGCGTTGAAAAATACTCTTTCCTTCGTTCTGCACTTACTTCTCATTCAGGAAGCAAAAATACACATGTATGACAAAATATTTCCAATCATATGAACAATTTTTTTTGTTTGGAAAAAAATACTATAATTAATCATTAATCATTATCCAAAATAATCATTAGTAACCACAATTATTCAAATCCGTCAACTTTCCAATCACTAAGTATTTTCATTGTAATTTTTTATTTTGTACTTTTTTTTCCTTTTTTTATTTGTTTTGATTGCATTCATTTAGCTTAAAATAACCTTTTATATGCATTGTTATAGTAAAAATCTTCCTCTTAATGCAAATTTTTATTGAAAGCTACTAAACATAAAAATTTTATTCTTTTTTGAATAATAAGAAAATCAATAAAAGTTTCTGATTATTTGATAAATTATTGAAACATTTTTTAATTGAAAGTATGTGTTGGGTTTTTTTATTCAGAAAATATCGCACACACACACGTTACAAAGTTCTTAAATTTGATAAATTATTTAAAAATTTCACAATTGAAAATGTTGAAAATTTCACAATATTTGTTGCTTTTTAGAAAAAAAAATTACCCTGATAAGTTCCTAAATTTTTAATCTTCTCTATTAATAATCCATACTACAATTTTTTTGATATACTGTTTTATGAGTAAATAAATGTAAATAAAAGTTTTATAAATAATTTAATCCTGAGGAGCATTTCAAATTTATGTGAAAAAACGGTGACAAAATTATTTACCATTTAGTATTTCCTTCCTTTTCCAATATAAATTTTATTTATGCAGTCATAAGTAATTGTCCAATGTGTGAAAATTTAAATATGAATAAGTACCAAATTCTTCAATTTTGGTCAATGAATATTCAATATTTTTTTTTAATTATTAACTTATATTATCTGAACTAATGTAATTTGTATACGCATCTGATTTAACTCTTATTATAAAAATAATTAATTATTCTAGTATCAACACACTCGGATGTGAGGTGCTAGATGAATTAGTGAAGGATTCGAGTCACTAACCCTATGTATATTTATCTAAAATTACTCCAAAGGCTCCTTACTCTACTCAGATTCAGTATCAATGTTTCGCTTGATAACAATCGCTCACTATCTTTGTCACGCTTTTAACTACAAAATTCGGTATAGAAATTTTCTCTGTTATTTAATGTATCTCCTTATTTTTACTATCACAGGTTACAAAATCTAATTTACTCTGCATAAGTCAAGTTTGATTCGTTTGTAGGGATTTTATTTCCTAGCAAATTCATTTGAAGATTCTCGAAATGTTAGTTGAAAAGAAATACGCGATTGCACCATATCATACATTTAAAAGTTAAAAACATTTTTCAAAGTGAGTTTACGAAAAATATAAGCTTGTATTAAAGATCATACATATTGAGATTTATGAAGATCTTAAGGTCATTAAATATTTTAGAATTTGTATGCATCTTGTTCCTTTAAAAATACTAGCAATTGCTGATACAAAGATTAGCAGATTCATGTATTCCTTTCAAATTGTCAAATGAAAGTACTATGTGAAAAAAGAATTAATAGCTCGGGCCACAAAAATTATTTAATTAATACTAAACCACTTTTTGTTACATCCAAATCCAGAGCATAAGCATTTCATTATGATACTATGACAAATTCAGATATGGATGAACTTTTGTATGTTCTAGCTTTCAGTAGACAAACTGCTTTTTCCTGTGAAGTTTTTAAGACCATTAGTGGCATTCAAAATGAATGCAATAATGTAACATATTTGTAATCACTTCGTTACATTTTCTTAAAGTTTTTCTTGGCTTCATTTCAAGTAATGGAGAAGGCTTACAAAATGTTTAAGGAACTATTTTTGAATTTTTTTTTATATTGTAACTGAGATAGAGATATGTAACTCTTAATACCAAACAATAAAAACAGCAAGGTGCACAAAGCGAATTGAGGAATAATTATGAATTAAAAAAGTCACAGTTTGTATTCCTCAAAACAACATTTGATAAGATTTGTGACTTTTTTTGCAATAAATATTTTTCTATGTTAGAAAATTTATTAATATATGGCTTATAAACAATGTATAAAATGTGTTACATTGTTTTATCAAAGGTACACATTATCTATAGTAATTCATTCTGTCATCATATTTCGTATATTCTGTGATGATATAATTTAATAAGCCAATGTATAATTAATTATGTAGGTAGTAACTAATAACGTAATACTGAAATTCTAGTAATGTATCCAGTATGAGAGTACAATGAAAAGAATAAAAAATTAACATAACGAGAACTTTGGTGTTTTGCAACACTGTAAATTTAATTGTATAATAAATCTAAGCTTTTTACTTTTGTATGTATGCAGAAATAAAAAAAAAATTACCTTACAGAAAGAGAATATTAGTATGCGTAAATTAAAATGGAATATCTAACTTGTTTTCAAAAGGAAAAAAACTCTTAAACTGACTGTATGACGAATGATACATATTTATTGTTTTATTTAGTAAACATTAAATACACAATATAGATAGTACTTTAATTTGTAATAAATCTAAATCATTAATTAAATAGATTTGTAATTTTTTTTAAAAAGCTAATTTATAAAAGAATAACGTAGTAAGCCAACTGAATGACTGTGCAAAAGGATTAAACACTTAATTAAATGGTATGTCACACTTCAAATGATTCATCACTTTCTTTCAAAGTTTGTTGCTTCTCATTAATTAATATTTCCTTTTTCTTAATTCTGCTTCGCATAGATGCTATGGTAATTGAGTCATAGTGACGCATGAAAGCGATGAACTGCGCTTCCGGGCAAAAACCTTTCCAACCGTTAAGCCTGTTTGAAAGAAATACAGTTCTGTATTCAGCTGAAACAAAACAATGCAACGCGCTTCCAAGTATAAGAACGAAGATTGTCAGAAACACATGCTTAACCGTTAAATTACCCTTTTAGCTCAGTGAAAAACAACGAAAAAATCGAAAAACAAATCTCGAAGTCTCAACTTTTCTTTCAGAAGTCATTTTTATCGTTAAACACAGTATAATCAGAATCGTCGTCTTCAAGCATAAAATTAAATTCTTCAGACAAGCACACAAAAAAGATATAAATACTTAAATGAATCAAATTAACGTAAAATAATGCTAATGAGAGACAATTTGGTTTATCACTTTCGTCGTAGCAATCGTTCTGTTTACTAGGGACTAATTAATTCAAAACTCTATTAGGCAATTCCTAGTACATAAAGGTAATTTACGTCTTTGTCAAATAACTTGGTTAATAAGAGAACTTTAGTGATTCTCCCCATTTCGCTTGAAACCGGACTAAGTCATAAGATCGCTTTTCAGTTAACTTCTGGGTGTGATAATAATGCTCTGTTCCATTTCATTACGATTTGGTATTTATTCATTTACTGTAACGATTTGAAACAAAATATCATATTTAATCTTATCTATCTATGAATCTTTTGGGAGAATGTTTTTCGATTATTAAAGGAAATATTAATTTAAATTAATTCTTTATCCATGTTAAAAATTCTTTGTACACGAGTATGGAAATCAATGTAATTCAAAGAAGTTAAGAATTATTCAATTTAACCATTTCTATTATACTTAAATTCTACTGAAATCGTTTTATAAAAAGCAATTTGGATTAATTAATTATACACAAATGTGGATAAATCAAATGTTGCATTAATGAATAAAATTGAATCTTAAGGTTAAAACAAAATATCGATAATTCAGAATTTTTTAGATTTGCCTTCTTTTTTTACTCAAAGTATTAAAAGGTCTTTATTAAAATTTTCACTTAGATGTAACAAATTATGGTTTATAAAGTAATTGCTATATCACTACACTATTACTCTTAGCAAATTTGACGATTTTCTATATTAATAAGGATTAATGTATGGTTAAAAGATAAACATTTAATTAAATATATATACTTATATCAGCAAGTTAAATCAATCCTACATTGTAAAATAAAATTTTAGTGATTCTTCGAGCTAATAAAAATACATTATTTCTAAATGAAAAAACTTTTTATATAAATTTTCTTTACTAATTATTTGAATCATTTCTCTTCTCTGAGAAATTTTTGTAAAACATACACATTTAACCATGATAATAAATATATATGTATTTGCATCGTAACCAGTCAAATAATAAGCTTTTATATAAAACTTTTCTTTGTCTAATTAAGTGTATTTATTTAAGAAAAATTAGGAAAGGGTGAATACATTTTTTTAAAAATTAATTACAAATAGCCATATAATTTTTACAATTTAACTATATATTTCAATGAGGTTAACACTTGCATAGATTATTATCTTATAACATTATTATATTGCTTGTATATCTTTCCATATATGATGAAAGAGAGGAGAGAGGAATTTGTAGCTCTGATTTAAAACTCGACTCAAGGCGCTTGGAAACATAGATTTCATTTTATATTACTTAACCATATTTTCCGTAATATAATTGGCTTTGTAAATTGCATTTATAATTTTAACTCTTTAATTCTCAATCTACTATACAATGGCAATGGAAAAGTGTTCCAAATGGATAGAATTAATGAAAGAGATATCACATATATTGATATTAACATTGGAAATATATTTATTGTTATGTATGTTTAAAATTTAAGTCACATAAATTGAGATTATTGTGGTTTTATTTTGGCTATCAATAAATCATTTTTCTATTTTTGAAAACTATTGATACAAAATATTTTGAATAAATATTTACTTACGTTATGACAGTTTAATTATAAATAATTACTCAAGTTTTATAATTAAAAAATGTTCTATTAAATCAAGTTTGATCCTATTTTCAGAATAGTATTCAATAAACCTTTCAATAAACAACTTTTTTAGTGTTACTGCTAACATTTTCATAATATTTAATTTCATGTTACTCTGTATAAAAATTGTAACAGAAAAAAGGTTTATGTAAGGTCTAAGATGTGTTTTGTTCTAAAGTATGTGTGTATATACCTTCTCTCAAGTATAATTCTAAAAACATCAAAAGTAGGCAGATCAAAATAACTCTTTAGACAGAAAGAGAGAATGAATTTTATTATTATTTAAGAAATTTATTTCATAGGCATATGAAGTTTATATCTGTAAGTTTAATTTGTACTCTAGGAACCTAAGCCACACATCTTCTGACAAAGTAAGAAACGGATATTCTTATGATAGTTTGTATTTATTCATTTTCGTGGTTTTCTTCCATTCCGTTAATACAAAATATTTCTTTTAATTTTTTTGATGATATTTTAAAACTAGAAATGGCATTATAAAAGTTCAAAATGAAAAAAAAAAAGGAAATAATGATACAGATATTAAGCTTTGAAATTTTTAGGATTTTGAGCTTTGCATAAAAATATCTTATCAATGTAAATCTGAAGATTGCCTCAGAATGAAAAATATGGCTATACCTTTGAAACACAGTTTTATAATTTATTTTATGTTAGATAATGCTCTTTTAATGCATATTTTTATCTATAGTTTTTTCTCTTAAATCTTTAACTTTTCGGGAAACTTGTGTGAAAAATTGACTACGTACATATTTGTTTTTAGAGAAATAATACATATATATTTTATTATTATTCATTTAAGACTTTTTCATGGCATAAAGCAATGTATTTGTTATATGGAACTGAAAAAAAAATTCGATTTGACTTACAATTTTTTTGCAATAAAACTTTCGGTAATAGTTATTGTTTGTAAATATTCTAAGAAACAATTAAATTAGTTTTCAGCTCTTTCTAATAAGTAATTATTTTCTATTAAACATCGTATCTCTACATTAAATGGTTGCTTCCTAAAATTTTGTTGGTACTTATGACCACTGAAAATATGTAGGGGAATAAAATTGATCAGTTAACTGTGTTATATATATTGTTCAGATCCTTCGTTTTTTTTTTTTTTTTTTGCTCCAATTGTTTCTAGGACAATTTCCTTTCAATTTAATTACATCAGAGAATTAAAGATATTACTAAGGCTTGATTTTAAAAAAAGTTAACAAGCTCATTACAGAATAATTGTATTCTTTTTTTTTATTGATTTTTAAGTTCATATATATAATCTCCTTTAGATCTGTACAATTTTCTTTCAAATTCTTATTGAATAACTTTGGCGAGATAATTAAAATATTTCATTCATTTTCTTAGCATATTTATTCATTTAGCTTCATTATTTGAAACATTTTCAATCCAACCCAAAATTTAATTTCTATTCATAATAAACAATACATCATTAACTGTTAACGAGTTGAAATTGCCAAACCCGCTGTAATGAGAATAAATTCAATCCTTAGAATAAAACATTTATTAATATAAAATAATTTGGGAATGTTAATTTATGAGTCCTACAGCTTAAAGTTTCTTGAAATTAGATGCAAAATATGATTACATTTCGCAATGAATCATGTGATCAGTTCTAGGCGTATAAACAACGAATTACAAATTAACTCATTTCAAACATATCAAGCAAGTACAAAGAAAATACTTAAAATTTCAGTCATCGTAATTCCCTCATATCGTTAAATCACACCGAAAGCATCTCTTCTCCCAATGAGCTAAAATTTACATAATTTTAATCTGCAATTGGGAATGGTATATGAAAATTTAAGGAAAACGGGCAGAACTCACAAAATTAGCTTGGTTGATTTATAACATTGTGTCTACACTTCGATGACATATTCTCTGCTGGAAGGAAACGAGTTGTGTTAAAGTTTTAGCAGCCGTAATGGCATGTAATAATACTGAAGGATTGGTATATTCTATTAAATCCATATTGAGAAGAAAGGCTGTAAAATAAGACTGATAGCATACAGCTTTATTAGTTATTCAATTAGTTATGAGTTATATATTATTCAAGTTTATTTTTTTAATTCTATTTTTATTTGTAATGTTTTACACAATTTAAATTAAAGAGAAAAAGAAATTTAAGCCATAGCAACTTTTGAAACATTTCTGAATTGTTAATATGAAAGAGTATTTGGGATTTATACCCATAGAAATGAAAATAAAAAAATCATTATTTTAATAAGAAGGGTTTAAATATAATGTTCTTTATTTTATTATTTGATTTCGGAAACCTTTGGTATTCTTACATTACATAAGAATATCATTACATAAATAATATTCATAAAACTTCAGCAATGCTTTCAAATATTCTAAAACAGACAACCGCTTATTTACAGCATTTTTTTTTTCATTTCTTGAAATTAAACTAAAACAATGAATGTTTTTACTGAAGCGGAAATATTGCCAAAAATCGGTCAAAATCATTCTGCAGGTAAAATATATAATTCTATTTTACTTCGCTTTCAAGTTCATCAGAAAAAAATTCGTTTTATAGAGTATTTTGTAAGACGGTTAGAAAATTTTATTCCTCTTGAATCAGAAGGAATCAGAATTGTTCAGATTGAAACCTGATTAAATTTCCATACAAGTCTTTTAATTTAACATGTCAGAACATGAGTCTGAAATATAAGACATCAAAGTTAAATCGAAAAAAATGAAAAAAATGCATATATCATATATAGACAGTTAATTTAAATCCTTAATGTACAGTTGGTTACCGAATCCAGTTGGAACATTTTTAATCTGTTCCTTATTCAAATACTGTTTTGTTTAAATTGGATTTGCCTTCATTAAATTATTCAAGATATGATTCCTCTGTCAACGTTAGGTGCATAATTGCATAACGCTGAATTCAAATAAAAGGAAAAGATATCATTCAAAAAGTGAAATTACTTATAATTTGAATTCCCTTATGTTATTTTTACACTTTAGAATTATTAATTCATATGCATGAAAAGTGTATTTTATTCGAAGGTTACTTAAGATTTCTACAATCATTGTCATTTCATAAATTAAATCTCTAGATTCCATTTCAGCGTTGTTTTGAATTAAATTGAATACAAATGATAGAAAATTTTCCTCGTCCTTCCCCCCCCCCAAAAAAAAAACCCAACGACATTGTATTTCAACTGGTAGATGAACAGATGTTAAAAGATAATAAATGTTATTAAAACAGGATTTGTATTGAAATATCTCCTATAGTTAGATGCAAGAGTATATTTTGCGTGTGGAACAATTTTTAATAAGTTATATTGTATATGTCACAGAATAAAAAATAAATAAATGTAGAAATTTGTAGGCAAATAATTCGAAAAATTTTAAACTTTTAGAATTCATTAAGTAATTAATTTATTTTAAATAAATAAAGTTTTGTGTAAATTTTGTACAGAAAACATTAAAGCTTCAATAAAATTAAATTAGCATAGAAATCACCTTTATCTAATTTTAACAAAACTTAATGAAAATTGCATTAAATTAATTCAATCTTATAAATAATTTATATAAACTAGGTTTCAAGGAAAATGTAGTTTTACCATTTTCATACTACATCCTTAACATGTTTAATGTGCTTTGTGAGTAAATTTATATATTTAAATGAAATACTTATTAATTATATTATGCTATGTATAGAAAATTTAACTAATCATTATTTTTAAGTAGATTCCATACATGGATATATGTGAATTTCTTTTCCTTAGTTCTCTTATTAATGGATATTATGAGTGGATGGGTGAATCAAATAAATTTTGTGTATGTAACAGAAGTAATGAGAAAATTGTTTTGATAAACACTATCTATTTATAAATACTTTTTTCAAATTGATGTTCAAAATGATATTGAAGAAAATTCTTATTGATACAAGAGAAAATATTCCAAATATTTAATTTTCTTTTCCAGAAATAAAAAGGTCCTGAGTTTATGAACAGAATTTTTGTTTTTATATGTTTCGCACTTTAAAATTTCGAGATAACGAAAACTATTATTAAGTTATTTTTTACGTTTACGTAAGTCTGAAAACTATTTTAAAAGTTATAATTTCCCATCATGAAAAAAATTTCATGAATTTACAGAAGTAAAATAAAAATATTAAAAAGAGTAGTTTTGACATAGCTTAAATTGACTATTTCATGAAAAATTTTACATATTTCTAAAGCATTCATTTAAATAAAAATTTACTACAGATCTTCAAAATATATCATTCGCATGATATTTATATTGATACAGTACTCCATTTAACTACTAATTGGCTGAAAATAACAGTTGATAAATTTTAAATACATTTAACCATTATATAGCATTACAAAAAATAAATCCTGTTGTTTAATTGTCATAATAATGTGAAAGAGCTGTGTTAGATGTTGTTTTGTGACTGTGAAAAATATTAATTATTTCTTATGATATTTTGTATAGTTTTACCGACAAATGGTCCTGTCATAGAAGGCATAGATCCACCCTATCAGATTGAGGACGTTGTGAACATATCATGCATTTCAGGGCCTTCTAAGCCAACAGCTCACATGAAGTGGTTCATTAATGATATGGAAGTGAGTATATTTTAAATTTATTACCTTATATAATACTGAAATATTCAGTATTGACCTCAAAAGTGTTTTTTATTTTATTTTATTTGCTTTCCAAACCTCAAATAAAATTTGATTTTAAGTAAAATATTGATAAAAATATAAGCTAATACAGTTTTGCAAAAAAAAAGATCAATCTAGAATATTTTTTTCAATAAAAGTATAATATTTTTAATAAATGCCCAATATCAAAAAGATATAAAGATCTTAAGTTTATGATAAATTTATAATTAGCAGTCCACCAGTACTTGTGATACATACGTTTTGTATTATTAGAATTTTCCTTACAAAATAAATAATTTTTTATATACTCATTAAATCCGCATTTCTTTAAGAAAAACATTTTTTTTTCTTCTTAAAAATGTAAAATGTAAAAAAAGTCTAATACATTAATATTTACATGTTCTTTTTATCCACGAAAAGACTACTCAACTCTCGGTAATTATTTATTCATATAACGTTTATCTATCCTTATAAATTATAAGACTTAGATAATAAAATATTCTAAAACTAACCCACAACTCTTAGGAAGTTATACATATTCGTTCACTTCCAAAAATGTTTCATGCTACTATTTTTTAACATTTTAAAAAAGCAATGTATAACTTTATATATATTTTATCGTATCACTTAAATACTAAAATACTTTCGTTAATAATTTATATAATAGTTTCCCCCAACATCCGAGAGTCGCTATCCAGCTATGCGTCACCCCAATGGACTCCAAACTACGCGGATAGACCTGGAGTTTAAGATTGACCACAGCCATTTTTACCGAGGAGAAATCAAGATCGTATGCATGAGCTCAATACCCCAGGTGTACTCAAGCACAAGTGAAGAATTGGTGATTGGAGACCGCGGCTCCTCCATTAATCCTTATCACGGTGAGTGAATTGATTTCTTTTGTTTCGCCCTCGGCTCTTACAAAGAGAAATTGAAATAAATGCGTTGGGCTACTTTAAGAGTCGATTTACATGATGGAAACCCACATCTGGCAACCGAACCCAGCTACCGTTTCGGCACCTTTCTGTAGAAGCTTTCGACTGGAATGCGTCATCTTAAATGAATCGATAATTAGGGTAGAAATAAATGTTCTACTATCATTGATAAGATTTACTAATAAGCCTTTTTCAAAAGAAATTTCAAAAAATAACCCACCATATATATATATATATATATATATATATAAGCAAACGGAATTGTTACCGTAATAATTTAATTTTATAGTTAATTAATTCACAGTTACTAATTAATTTTATTGTAATTGAGGCAGTAAACTTGCTAACATTGCTACGGACTTTAGCTCCTTGTAGAAGCTGTTCTATTGCATGACATGAGAACTCAAAACATATTGTTGAACGTTTTTTGCCTGAGTTCAGAAAAAAAAAATTAATGTTTTCTTAGGTATATTTTGATTTCAAAATTCAAATACAGCACAGCTAATAATTTATATTTTATGTAATATAAATTATTAACTTTGTATAAATGTGTATTTTAAGCTCTTAATTAGTGTAATATTTTCCTTATTGGTAAATTTTACATGTTAAATAATGCTAGAGATACTAAGAACAAATATTATCATTATGCAACAAATCTAATTACTGCACTTACCACAGCATTCTCCCTTTATACAAAGTCAATTTCAAAATTCTTTAAGTCAAGTTATTGTCTTAAATAAGTTTTTTCTTCCTTAAATAAATCATCTCATTACATTTTTACTACATATATTTTTGTGATGAAATATTAATTGTCAGTACCTTTATAAAGAATATTCGCGCACATTTCACTTAATTGAATTAAAGAATTTAAATTTCTTATGCCACTTAATCAGATATGGAAAACAGCTTTATCTATGACGTAATGGTGTCAGAAGGGATGAAAATCTTATGATATAAGAGGATGCACATTTCTTTATTCATCATTTAAAATGGATTCTTAACAGAATGCTTAAAGGTTTTGAAAATGCTTCAAACTTTTTCATTTATGAATTATATTAGGAACAAACTCAGATGCTTACGTTCATGTAAATCAGAGTCAAATATTTGGTAATAATTGATAAGTTGCATCACATTTTTAAATACAGACTGTTTCTTTAAACTGTAGCAGATAAATTTTGTGAATGCAACATTAAATTTCACATTCTTTATTTCATTTAAAATATTTCAATTTAATTAATGTTATCACTTGAAATTAAATGTACTGCATTTTAAAAGCTGCAACAAAAATTAACGCAAATTTATTTTCCCCACAAACTTGTGAATTAATTTGAAATTGAAAAAGTAAATTGGAATTTTTTTTTTTTATTTTACGTAATAGATTTAAAAATACTTGCTTAGAATACTTCAATGACATTATGATGAATTTTATTGATTCTTGTAATTCTTTAAAGTTCTTTGTTCATGAAATTAAATTTCTTATAAATCTAGATTCCTGTTTAGTCATTTGCAGGAAATTCCCCATCATTTGATGTAAAATTTATGTTTCCTAAGTCGTTACAACAATAGAAAAAACGAATTAAAATATATTGAAAGTAGATTCATAAAGACTTTTTATAAATTTTAATTCTTAGAATTTAATAAATTTAATTATACATGCATTTTTTCATAACGGTACTATTTACTTACATCAATATTTATTCATGATCATAAGGGGATAATTGTGATTAACTTTTTTTACAAAGTGATGTTGTTTTATAAGTTAAATGTAAATGAAGAAAAAAATATTTTCATTTACTCAGAATGTTTTCTATACTATAGATGAAATATTTTTCAGATTATTTGTTTATTTTTTATAAAAAAAAAGGCAATGTGTGAATATTTTAATACGTAATTTAATTTTAATAATAATCAAATTTAAATTTACCTTTAATACTAGTAAAACTTCTATGCATTAATTTTCATTTAGATTTAAAAATTAATTGGTTATTAGTGTATCATATAAAACATTTATTCTCTTGGTAAGTTTATTTTCTTAATTATTCCAAGTTTTGAATAAATACATTTCTGTTACAAAAATTATTGCTTGAAGGTTGTGTGGCTGATTATAATATTTAGAATCAGAGGAGAAATTTCTACCCTCAGAAATGCAACATACTATAGTTGCTATCACACTACACTTAAAGTCACAAAATGATTTTATTATTAAATATTAATTCCATATTTTTAGTTTAAAAGTATCAAAATCTAAATATTGAAATAAATTATTAAAATGTCGGAAGTACGTAAGATATTGAAATTGACATATTTAAATGTAATCCAAATACCCAAACCAAATGCTACATCAAGTCACTAATCAAACCTTTTGTGATGTTCACTTCTTCCATTCCCACTGCAAAAAACCTAATTTGTAATAATATCATTCTAAAGCTACAAGAGGGCTATTGAGGAAGGAATCACAGTCATGTGAAGAAAATTGTAACTGAAATAGGATATCTCACTTTTCTAAATTCCTTATCAGACTGTGATATTGGGCTATTCGCGGTTTTTTCTTCACTAATTTTGGAGACTTTTTTTAAAGTTTAATTGCGTGCAAGTACATCTCCTTGCCAACTAAATGAAACATAATAACGTAAATTATATTAAAATAAGAAGTGTAATGAATTGAATAAAGGAATAAAGTAAGTGAAACAGAATTAAAAGGAAAGAGAAGGGTGATAGAGGATAACGACAAGCTGATAGATGGTGTAGATTGGAGAGAATCATCGTTATTAAGCCTTTATTTTGAAGGGAAGTAACTTCTGTCATAATAATAGGAGTTGAATCTGCTGTAATCAAGAAGTGATTGAATCGGAATGAGTGGTTTTATAAGCTAAGACTTAATTATTTGAACATAAACTAGTATTAACTGAGTGAAGAGGGATTCGACAGAGATCTTGTGCCCTAATAGATCTTGTATATTCTTTGATAGATAATAAAAAGTATTGTTTTTCTCTTATGTATCTTCAAGTGGTGTTTTTAACATAATGACTGTTTAATTAGACTTTAAGATGGTTGAGAAGATATATAATGAAGAACAGCTGCCACAACATCATATTAGGACCTTGAGACTTAATTTCGTTTAACGTGTAACCGCCCATTTAATGGTCATATAGAGTCTAAAACTTACGATTCAATTAGAGCATCATCAGTCTCGATTCTTGCTTATTTAATCATTGGACTATAACCGCTATTTCTCTCTCTAAAGAAAGATTTCTGGCAAAAAAAAATACCGATTACATATCTAATAATTAATCTATATTCGAAATAAATGGCAGATGTTTCATATGGAAATTGAATACGACAATAAGAAATATGTTAGCTAAATTCTCAAAGTTTGAATCATGATTCCTCTAAACACTCATTCTGTGAAATGATATGGGCTATTTCACTTAAAAAAGACTATGCCTTGAAGCCCTCTTGTTGTGAATAGTGTAGAGGAATATGCCAAATCATATATCACCTTCTTCACTTGAACAAGGTTAAAACTACGAGCTCTGTCGCCAATAGACCTCACGTATCTCTAAAGTAACATTAGTTTAAAGTAACTGATCAAAATTCTGAATGTACTAAATGCTTTCAATGTACATCGTCTAATCTGACATCCGTGGTATTCTGCCTGGAAGCGCGACTTCATGGAACCGGTGAGTTATGATTTTGAAACCCACTTCCTTGAAGATTATTATGTAGAATAATGGTGAGTGTCGTGCTTTAATACCTAAGGATTTAATGTCTACTAGACAGAAGTACAAGAACAAAAATTATTCCTCGTCCTTACTTCTTTCATCGATAAGTACTTTAAATGTAATAAAGAAAATAAAGATAATTCTAAAACAAAAAAGGAAAACCTGTATAATAGTTATGGTTAAAATATATAACTGGATTTATCTTGCATATTTTTAAAAAAATAAAAATATGTTCTCAGATGTAAAAAATGAGTCTTAGATTTTTTGATCAAAATAACATAGAAATATAATTATTTCAAAGCTAAGAATTATCAGATACGCATTATACTATTCTAGCGTATGGACTGTTAATAGAAAAGAAGCAAACTAATTTAAAAAGAGCAAAATGTTTAAAAATATATTTATTTTATATTGTTTTTATTAGGAAAAAAAACATATATTCTCCCTTTTCATAGTATGTAACTTGCTTATAAATTTTTTTAAAAAAATCTTTATAGATTTCTTCGCAATGGGTTGCTTCAAGTCATTCTATCTTTAATATCGGTAAACTTTTCTAAATTTAAAAGGGTTTTTCCTAAAAGTCTTAAGCATTCAATACCTTCTATAAAAAAAAAATTCATATTCAGAAACTGTATAAATGATTCATCAACTCTATTCATCTTTGCGGGATTAATCTCTCCGTCAAAGTAAATGAAAAAGCTTTGTGTGCGGAAAATGATACAAGAAAAAAAGAGAATACGTATTGTTTCTTCAATCCGTCTGTTCTATATCATTTTCTCTTTAATATGCATTTCATTTTAATATCCTTCAAAGCCTTCGTTGGGCGAACAAAAGTGTAAGCCTATAAATTTACACTTGCGTAAAATTCATTTGATACCTTTCTAATTCGTTTTATTACATGCAATACTTTTTGCTAAAATCCTCAAAAGATATCTTTCAAAACACAGCTGCTCATGAATTAAACCGTGACAGTTATTTTCCCCAAAAAATATGAAACACAAAAGCGAAAATAAAAATTGAAATGTTACACGAGAAGGAAAAAAAAATCGTTTTTCCGCTGCATTGCATTTCCATTTTTGAAAGCGATGAGAAAAGAAGTATTTTTATGCGGAGATTTGCTTTCTAATGGCTAACAGAAATATTCAGTATATTTTAATCACATGCTACGGCGGGGGAAATTTTTCCATTAATTTTAAGTTTTCAGACGACGCTGAATATTATTATGTTTTTGTTTTTTTCTGAACCAGTGTTTCACTCTTTGCTTTAAAATTCAAAAGGAATTATAATACACGAAACACACCGTTACAATTGTTCATAGAAGAAAATATTTGAAAAAAGAAGGGAAAAAAATTCTTCGATACATATACTGAGTCTGGTATTCGTGAAATAAGATGTAACTAACCTGATTAAAGATTCGAAAAAGAAGTTATTGAGAAAAAAAATACATTACCTTCAAAAACGGATGCATAAAGTGAAACAAAGTTTCAATTTTTGATTAACCCAGGATCTTTTTTTCATATATCGAAACTTGTATCTGAATTTAAATGTAATTTGTGGACTTTTTTATTTTCATTTTTCTAGATTATAACGCTATGGTGATAACGGCTGATTCAAAAGGAAATAACTTTCTTTGAATTTAATTCACATGAATAATTTATCAAGGTTCAGGTGATTCCACTATTTATAAAGTCCGCTTCTCTCGAATCTAATAAAATTTTTATTCGATCACTTTTTCTCTGTGAATTGTCAAAAAATACATGCTATTGTTAGGTTTTATGATTTTCATCTTGTTTTTCTGTTTCAATTTTTCTGAGATTTTTCTATTTGACACATGTTACAAATGTACCGAAACATTAAATTTTCTTTACATTTATAGAAATTGCTTTTTTTTTCGTTTCATGTTGGAACACTTTTGTAAAAGAATGTGCTTTAAGATATATATTAAAATCTTAAATTTTATCTTAAGCATTGCCATTCACTTAAGATTTGTACCAGAAATTTTTTAAGAAAATTCATTAATTGGCCTAAATATAAACACACTAATTTACTGAAGTGTGCAACTTCTCCATTTAGGAATACAATTGTTATAAGAAATGTATTGATTTTATTTGCCCCTTAATATTTTTAGTTCAGTATCAAACATTTAATAATGTAAGGAATCCTTTCTGAAAAATTAAATACAATTGTCGTTATTTGTTTATTACGAAATAAAATAAAAAATACTTTAATTAACATCCTGACATTGCTATTTACTATTTTATTATATTTACTGTATAATATTATTCACTATATGTTATTATTTACTACACATTATTATTTGTTATATAATATTATAAAAACGAAATCTGATATCTGGTGTTCAAAGTGTTATGCAGAAAAAAGGATAATCGCATACATTACTAAAAGTTGTATTTTAAAGTGGTTCTTCTATTGATTAGTCCTACATTTTCTTAATGGTTTTATTGAATATCAGCTATATATGATCATGTTGTATATATATCAAATTTAGCTATAATTACCGAACAAAAAAAATTATTTTTCTTGCTTTTTGTTGTTTGAAATTCAATTATCAATGAAAAACAAAGTTGAAATACTTTTACCATTAAATAAAATGATAATAATTTCTTATTGCTTATAAATATGAATTTTTAAAAAAATACTAATATTTTAAAGAATTATAACAATTATTTTTTTTTCATGAAAAGAATAATCTTAAGATTTGAATTAAATTAACATAATGTTATGTTTATTGATTATGTATAAAATATTTTTATATATTTAATATGAATTATTTTGAATTCAATTAACATTACTATGTGAACGAGTGATTGAATAAATTAACTTAGATATACAAAGATGGATCCCCTGTCGGAGAACCATAATTTCGGACGGTATTTAGTCTATTAGCAAATTCTTTTTCCACCGTGAATGTTGAAGAAGATTTCGTATAGTAGCTAAATCACTTTGTTGCGTATGATATAATAATGATATTTTAAATATTGAGATAAATAAATGTAATACAGATGAATCTTTTAGAAACTCATTTATTCCCATTCTACTGAATTTTAAATCAATTGTATTCCCACGAATCTCACCTAAAAAAATGAAAAATTGCTTATGTAAAAGATAATTAGGTACAAAGATTCAATATCTTTGATAGCTTAATTTGTTTTTGTTCTGCGAAGTAATATCATTTTTTCGACATATAATTTAATAAAAATTATAATCATTAAGAATTTTAAGTATCGGAACTTTCGAAATTTTAAAAACATCTTATATCTGTTAAATGTATAAAATACTACAATTACCGTATCATAAAGTGACGACTGTGGTAGATTAGTGTCATGGTCTTGAACTCAAGGCCGGCGGTTTTCGTCGGGGCATGGGTTCGAGCCTAGATACTACTAAAGAACTATAATGTAGCAGGGGCTGATGTACACATAAATCTATCGAGGTTCATCGAGTCCCTACTTTAGCGTGGAGTGGAAATTAAGACAGGGAAGTGCCAGCTCAGATGTCGCCCTCGTCACTTGAAAGCGATTCAGAATTACTAGTTCTGTTGCCAGTAGTCCCAATGTTGCTTCTATTATGACGTTAATAAAACCAATCAATCCATAAGTTATAATTCAAATGAATAAAATATTATCCCCAATATAAATTGTAATTTTCGTAAGAAAGAGTTTTATTTTTTAAAGAGTAATCAGCAAATTTATTCTCAATAAGTTTCTTTTTCAAAGATGTTAGAAAAGTTTTTAATTCAAATTCTTAAATGCACCATACGAAAAAGTAAAAGAACTTTCTTTGAAGTCAAAGTTTACTATTTATTACACATAAATTAATTATTGGAAGATTAGTTATGCAGCTTAAAACTAACTTTTCTTTCCATTCCTTAACAAAACGAAGTAAATAATACAAATGTGAACAAAAACGTAAATTTAATAATAACCTATATAAATTATGAAATATATGGATTCAAATGCTTTAGTTAAAATTGCATTTACTTGAATAATTTTATTCATAAAATGAATTTAAAACTATGCCTCCTGAAGTTAAAGCATTTCTCATGGTAGGTAAAATGAAAACTTACTTATTGTAATTCTCTATCCGAGGTTTCTTCTCTGTTCCATTTTAGAATGTTAATAATTTTTGTGAAACATATTTTCATTACTTAAGAATAATGTAAAATATTATGCTAAAACATACAATTAACTTTTTTATGGGGGAAAATAATTAATTTTTAGAAAGAACTAAACAAATCCCCCCTTCTAAAATATATTTATTGGTTGAATAATTTATTAATGTAAATTTTTTTCTTTCAATTTTATAATTTTTAAAGTAATAATATATGAATGTATCATTTTTCTTTTTATGGAAATGATTATACAGCTATTTAACCTTATATCAGTTTGCGTGTCGACTTTATAAAAGATACTCATTAATTTCAGATAAAATTTTACTCTTTAGGTGTGTAAAATTAATGGACTTTAGGAAGTGATTAAGCTAAAATGATATTTTTTATTTGTTTTATGTGATACAAAGATTAGACTTAAAAGCTCTTTTTTTACTATTTCATTTAGAAATAAAGAAGACAAAGTTTGAAAACATATTATTATGTTTTGAAATTATGTTTGCTTTTCATTTTAAAACTACATATGAATTATATTTATATTTTAATGAATGAAAGTTTATTTTTATTTTTATTTATTCATTTATTATTTCTGTTGTTTTGTGTTTACTTTTTTCTACGACTAAGCGAACTTGTCACAATCGTAATGTGTAAGGGATTAGATTACGATTATTTTATAAAATGATGTGCATCAAATTTCATTTGTAATTAAGTTCCTTCAAGTTAAGTAAAAATTTATATTCACTTTAGTGAGCACCTGAACATATGTATGAATCTTTCTGAAGACGCTTATTAATATAGATTTATAAGTCGATTTTTGTAAGATGGTTTCAATATTTATGTAGAAAAGTTTTCAACAAAAGAAATATTTTTTTAAGGCTGTAAAGAAAAAGGGTTTTTAAAGATTTGAGATGGAAGGCTTACTGAGCGCTCCTTAGCGTTACACGGTGATTATTTATGACGTATATCGTTTTGAATTATAGTCAGATATGGAGGATTGTGCCTCAGATTATATTTTCTTACATGACTTCAAACCGCATTGTGAGGTTTTAGAAAGTACAATTCCATTTATTTCCATTTTCCGGGATTCAAATACGCGAATCGACTTGTACGTCGCTGGAAACGAATCGTAATCGTTAGGCTACCCTTAAAAACTTCAAAAAAATTTAATTATGTAGTATCAGTATGATTATAAGAAGCCCTATAAAATTATCGCCCAATAGGATTTTTGACTACTAATTTTCTCAATAGTTATACTCATCCATTTTAATATAAGATAACTATTTTTTTAATTTTATAAATTTTAAATAGTTTATAAATCTTACTAATTATATGCCGTCATTGCGGAAAATTTTTTGAAAACTGATTTATAATAACATTATAAGCTTACACTTTCCCCTTTATCATATGTCCCACATCTGGTACACTCTTTATATATGTTTAAATAATATAATATATATGTAATAATACTTTTCTTTTTGTGTTGCGCGATAATTTACAGAAAAACGCAAGGGCTGATCACAGAATTATTGGGAAAATTGATTGCTCAAAGTTGATTATTTATTTTTAATAACTAGGAATATTAACTGTAAATTTTTATTTTTTATACTCTAGGAAAATTAATTAAATTCGAGATTATAACTGATATAGCATTGCACATACTCTTGTGTATCTTACGTTCTTTACCTCTAGAAAATATAGAAACAATGTACTCTACAATTCCATACAGTATATTAAAGTTCTTTCCAGTATGTTGAAGATTGTTGATGAAGATTAATTGTGAGTAGACTACGCGTCGTAAATATTTAAATTTTTTAAATTGAAACTACAAATAACTGAATTTTTTTTACGTATGAACATTTAGAAAATAAGGAAACCATATCTTTTAGGCATCGCATAACATATTTTCTCATTTTATATATATATATATATATATATATATATATATATATATATATATAT
>BMAW01031047.1:105300-180764 GCA_019974015.1 Nephila pilipes | reverse complement strand
TATATATATATATATATATATATATATATATATATATATATATATATATATATATATATATATATATATTAGGTCTACAGAAAAGTTCTGCCCATTTGTGAAGTGAAAAGGAACAATACATTTTCATACATTTAATAATAATTATTGTATGATATATTTTCCGTCATTACTTATGAACTCTTGCCAGAGTAATGGTAATTTGTAAGTACCATTTTTCAAAAATGTCTTGCGTTAAAGGCAAAGAACTCAAGCAGTGCTTGGTTGGCATGCGCTCCAGTTTTGAATTTTTTCCCTTCAAACAATTTTGCAGGAAGATAAACAAGTAATAATTAGAGGGTACTAAGTCTGAGGAGTATGGTGGATGTGACAGAATGTCCAGCGTAGCTCAATGATTGTTTGACGAATAGTCAAAGCAACATTTGGCGTTATCAAGATGTAATATAATGTACTTTATACTAGACCTTTGAAGCCACTTTTATTTCAATGCATTGCTTAAGCCATCAATTTACTGGCAGTATCTCTCCGAATTGAACTTTTTGTTAGAATTTGAAAACTCGAAATGTATTGGTTCTTAGACATCCGACCCTGTTCACAGCATTCTCTTATTTAGACTCAATCTCAATTTGGAGGTGAAAGAGACAGATAGTCAATGCTGAAAGTATGCTCTTTTCCTTAGGATGGATTTTCAAATGAATCCATTTTTATTCACCCATTAACAGCCTGTTAAAAATGGATTTGTTTTCATTCCTAGCAAACAGATATGTGCATATGCCTATTCGATTAAACACACTTTTATCACTTAACTCACGAGGCACCCATCTGGAATGTTTAGAGACCAATTATAGTAACGATAGAAATTATATTGCACAATAAATATTATTAAACGTATAAAAAATGCATTATTTTCTTTCACTTCCTATGCAGACAGAACTTCCCGGTAGACCAAATATACCGGAATATATATATATATATATATATATATATATATATATATATATATATAATTAACTGTATACACTCCTCATAAATTTCCCTTTCAAAATTATTAGTAACTGAATATTGTATTCATTAAATTCACAGAAAAATGTATCGATTTTTAGATTTTTATTCAATTTATATTTTTAGTATCCCACTCTGCGCCGGGACAGAAAGGACCAGTTATAGAAGGAAATTTACCATGGTATCATGTAGGAGATCTTGTAAATTTAACTTGCTCTTCAGCAAAGTCTCCTATTCCAGTTCACATCCGCTGGTTTGTGAATGACTTAGAAGTAAGTTTTGTCATTTTTTTCTCTTTTACGTAGAAATAAAATCTAGTTCCTGAATAAAGAATGTTTCTAATCAAATTAATTGATGGTCTTGGTGAAATTAATATCATTTTCTCCATTCAAACATAAGGAATTTTAAATTACTCTGCAAATGAGTAATTTTCCTGTGAAACATTTAAACTTTTTTTTTTCATTTTTACACTTATAGAACTTTGATTACTCCTTTTGATTTTGATTTTTATAATTGTTTGAAAACACTTTTCTCCTATTATAATTACCATTTATTATTAAAATTATCCAAGTATTCTACTTATCTGAATCTATACTATCACATATATTTAAAACTTTAAAATCCTAAATGGGGTTAAAAATAAAGTTTTAAAGAGATTGAAAACGATAAGCTTAGTTGTAAAAGTTTGATTTCTTTAGGTTGAAGTTGCTTTTAAAAAAACAAACTTCTGTTTTTGTTTCATAAGAAAAAATAAGCATAAAGATTAAAAATGAAAAAATATATATATTAAATCAAATTGGAAAAGTATCGCATGCCTAATACACTCTAGGCAGATATTATAAAAATAAATGACAAAGAGTAAATATAAATTAAGAATTTCTTCAAATAATAGTTTTCTGTTTTTTATTGCAGGCTAAGTCGGATCATTTAATAAAGTACCCTACTGTACGATATTCAGATGGCACAGAAGTATCCAGTTTAGGACTCCGCATGAAAGTTGAACATTATCACTTCAAAAGTGACGAATTACGAATTAAGTGCACCACAACATTGTACAGAATGCTTACCATGAGAGCTGAGAAGACATTGTTTAGGTATAACCAGCAAAATTCTGGTTTCCATACAGCAGAAAATAGGTGCGCAGGTACGAAATATATCCCATGTAATGCTTTCGAAACCTGCAAATTATGCTAAAATAAATCCTTTTCTTCCTGATTAAATAATTCAGCATTATCAATCAAATTTGATTAGGAAAACTCCCTTACGTTCTGTAGTAGACCCAAAATCTCAAACCTTTCACAAGAAATCTCGAATTAAAATAAATAGATAGAACCAAATTCATGCCACAAAAAAACAGCCCTGTATTTTCCCAATTAATTAATTATTACATATTTCTGTGTATTTTGTAAAAATATAAGATAGATAACATGTATGGCAATTTTTTTTAAATCGGAACATAAATTAGAATTTTTATGATTACGTTTAAAAGTCTTAAAAATAACCCGAAACTTAAGTCATAGAGTTTAACATAAATCAAAATATTTATCATTTAAATAGTAATCAAATACTATGTACCGTGGGAGTAACTATATTGAATGAATATTACTAGTATTGTGTTAGCGACATTAAAATATTTCTATAATTACTGAAATAGTTAGTTAACTAGAAACTAACTATGAATTCTCTTTCATTGAAAGATAATGGACATAAGTGAAACCGAATACGGATTTGAAACATTTTGAGACATAATCTTATATAAGGAACAAGTTCCTTATCTTTTAAAAGTATTTATCTCGTAGAAAAGCACGAAATTCCCTGCTCATAAATTATTACACTTTTGGCTTATGTTCCGTTTCACATTTCTGGGATTAGAATAATTCTTAAACATTTTGCTTAAGTCCCCTTTGCAGAATTATATAAAATTTCTCAAAGAAATATTAGCATTGCTTCCATTTGTCGTAATTTCAATTTTAGCTAGTGTAAATTATGAAAGGGATAAATGGTACATTTAGGAAACGTCAGGTTATGTAATGGGTTATTTAAGGGTTTTGTCGAAGGACTTGTTAGAGATATTTTCAATTGGTTGAACAATGACGCAGACGCCTAAAATTAAGTATTGTACAGCAAGTTAAATAAACATATAAATATACATGGATTTTGTTTCGAAAACAAATAAATGTGCTATATATATATATATATATATATAAATTAAAATTAATAAGTTATTTATTTCTTCTCGAATAAAACCTATTTTTCGTAATTTCAGTATCCATAAAGAATTTTTCTCATTTAACCGTTTGCCCTAACTATTAAAAATGCAAGCCTTTGGCAAAATATTTTAATATATATTTTAAACTAAATATTTGATTTACCAATTATATTTTTATTGCTAAGTAATTCATTCAATGTTTTGAGTAAAATTCAAAATCGTGGGTGGTAAAATATGTAGTAGCTTCTCCAAATGATTTTAAAAACAAATTTCGGTAATTCAATCAAAATTTACATTTTCGTTTCTCTCTTTGGTTTTATATTTTCTGATTCGTATAGTTAGTTTTTAATTATAGTTTATTACGCTATTTTCTTATATTTCTGATGGGATGATTTATTGTAATAAATAAAACAATTTACGAAAAAGAGTACTATACATATAATTTATATTTAACGTTAAAAATTTAATTACAATGGATATTAAATATTATATAATTATGCAAATGTGATTTTTGTTTGAATTTTCCATGATAATTTTAAAAAGGATAATTTTCTAAAAACTATCTCTCTCTCTCTCTCTGTATATATATATATATATATATATATATATATATATATATATATATACATAATTACATATTATTTACATACATACATATATGTATATAATTATATACTAACTGCAATTAATCACGTGAAAAAAATGAAGCCGATATCTATCTTTCAAATATATTTCACCTGAAGAACTGCTTGTAAAATGCGACTATTTAAAGTAATTCAATTTGAGAGGTGAAAATTATTTATGAGATTAATATTGATTAAAGAATCTAAAAATTGGAAATAATTTATTTAATTTTGTACTTAAAATCCTAAAACACTTAAATATCACGAATATTTAACATTTTAAATTCTGGTATTTAATTTGGAAGCAGCAAAAATAAATATGCTTCAGGTTCAATAAGGGTATTATATTTTTAAATAAAATTTGATTATTAATATGCTCGCGTGATTTAAATTAAACTAGGTTTATATTTTTGGAAGTAGATATGCGAGTGAAAGGAATATTTAACTAGGTGTCCCGTTGAGCCCCTATATGTTGTATTTTTATGAAAATAAATATGTTACAATAGCTTTTAATTAATAAAAAGTTAAGAATTATGCTCCTATTGATCTTCCATTAAATTGTAAATACTATTTCGTACTCATATTGAGTGAAATATATATTTAGTACTTAATATAATTCTTTAAAAAGATACTTTACTAACAAATATCTATGATAAACGACACCTTCATTTTGAGGTACAAAATTCATGACAATTTCTTTAATGACAATCTTCATTTTTCATCGGTGTTTCTCTAATCTAAGATTTATATAAAATAAAATAATATATATGATGTAATATTCCATTTCGCAAGTAATATTTTTACTAATGTGCCTACATTTATGTAATTGTTTCTTATTACTGAAATAAATGGGATTTTCACACGAAATTAGGTATTTACATGTAAACGAGATATGTATTTCATTTTTGAAATCAACTTTTTTGTTTCCAACCTAATTTGCTTTTAAATTACTGATAATAACAAAATATTTTAAGACAATTTATTGATGTGTCCTTCATTTAAATAGTCTCAAGTGATTTTCTTTTACAAAAACTGTCTGCGATAAACTGAATTTACAGATTTTGAAAAAGAATTTATAATCGATATCTTAATACGTTATAACTTGACTAGGTTCAAAATAAATGGACAGAAATAAAAATTGTGTTTCAGACAAACTCATAACGTTTCCTTGCTTTTCAAAATCATATCTGTGAAAAAGAAAACAAAATAATACTTTCAACAGAAATATCTTTCAATATTTATTAAAGTTATAGAAGGAATTTAGAAAATATTGTCGATTCAGAATGAACATTATTGTAGCTATTCGATAACAAATAAAATAATGCTAAATTAGTAAAATACCTCATACACCTAAAAATATCTTCTTTTATCACAAATTCTTCCCCGAGGATAGAAATAAAAAAGAGAACGAGTAAATTGTAACACCTCGAAAAATTGTGTGCTTCTAAACTAATTAACTTTCCCGATTTTCCCTCGTTATTGTTTTGACGGTTCAGATGGCTTCTCCCAAATTTCGCTCTGAACAGTGTCATGTTTGGGGGAAACAACTGATTCATGTAAGATAACGGAGTCAACTTTTGTTCCTCAAAATATTTTAACCGCTGACTCATTTGTCATCTTTTTGCTGTTGTGACACCTTCTGATGGAAAATTTGAACTTCATTATCTTTCATCATTATCGCTGTTTGAAAGTAATCGCTTAAAAAATTACTTCGTGACTCGGATTAGCATATTTTTCGCTTGCAGAGGATTCTGATAATGTTTTGCTTTTATAAAATTTCACCAAACATGCTTCATCAAAATATACAAGTTTAATAAATATCCAAAATCTTTAAAGTTTGTCAGACGTCAAAAGTTTGTACTTGTCACTCGGCAAACTTGGAGTAAAATTTAAGGAAATTTATAATATTCAATTTATCAATAATTTTCAAAACATAAACTTTATTTATTTTATCATTATTTTAATAATAATTAATACACATTTTACTGTTGTGAATTGCCCATTCGGCATAATTTGAATTCGATTTAATATTTTGTTCCTTACCTGAGCTGCGATAGTCGAATAGTCGAGTTCACGAGCTCATGGCTGGCGTTCCTTCCGTTGAGTCGTAAATTTGAGGCCTGATCCATTAAACTCCCGCTGTGAAGCTGGGATGTTTCACGTTAAGGCTTCAAGTCTTTCTGTTGACGTGGTATGGAAGTTTGGAGATTGGGATGCCAATTTAGGAGTCGTTCTAAATTACGATTTCCACCACAAAAAAGATCTCGTGTTGCTTCTAAATGTGATTTTAATAAACAATAAATCAGTTAACCTAAATTAAAAACATAAGATTAAAAATATGAATCTGGTTGTGATTATTTATTGATGTTGCACTGAGAAGCAACACTAGAACTATAGGTGACGGACATCGTAACTTTAAGAATCAGCCTAGTGACAATGGCAACAATTGACCTGGCACCTTCCTGAACAAACTTCCACACCAAATCATCGGGAGAACTTGATATTTGACCCAGATTTAACGTGCCCCACTATAGGATAGGTCTGTAGTAGCATCAGGACTCGAACCCTCGACTCGACAAAAACAACTTCGACTGCTAGTCGGCGACCATGAATACTTGGCTATCAATGACATTTAAGAATATTAAATGCTAAAGAGGATTCCAAAAATGGAAAGATAAAAGTTTATAAAAAAAATATTCTATTTATTTAGTCATTCTTATTCAGTCACAAGCAGATTTTGATATTAGACCAATTTCATATTGACATTGAAATTTTGATAACAGCTAAAATTTCATAACATTATGAAAACTTTGATTTAAATAAATTATACGTACATTTATATATTGAATTTATTTCGTTAGTTAAATGAAAGTATGACTTAAGGAATGAAAATAAAAGAAATGATCAATGAAGCAACTAAATAAATTTTTACAAAATAAATTACTGTCTAAGAAAGCACACACACACACACTCACAAAGAGACCTTTTTCACATACAGCTTCAAATATGTTTTAATATTCTGAAATATTAATAATAATGAATTAAAAATTTACTAGCTAATCTATCTGTCTACTTTTACAAATTAAATGGGTAATGTATCTTTTTCGAAACGTTTATTATTTTTAAAACCAAGTACATGACAAACAGGTTTAGAAATTTAAATGAAATTTTCTCTTTCTATAGATTAGTTTATTTTTGAAAGCAACTATGATTCTGTACCATATGTTCAGATACTACATTACACACAGCAGAAAACTTAAGCAAAATTTTTTTTTATCAATAACTGTCAAAAGGGAAAAATGTTTTGTCATATAAAATAACGAATAATAAGATTATAAAAATGATCGTTGTGTAAAATACGTAAAGAATTTTATGACAAAACTAAAAAATAGCATTTCTTTTTTTTTCTCCTTATAATCCTTTTATTTATTTATTTATTTATTTTCTTCTTTTTATTTCTCGTACTTGTTATGAAACATTTTCCTTCTTTTGAAAATATATGGCACATTTTAGGGATAGATGACCTATACCTACGTATTCTTAAAATATAGATTGAAAAAATTAGCACTATATAATATTTTAATTATATTATATTCACAAAAATAGTATCAATATCCATCAATTAAAGTTATTATATAACCTCTCTACTGTAGAATAAGCTTTCAAATTTTCTTTTCGAGATTCTTAAGGCTCGGTATATTCATCTTCAGAATAAGTAGCTAACGAAATTATGTTATGCCTATTTTAACGGTAAATTTTAGAATTACTGGAACGCGACAACTTCTCTTAGAAAATAACAGTACTTATTCGTTAAATACAAAATACAACCTTAAACAAACTGTGTATACAGTTGCTGATAATTAAGACTTGTTTGGTTGAGTATCTAAATGGAGTACAGTTGAATTAAAAACCATCCTTTCAATGATACCATTAAAAACAATTAAGCATTTCCTTCTTGTTTTGTGAGAAGAAATTAATAATGCTCTCTCTCAATCAAATGATAAAAGGAAAATCAATTTTAATTATGTGAATTGAGCTTTTGTTATTGTGAGCAGGGAAGAATAACAAAGTAAAAAACATTAACTTATCTTACCACACTATATAAATTTAGTCAGCCCCATTCTTTATCACAATTCAATATATTTGATTGAGGAAAGATACTGCTTGGATGTTGTTTTATACCTAATGTTATATAAAGGGTTTCTAATATAGTTGATAAGTCTCGGAATTTTCAGAAATATTAATAAATATTAAAAATTTATACTATCAAAAATTAAGATACAGTTATAAATTGATGAAGTAATTGTGCCATAGTAAACAAAAAAATATTTAATATATTGCAGCAAAAATTTTCTACTCTTTAAATTTATACATTTTTATCTTAAGTTTCTTATTATTTTGAAAAACTTTATCTATCCCAATAAATTGAAGTTTACATTTTTTTTTTTTCGAAATAAAAGTAAAATCACGCTATATTCATGCAAATTTTATGATTCATATCCATACATTTAAGCGACTTTTTTTTCTAAGAAAAAAAGGTTTAACAAAATTGTTTTGAAACATTTCCCCCTTTTTTTCTGTGAAATTTAGTTGCCTCACGCCTAAATCCTTCAAGACGAATTTTTTTCGAGCACGGTATTGTTATTGTGTGGACTTGAACGAACATGACGTTTTGACAGCTAATTGTACAGTTGGCTACTTTTTCGCTACATTTATATCTAATAACCCGTTTCTCTCAAGAGAATAACAATGACATAGTATTTTGTAATATTTTTGGGAATTACAACAATTACTGAAAAAAGGTTGATAATATATTTCGTGACATTGTATGTATTTTTTTAAGTCTGTTACTAACTGTTTAGTTTTAGGTTATATCATGGTTTTTTATTCTAATAACTACAAAAATTTAATAGAATCTAAATTATTTAGTTTTGCTTAAAGTATCAGCTAAGCTTTATCATAATTTTCAGAGAATATGGAGATGAATTTTGAAAGAAAATGCCATATATTGAATAATCTAATACATGAAATTGCCATTACGATAAGCACATTTAAAAGAAGAACAAAATATTTATAATGCACCAAAAATGTATAAATATTTATTAGAATGTATAAATTCATCAAGATGAAATGTTTAATATGGAAAGTGTAAGCCTTACAGAAATAAGTTTACTTAAGACTATATTCAAAATTTTTAATTTATTGTTTGCAGTTTTGTAGCGAAAATTAACCTTGAAGACGTGAAATAAAAAATACTGAGTGAGTACATATCTCAATAAACTTTTTTTTATTGAGTTAGTGTAATTATAAATAAGAATGCCTCTCTATAATTTTTTCTCTAATGTAAGCAAAAGAACAGAAGTAAAGAAATGTTGAAATACTGTTATAGCATTGTAGGATCTAAATGGTATTTTCAGTGCACATTACATTTTTATTTAACATTATATTTCTATGAAGGGACAAATTCATTTTAATAAATTTTATTTTATAAAAAAAATCACTTCTTTCTAATCATAAAATAGATTTAAAGTTTTTGATACCAATGAATAAACAAAAAGTATCAGAACCATTCTATAAAATATGTGAGTCACAAATTTATTTATACATGTACCTTCAAGGAAATGTATATTCCATTAAATAAAATAGTTTGTAATTCTATGTTTGATTTAAATAATATTTATATTACTCCAATATTCAGGGGTTTGTACACAAAATTATATAATCGAGATCAATATTATGGTATCGTTTTATTTATATTTTGTCATACATTTTATGGAAGAAGGATATAGTATTAGCATTAAAGAAAAGTGTATTCTTTTTTGTTTTATTATTTATACATAACTTTGAAAAAAGTAATTGTTATATTTGTAATGTATATTAATATTCTTTAAGGTTACTAAAAACTGGGCGTTTTAAAAACTACTGAAAATTTCAATGAATCATAATTGTTTTCCATTTAATTTTAGGATTAAAAATAAATTTCTTTAGAAATAAAATTGAAGTACTTCCAATCAACTAAAAACACTTATCAAAAAATAACTAGTTTCATTCGGAGAATTATATTTTAGAAGTAAGTTTGGAAAGTTAGAAGACGGTTTTAATTTTTTTTATAAACATTATTTTTTTGTTTCCTTTTCTCTAATTTATTGACGAAATGTTTTCCCTTAGTTCATGAATTTCTCGTAAACCTCTAAGTAATAAAACGAAAAATGTTTCAATTAATTTTGTTTGATAATTTTATTTTTCTCAATAATTTTGTTAGTTGCTGATCACTAAAAATATATTTTTAATTTTTATGTTCTTTTCTTTGAAAATCTCCCAGCTAAATATTTTTATACGTAGAGGTTTTTTTTAGAGAGATAATTTTTGAAAAATGAAATTTATTTTATGAATAAAATTTGTGTTATATTTTCTGACTTCCTAATTTTTGGATACTTGTAGAATGTAGTTGAAAATAGCTAAGCTTTTTCTTTTCTTTCATTTGGTTGTGCCGTTGAGATGTACATTGTTGCCATTAACTAATCACACAGTATTTCTGTGTGATTAATAAGACCAATAATCCACAAAAGAATCGGATTTCATTCCTATCAGTAGTGCGTTTATAAGGTACTAAATTATGATTTATTTGCTTATTTAGGCAGTACCTTAAACTTCATTCATTACTAATATGAATTGGAATGAAAAAAATCGAAGAAACTTGATAGATATTTTTTATTTTGTTTAAATCCTCAAATCATGTATATAAGGCGCATTAAAATCTCTTAAGTATAAATAATTTGTGTCAAGTTTTTAAAATCAAATCTCTTTGATATCTTAAGATGTAGTGTAACGCTTGTACATCTTGAGAGTAAAAAAGGGTGGAAGTTCTAGATATTTGGAAATGATTATTTTATGATCTGAAGGATGGTTCTTTCAAAAATGTACCCTTTTGCATGATTTTCAAGCAATGTAATTCCAGTTCCAGACCAAAGAAAATTTTCATTTATATTTTGGAAATATCTATGGAATCTGGTAATACATCAGAGCAACACAAAAGGCAGTTTTTGAGCGAAATACCTAAACATTTATGATTACGATCAAAAAAATAAAAATGAAAGCTTCCACATCAAGCCCACTAAGGATTTGCCTTGTAGCTGGGACAATGCACGTTAAGTCTGGTCGATGTCGTTTTAAAGGCGTGGTGTGAAAGTTTGGAGAGGGATGTGTCACCTCAGGTGACTTCCATGTCACTTGACAGATGCTCACAGTTAGGAAGTTCGTTCCCAATTGTTTTCATATTGCTTCTCAGAGCGACATTAATAAGAAATCGCAATCACTAAACATTAAGCCAGCTGAGGTTTTAGCGATCCACTTTAATTTAAGGTGTAGCAACTCTAGTATTTCGTGGAATTGGAATATGAAATTTCGATTCCATTTTACCGGGCATTAGGCTAGCCACCTTAACTATCAAACTACTGTAGTGTTGAAATATTAAAAAGGAAACAATATAAAAGACAACTTATAACGTCCTCTGTTTATTAATTAATTTATTTTCCATTATTAAGCTGTATTATATGATCAAGGAGATACGAAGTCAACAGAACGGAGAGTCAAGCTCATTTATTATGTTAATAAATTACTACTCAATTTTTCGAACATTAAATTTCAATAGTTAATGTTGCCTTCTTTGTAGTTGAAATCCCCAAATGCGTTTCAATTCAAGCTTAGGAAATCAATTTAAATCAAAACATACCAACTCACTCGGGTTCTAGTCAGTAGACTAACTTAAATTGAGGATATGATCCGTGAATTCTGTTCCTATTTCCTTTACGATACCTATGACTTCTTCTTTGATAACGAACATCAAAGTTTGGGTGTCTCACTTTTACAAGCTCAATCACCAACTATCGAATTTCAAATTTTCCAATATTTTATGAATTCTACTCACTATTATTCATTTCATTGCTGTTTACAAATGCATCTTATCCAATCCATTCACAATACTTCATAATTCCATCTAATCAGCAAAATTCATGCTTCATTTTGTTGGAAAGTATCTCATTTTAATTAACTCATTAGGAAATGTCCACGAAGTTAGTAAAGGGAAAATCGAGATTCCCCCAACGTAATAAACTTGCTTATCTTTCATACATAAATATTCCTTATTTATAAATATGCATTATTCTCTTCAAAAACATATTTAAATGCTTCATTAAAATTATTTACTTGTAACAATTCAGAAGAAAAATATTAGTGGATTCTACAGTTTAATTTACTTTCATTTTCTTACAAAATATAGATTCAAGTCTTTATAACAAATAATAAAACAGTACTACGAAAAATTTATTCAGTTCACTATATATATATATATATATATATATATATATATATAGCACATGGATCAATAAGTCCCGAGACTGTGCGGTCGTTTTTTTGCGATTTCCTCCTTCAAACGCACCAGCAAGTCAATATAATAATCACTGTTGATCGATTTACCTTTTTCGAGGTAATCAATGAAAATCACGCCATGCGTATCCCAAAAAACTGACGCCATGACTTTGCCAGCTGACTGCTGCGTTTTCGGACGCTTCGGACGGCTTTCGCCAGCTGTGCGCCACTGCCGCTTCGATTCTGGAGTGTAGTGATGTATCCATGTTTCGTCCATGGTCACGTAACGACGCAAGAAATCTTTTTTGTTGCGAGTAAATAGCGATAAACAGCTTTCTGAATCATCGACTCGTTGCTGTTTTTGTTCCATCGACCTTTTCATGCTCAATTTTCATGAAAGAGTAAATACTCCATATGATATCTGTCATCTAGGCCATTCACGGGCTTCACTTTCGATCTTCATTATAATTTTGTCCTTCGACTCACATTTTCCGTGTGTACGTTCCACAGGTCTACTGAGCGTTTCGCGTCATTTGTGTCGGGTACGACCACGTTTAAACTCGTGACCACCAAAAAATCGTTGCTTTTGATGGACAAAGTCACGGTAACATTTTCAATCCATTGTTTCGCTTGCAGGTGTTTTACCCATTAAAAACAATGTTTATCCGAAGACGAAACTCGGTTTTCCATTTTAAAACAAACTACAAAACGACTTTACTCAACCTCGATAACTCAGCTGTTTCTGGTCGATCGACTTAAAATTTTGACACGTTTCAAGCAAGGTTCGTACTCTAGAAAGACCTGGTTACCGGTTTAAAGTGCATCTCTGGATTAGCCTCTCGGAACTTATTGATCCTTGTGTTTTCATATATATATATATATATATATATATATATATATATATTAAATTGGTGTAAAAAATTTAAGTAAAATATTTTCGTCATAATTATAACTTTTTAAAAAATAAGTTACATTAGGCTTCAGGCCTAAGCAATACCAACTGAAGGTTATTGGAAATAATCACGTTAATAAGCACAAATATTTTTTAATATAAATATATATATATATCAGTTTTGTTACATTTCATAGAAAAATAATTGATTTTCAGCCTTATATAATTTTCCACCAATATCCTTTTGTTTTGTACTATAATAGTATATTTATGCTATATTTATCCGTGTAATTTTTTAGGGATTACTGATTGGAGTTATTTTTTATATTCATTGCTTGTAAAACATTTTTAAGGTATTCAATCGCGTTCAAAAAAATTTTTGGAGGAGAAAAGTCCGTTAAATACCTTTTTTAATATGTAAAAATTTATTCTTTAAAATTATATATATAGTAGCTTATGAAATTTATGTATATGTTTGAATGCTAAAAAACTACCATTTTCTAAAAAAAAATTATTAAAAAGTAAGGTTTTACAATAATTATTTTTGCATTTATATATATGGTTGACTCTCTTTCCTGTTAAAAGCCTGAGCCAGAAGCTTATATAAAGGTGTATCACATTGACACTATAACATTGTAATTTTTAGCAGAATTTCTGTCTTGTGTTAAATTTAAAATTGCTTGACAAATTTTACTGTAGTTATGTTCTTTAGCAGTCCTAGATCATGCGCCCACTGAAACAATATAAATAAATTTAACTTTATAAAAACCAAAATTAATAAATTTTAAAAAAAATTAACCAAACTTTGTAAAATTTCAATAGTAAGTTTTTGAGTAAATATATTTCAAAAATTGAATTTTTCCAAGCACCAATTTTTGAAGATTCTTTTATTTCAATCCTAATATTGTGCGGGTGTGGGTGTCAGATATATAAGTTGCTTACTTTAAATGTTTTAATATGTTTTCTATTTTGGAAGTGTAAAAATAAAAGCAGTTTCAAAATTATAAAAACTCAAATATTTTATTTAAATCATTTAATTATTTTCTTAGAAATCAATTAATCCTTTTCTCATTTTCTTTCTTTTCTTCAGTGTTATCGAAACTTTTTTTAAAAATATTTTGGTATATATTCAAATCCTGTCAACTTAAACTTTGTTTAGATGGCTATAGGTTAAAATTCATTGAGTAAACAGTTTCATGAATCATAAATTTTTCATACATAACAGGAAATAAAAATAAGTTAATTGTCTTTAATTTATTCATTCAAGCAAATATTTTATAAATATATTTGAATTGAATATTAATGAAGAAACTTAGACATTGCATATAAAAAATAATATTTCATGAAATTCCTTCACTTCAGCTTAAATTATTTTCACTGAGAGTTTAATAGATATTTACATATAATTTTTTCTGTTTTAATCACAGATTTAAAAGACTGCGGAATTGATTTTAACTAACTAAGTAAATGATTCTACAATCCATTACTAAGCAAATGACTTTAAAATAACTAACTAAGCAAAAGAGAGAATTTTAAACCCTACCATATTTCGAAGATTAGAAACAATACGTTAAAATGAAAAGGTAATCTTTATCTAAAAATATATGCTTTCTGTCTTTAATATAAAGGATAATATTTTATTTCCATTTGAGTTTTTGATGTACCTACTTCATGAATAAATTATAAGTTAGCAAAAGGTATTCGTTTTCAATTTGAGATATTTATACATGAATATTTAAATCAAGTTTGCTTCGCTTGAAGGTGAATTGAATCTTTTTTATAATTACAATGAATTATTCTTAGAATAAATATCTGAAGATTTTCAAGCCTTATACTTAGTTTTTTTGGAAACATGTTGCAATCGGTTTTATTACAGATAGTAATAATTTCCAAATTTCTATAACCTAATTTTCACTTTCAATTTTACTGCAAAAGATATTTTAGAAATATTTTATTTGAAAAATATTATTCCTATAAATTTAGACCTCGTTATACTTTTACACACACGAGATATTAATCAATTAAATTTTATTTTGACTCTTCGTTGAAAATTAATTGATGCGTAAAATATTTCCTTCATAATATACATAGTAAACACATGAAGTGTTGTATTGTATTCACATCCCACATATAATAAATTTTGCAGGATTAATAATTAATAAGACTGAAAATATTAGAAATAATCAAATGACATATAAACATAAATAATCCTTAGGTAAGTCTATATTTTATTCTTTCAGGTAACTTTCCTTATTTTATTTCATACTATACAAAAGAAGGCGACATAATCAATAGAAACAGAATAAAAATCTAAAGTACGTAAAAAGTCAAAAAAAGAATAAAATTGCAAGAAAAAGAATTATAAAATATAATATTCAAATGAGTCACTCACATATGTTTCTTTAAATATTCATTTCTTAGAAATAAGCAAATTAATATTCCTGAATGAAAATACGTAAGCACTAAAATAAAATCATATTAAAATTTATGGTATCCTTATTTATGAAAATGAATTTAATCACCTTCTTTGCAAAGGGAATTAATAATAAGTTTAATTTTATTTAAACTTTTAATTAATTAAATATATAAGCGTTATATTTTACAAAGAGGCAAGATAAAGAATACTGAAGATATAATTATGCTTTCTTAATCTAGAGATTCTTGAGAAAATGTAATTTAATTATGATACAGAAGTCACTTTTTACGATGAGTTAAATAATTATTCTAATTTGTTAATGATGTTTAATTTTTTCGTATATAATTATTCACAATACTCGGATCTTTTAATGACTTGTTATGGTAAAATTATTAGTATTTTAGAGCATTAACTATACATAGAAATTTAAAGATATCCCATATACTCAATATATAATTAAATTCGTAATTCAGATATATGAAACTATATGAATATAAGTAATTCGATAATTACAGTAAAGGTATTCCCAACAAAAGACGAATTCGAGCAACACAGCAATTTACATGGATTTGTATTACAAATGGAAATATATGAATCATTTCATCATGAATTCTTTAACACGTAGTATAATTCGTATTTTAAACAATATATTTTAATGCAGCAAATAAAAACTTTTTATATTGGGAGCTATTAAAAAATTTATTTTCAAATACTTCTTTACAAATTTTAATCACTCTTCATCGCCTTTTCAATGTAAAAAATAAAAAATAAATAAAAAATAGACTTATTTGACAAAATACTTCATCCCTTTTTTAAGCATTCTTGCTCATAATTTTTCACTACTAACAACTTCCCTAATTTTTACTGTGCTATATAATTTGCATTACTTATGTGCCGAATAATTCAATAATTACAAAACATGAGCTATACCAAAATTTTCAAAATCCTGAGTAGATTATTCTATGCATAATATACGAGTCGTTCATTTTGAAAATGGCCTAAGTCAATTTATTTAAAAATCATTATATTTAAAGGCTTTAATAAAATTAAAAGTAATGGTAACTGATAATAGGGTAATATAATGTTTTTTATATTTCTAAAGGTGCACAATTTATCAACTCAATTAGCATAATCAACATCGTATAACAATAATACGTTTATATATGGATTAAATTATTTTCAAAATTAATTAAGTAACGCTTTTACTTATTCACAAAGCATAAATACATGAAGAGCATGCTTATCTTTGAATTTCGGCGGCTGATGGTTTTACGACGGCGAGGAAGGGAAGAGAGTTGATGACCTTGAAGCGGCAGCATTATTTCAAACCCTGGTCCAGTGGGTCCGAAAGAAAGTTTACCGGTCACTTTTTTTGCATGCTCTTACCAACCAAACTGAAAAGACATCTCTACTGGCTGGTTAAGTAAGGCCTTTTAACTTCTAACGTTGTTGTACAAGAGAGTCGCTGCAGAATTAAAAGAGTTATATATAATTTTATGTAATAAAAATTTAAGAATATCCAACCAGTATTTACTAATACAGAAATAGTATATTTAAACTAATAATATTTCGCAAATTATAATTCAATTATTTTCAATTTAATATGCAGTTAGCTTTTAAAATAATTATCGTGGGCTTTTGCAGTGGTTATGTAATTAGAAACTGTAGTATAGCTATACTACCACTACGTAACTATGTAAACTATAAAATTTTCAGGAAGCTTCAGAAAAAAGTTGACTGATAATTGAAATCATGTTACCATTAGCAATTTTATCACATTAGTGATCTTTCTTATATGTTTATGCTTATACATAAAATTAAAATTGTATATTTATTGGAACGATAATTACTTAAAAAATATTTATCTGAGCTATAATCAAAAAATATTACTTTAATAATAAATATAAAATTCTTACCTCTTAAAATATCACTGTATATTATTCTACATATATGTTGAAAACACTTAAGAATGATATTCAAGCAACTTTCAAAATAAAAATTTTAAAAATTCAATTAAAAATTTAATTTTCAAAGATCTTTTTTCTTTTTAAGATAAGGATATTTTTCTTGATTTCTTGACTCAACCGGCGCAATAATGACGCATAATACTCTCCAATTATTGTGTTTCCTCTTTCCAAGTAATCGATGTACAGGTGATTCCGTGTGCATTCCAAAAAAAAAAAAAAAAAAAAAAAAAAACATGGTTTTCACCTTTCCGGACGGTTTCACTGTCTTTGCTTTCTTCGTAGCCCGTTCGCCTTTAAAAGCCTAATGCTTTGACAGTTCCTTTGTCTCTGGAGTGTAGTAGTGTAACCAAGCCTCGTTCACAGTTATGTATGGACGCAGAAACTCGTCCGGATTGTGACGATAAAGGGCCAAAATACCCTCATAGTCAACCACATGATTGCGTTTATTTTTCATTAAGAGCAAACCCGGCACCCATCTTGCCGAAATTTTTTTCACACCTAATTTTTCGTACAAAACTGTATCCTTGTACCTATTTCGCGCACTTTGATTCATCGATCACTCAAAGCCATGTAGTAGATTTTGTCAATCATTCCGGGACTAGTCACTCGAACTGGACATCCCAATGATGTTCATGTTATTTGGATGTACGGCCACGTTTAAACTCATTTAATGAACTTTAAATAGTCGAAAACACAAGAACAAATGTGCTATGAACTTCATCCGACTCAGCTTTGGTCACTTTCGGTGTTAAGCATTTTAAATATTTAATGTTTAATCACCCCTAAAAATTCACATTTTTCCATTTTTCTAAGCAAACCTAAATTTTGTGCTTGAATTGACAATGAAAAGGAAATCATGCGATGGAAATAACTGACATTTCGATAGCTGTTTAGTGAGTTAAGATATTTACTAAAATCGAACCATTTTAGATGCTATGAGCGCCAAATCCTGGATATTCTACGAACTTATTGAACAGCCCTCGAATTTCACTCTGTGCTCTTTATGTAATTATCACTTCAGCTTCAGTTAATAGAACATGGCTTCTTGTCGAATGGAAAATATCCAAGCCCGTAAGAAAACAACGATTACTGGATAACATGCCTGAAGAGTTTTTAAAATAAACGTCTCACCACAAAAAGGTTTATCTACTAGAATGACCTAAAGTAAAAAAAAACGCCTTGTTTCCGTTGTATATATATATGTGTGTGTATGTGTAGTAAAGAATTAATCAAGAATTAAAAATCATTAGTAAAATATTAAGTGATTATATCATAAAAATAAGACTATTAGTATAATACAATTCATTTAGTGTGAATCAATACACGTTAAAGAATTGAAACATAAAAGTATTAAATACAGAAGAAAAATTTATGTGTTTAAAAATAATTTTAAAAAAAAATTACATGAATAAAAAATATAATAATTTCAAAAGAGAAAGAAGATAAAGTAAAGCAAATGAACAAAAAAATGGGAAAGAAAATGAGAATGAAGAAATGAAAAAGAATGGAGGTATAAAGTATACAAATGCTTTCCTAGGATTCAGATTGCTTAAAATGAGCATTCCCCGGAGTTGAGGGCTGAGTTGTCCCCCTCAGTGATTGCTTTAAAAATCAGGCAAGAAAACTAAGAATTTATTTCAACAAAGAACTACGAAAATTATCGGACAAAAATAAAAATGTAATACCTCATACATATAAAAGGAATTTTAACTTCAAATGAAATATTAAACATTACTATTATGTAAATTATTAAATAGAAAATAATATAAAATACAATAAAAATTAAAAGAATTTAAAAAATATTTTTCATAAAATCTAGATACACGTTTAAATCGATTAACTGTAATGGTGTTGTCTTATTCACTGAATTCACGCGTGTACTAAGGGAAAGAATTCTTCCCTTAGCCAGATACAATCAGAAATATAATTAATCAAACTTTTTTCCTTTAGTAATCAAGTGTTCAGTATTGGTATTTCCGAACCTAAGCAAGACATATAAGTTTCCAATTTGTAGTCATAAAGATGACTCAAGTTGGATGTCGGTTCTTATGTAAGTTGCATAGCTCGAACGCTGGTTCTTGTTGATGATTCTATGCTAAATTAATATTGCTATGAGAGCGCTGTAATGCTCTTTCATGAAAGGTCAAACTTCGTATCTTCTTATGGAATGATGTTGCCCATTTCATGGATGACAACTACAGTGACCAACAAAGTATTATGTTAGTTATTTTGATGACAGACAGTGAACTAATCTCAGTGCCGGTGTGATACAAATTTGAGAGATCTATATCATTTCGGTATTGAATGAGGAGTTTTGGGAGTAAACATTGAATACTTTGGAAGTGAATATATTGCTTATACAATTTTAAATACTTAAAATTTAAAAAAAAAAATATTTAAATTTTTTTTTCAAAATCTTACTCCTCCTATATTTTATTAACATTTAAATATTTAATGTTTTGTAATATTCTCAAAGATGTTTTAAAACATTTTATGAGTCAATTTTGCAACAACTTGCTTTGATTAGAAAAAAAAATACACATATGCACATTAAAATTCAGCAAAAACTTAGCCATCGCGTACATTTTATTTATTTTTAAAAGTATTAATTTTATTGCAAAAGGGATAACACAAAGAAATGGAAGTGGTTTGTAAATATTTGTAGCAGGAGTAATATTTTAAATGCAATGATGTATTGAAAAAATATCTGTGAAAACCGTTTTATATCCTAAAGCTATGAATAAATAATTATCATATGCTTCAATTAACATTAATTTAATTTAAAACATTACCTATGGGTTTTTAACTGTACTAATTGCATAATTTTAATACGTATTTCTAATAATTGATCATTCTTATAGCATTAATTACATCTGACTAAAAAGGAAAATTTAATAATTAAAGTACTATTTTAAAATATATATGCAATAAAAGAAATTTTTCAAAAACATAAATCCTGTACTTCATACAATATCAAAACGTTATGTTTGTACGATAATATATGAAGAATTAGAACGCTTATTATAAGAATAAAACGCAATTAGAATTAGCGCTCGATAAATAAACTTCAAACAAAACAGGAAATATCAACAAATTACATACTCATAATGAAAGTTGCTGTCATTAAAAAGAACAGTATCAATATATTTATAAACGTCAAACATGGAAGCATTCCGATGGTTATTGGCAACGGACCTCGTAATTTTGTAAGTAGGTCAAGTGACGCGGATGACACCTAAGTTGGAGCATCCTTCTCCAAGCTTCCACACCAAATCAAAACTTGAAATCTTGACCGAATTTACATGCCTCAGCCTCACTATACGACGAGTGTTTATTGGCATCGTGAATAGAAATCAGGACACGACGTTAACCATCACGGATATGAGCTAGTGACCATCACTTGGCTATCTCGGCCGCTAAAAAGCGCAATAAAATGGTACAGGTATGACTGAAACAAAATAAAATTAGGTTTTAAAAAGTTATGACATGAAATTGCTGATATCTCACAAAAAAAAGGGCTTGGTGAAGTTCCAAAATTTTTTTCATTCTTCAATTTCGCTTTTTCCAACTGCTATTGTTCATACATACAAAAAATATCTATCAATTGGAAGATAAAATTAAAAGATTATAATTAAATTAAATTATAAAAATATTGATGTTTCAGTCATTTTTAGTTTACCGAGTCTTAACTGAAATTTGTATTACGCTCCAGTCCAAATAATAATATTTTGTAAAGAATACAAAGTAACAAAAGGCCTTCTTTCTAACAACAAATGAAAATGATTATACAAAGATTGTCAATTCCCAATTTTATTTCTGTGATTTTAGATTATCTTTCATCATAATAATTTGAACAAAGTGTTTGAGTAGTCGTGAATGATATTTGTGGTATCGGTAGTCTTGTGGTCATTATTGTGAACTCGTGACCAGTGTTGTCTCAGTCAAGTTATGAGATCAAGCCTTGATGCCACTAAAAGACCACCATGAATGTTAAATGTTTTGAGATCCCAAGTTCCCCTATTGGTGTTGTGTGGATGTTCGAAGAAAGAGGTACCAACTAAGTTGTCATCCTCATCACTTGACCGATGCTCAAAATTACGAGGTCTGTCACAACAGCCCTTGTGTTGCTTCTAAGTGTGACGTTAATAAACAATCAATCAATTCAATTACATTTGCACGTATGAAAATTTATTAAATTGATCCTTGCGATTATTTCTTGTTAATTTTGAAACAAATTGAATACATGAAACGATGAAAGTTGAACAACTTTTGATGCAACTGTGAAATACCCAAACTAATAAAATAAAAATTAATCTCATAAGAACAATAATTTTTTTAGAAAAAAAAATATCCGCATAATTATACTCTAAATGTGACATATAATGGTTTTTTTTAGCTAAAATGAAAGATCTTTTCTTCCTCACCTTCACGTACTATTCATAAAGAATATATTTCAAAATATTCTAAAATTCTACATTTTACTGTAATGAAACGACATATGCAATTTAGATAAAACTAATACGTGAACTCTTTCTAAAATTTGCGTAGTGTAGTAAAAATAATGATAACCAAATTGAATTATCACACTAAAATTCAATTTGAAGACTGAATTGTGGAAAAATGGTACTTTTAATTGCAAATTAAAATGAATATAAAAATTATTATTCATGTTTTAATTATATAAAGAGCTTAACCATAAATGGATTCGCCTTAATTTTTAACGACACTCGTAAATTAATATACATAATGATTCTCAAATATGTGATATATGCTTGAAAAGCATGTTTATATAAGTTTGAAAAGCTTGTAAAAATGTTCTAACTTTTGTAATTATTCGTGAGCAATGCACCATGTAATTATTCGTGAGCATTTAAACTTTAATTTTCATGTTCCATTTAAATAAGAACTATTGAAACTCCATTTAATAATGAACTAACACATCTCTGTTTTTAATATAGAGATTTATTTTTAATTAAAGAGAAAGAGTAACTCCAGAAGAATTTGAACGTCAGTATTTTTCCCGCAAGTGATTTTAAACTCTGTGTTTATCACTTAAAGACAATTTGGTTACATAGTATTTTTAACCAATTTATGAGAGGTTATAGGTAAATTAAAAGAAATTTCTATATATGTCGATGATGGACGAAAATTTAACTTTGAAAGAAGAACATATAACTCTTCTGTTGCATTTCTTTCAATCACAAAACCAAGAAATATTTAGATAATTAAACTATTTTCATCTAATTTTTTTTTACTCTTTCATTGATCTTCATAATTAGCTAAAATACAAATTTTTATATACATTAATATAATTATTTAAGAACAACCATTTTAAAGCTGATACATTTTTAAAAAATTGACTTATTTGCTATCTTTATAAACATACAATTTAAGCATATAATTACATTACTAGCATCTGAAACTCACATATTTCTTTAGATACTTCAATAATATTTTCAGTTATTGATTTGTATTTTTAGCTAACTAGCATATAAGATACACAATTTCAGATATTTATACTATCGACATTATTACATTATTATTAAAATAGAAAGAAAGGTTAAATAAAGATTCTAATTATGGTAATCATTTCATCAGCAACTTTTATTGAATTATATATGCTCTATCAACAGTCTCTTTAAAATCTTAATAACGTTTAGTTAATTAGCATATTTGAGAGCAAATGTTGAAGAAACATTAGGGTTATTTTATTTTTATATCATATTTTAACTTGATTAATGAAATGCTCACTATGTTTTCGTTAAAATTTTAGTTAAGTTAATTTCCCTGAATGTTGTGAGAAAAATCTCAAACTAAAGCTAATAAAATGTTATAATATCATGTAACTTTTCTTCGGATATTGTAATAATTACTACTGCAACATTTGTTAAAAAAGGCAAAAACAAAATTCAACTGTGCTACAACGAAGTTAAAGTCACTTAAATATAAGAATGAAAGTATTAGTAAAGCTAACGTGCAGCAGCAAATGAATCATTTTGTACAACATATTTCGGGATATTTGATACTGAGTTTGTATTCTTATTGCTCAGAAACGAACAAATGAATAAAAAAATTAATTATAAACATTACTTAAGAGAAATTTAATTGAGATATAGATAATTTAATTTTATACTCATTGTTTAACCACGAGATAATTTCAAAAAACATTATTAATGAAGCAGCTATAATGCATTTTGTTTTTTCTTCTCACTGAGGCTCTAGAATATAAGAATAACAGCTGTTAGAAAGAAGAAATAATTTTCACCATAATATTTCTCAATATTATGCAAAGATAGAAAAATATGTATGTAATCTCATCGTAAGCACAAAAATGCTTGTCATATCTTTATAAATATCCTAAATTTTGAAAATTCAAGTCAAATATCGAAAGCAGACACACGTATAACGTTACATTGTTACATAAAAATACAACCAATATATTCAGAAGATTGAAACAATTAGAATAGAATGTTTGTAATTATCTGAAGGTTGTATTCGTGTCCATTACTATAACAACGGATCATTTCTCAACGTAGGTTTCAAATTCTCATCTCGTTGCTCAATGTCAGCCTCAAATTCTCTTGACCATATGTCATCAGCATCAGAAGTTGTTATCATGTTTCAACGAAAAGTGTGGAACATTGATCGGTAGTTTCCTATAATTTCTGTTTAACTTCGTGCAACACGATAGTCGAGATTTAGCTTTGAGATATTTTCCAAAACACAAGTTTGAGAAGTATATATAGTATGAAACCAGTGGTGAAATAATGATAATTTTAAGTCAAATTCTTTAGTCTAATGACGTTTTTACATGCATTAAAACTTAACTTATCTTAGAGAAAACCTTGCTTAGGAGATTTATTTTACGAATCAATTAGCTCAACTCAACAAAAAATTAGGTAACAGATTTGCTGACCTCATGAGAAACGACCAGACTCCACTCCTGGTAAAATTGCACATGTATGCATTGTTCAAAATTAAAATTAATAATTTCCGTGTCCTTTGTGTTCATGTTCTTACTATATTTGAATTGGAAATGTAATAAAAAAATGCCTCTTATGTATCATTAATGCTTGCATGTTTAAATTATTTTTCTGGTACCTTATTCCAATAAATTAACTTCTTGGTCTTACATTTTAAATATTTATTTGTTCTGAACTTGTTTGTTCTATTTACTTCGTAAATGAACCTGTTTCACTTATGCCTCTAGCCAGCCCAGTTAGTCTCACAGAAATTTTAAACAGAATATTACAGCTATGTGAGTTGTTCATGTGGCATTATCAACAGTCTTAAGAGTTCAAATTTACAAAAAGTTATGATCATAAGAACAATGGTTTATGATATTATTATATAATATACTATATAACTCTTATATATACATCTTTATAGTATGCACCTCAGAGATGCTGACTAGTATATCAGTCCTGGCTTCAGAATTCATGGAAGAAGTAAAAATGATATCTCTTAATTAATGTCTTAAGCTTATACACTACAGCTTATTTTCTCATATTATTTTAAAAATAATTTATTGTGATTCAAATATTAATTTTGTTGAAAGTCTTATTATAATAGTGTTTTAATAACTTATATATATAGTATTCACACCTCGAAATTTAGAACGTCCGAAACCTTGTCTCGTGATATCGAAGTAGCTCGTTTATAAAAAGAATATAGTGATCAAATACTTTTATTTTACTTATTCATTTATTTGTAATATTTCTGACGTTCTTCAAAACTTAGGGTTATGCTCCGTAAATGTAAATTATTTCAGGTGAAATCTTTAAGGTATATAACAAAAATATTTTTTTATAAAACACATCATAAAATTAAAAATGACTACATTGACTCTTAAATTTATAATTTCATTTATATTGTAAATATATCAGATAAGGATTTTTCAATCATTTACAATAAAAGTTAAACAAATATATTACTCGGATGAATCATTCTCTCTAATGTTTTATCACTAGTTAATGCTTTTAGAATTTTCTTTCGGTTCTCTGTTTTTTGTCATTTTCAAATATCTAAGAAGTTGAATCTTCTCAGAGAAAGAATTCTCTCATGGGACCCAAATATTTAAAAAGCTTCCTTTCAGAGTTAAATTAACTGCTCTTCGCGATTTACATTTATAAGAAAATAAATAAACTTCGTTCTAAAAATAGCTTTTACTTCAATATAAGCCTTTAAATTTGACACTAATCAGGAATTCTTGTTTGTGATCTCTCTAGATCTCAAGCCATTCGATATCACTTGGAGCTTTCGACGTATCGTGAAGCAGATAAAATGTGCCCTCCACTAAGACCATCACCTTTCTAAAAGCTCCATTTACACTATGCAACAGAATCTTTGATGTGCTCTAATTTCCGATGCCTAAGGACAATAATCGCATTTTGAAGCGAGCTTCTTCATTAACTTGTCATTAAGATTGCGCAAAGGAGATTGTGTGGTGTTACAGAACAGAACTGCGTTGCTAATGTCTCCTTAATATCGTTTAGCGTTAACGAGAAGGCAACGAGTTCGCTTTTTAAAAACATTGTCTCGTATTTCAAGAAAGAGATTTCTTTGAGAAGGCAATGTTTTAATGGGGACGGAAATGCTTCTGAATGAACACGGCACTGAAATTTTTGAAGCTCTGAAAACAATAAATGCATAAATGGATGTTACATCTTTTAAGTTTTTCTTCTGAGTAAGTGATAAGCATGTATTTTATGTTTATCATTTACCTTAATGCAAGCTTAAAGACGATACGTTAACATTCGAGAAGATATTAATTAATATTTTCGTTCACGATGAACAAAAGGAAACAAATATTGTCCAGAAGTGAAAATAAACTACTGATATTTTTTATTTGTTTCATCTGGAGCCAATCACGTTACCTAATGTATTTTTATCATTTATGAATCTATAAGCAAACTATTTTATTAATTATTTACAACCAAATAAAATATTGTATGTGCATCAAATACAATATTAAATGAGAAATTAACTCATTAAAATTATATATCAAGCGTTACAGAAAATCCAGGTAAGGCAAAATAAAGTTCTTAATGCATAAAAATAACAAGTGAAAATGTTGAATTACTTTCAAGTATTAAATATAAATTGCATTTTTGTTGTTGGTGAATTTCTCAAATTACTCTTGTCGGAATAAAAACAATAATAAATAAACATAAGCAATTATATGTTTATGCAAAAACGCTTTTACAATAATAATAAACAAATCAAATTCTGGAATCTTATGAGCAGCTATTGATTATTCAACATAAAAATGCACTGAATTTGCATATATATCATAAAGTATACATTAACTATTGCTCAATTTTTCTTTTTATGAGCATGCGGAAAATTGGTCACATGTGTGCCATACATTCAAAAGTATTACCTAACAAATACCATACTATAAGATAACAAAAATACCTTTAACTAAATTTGCTGCTTAAAACTCAACCCTACATTTCTCTAAAATATAATGAAAATGATATTTTTATCGTGGTTAAAAATGTTTTACTCAAATTTTTATTGTTACATAACACAACAATTTGGGATTATATTTGAAATTTTCAGAAAAATGCCTTAAATTCTCATTTCTCAAATTCTCGAAATATCTTTTACCCAATATTTCTCTTGAAAAAGTTCTTTAAATTTCAGTAATTAAGACTTTATATGAATTTTAAAACTACATGTTTGTAATTCTTTGCAGGTTTAACCAACCAAGCGAGCTTTACTTTCTTAGAACTTCTGACATGAGTAATAATTAGTAAGCTTGGATATTATTACGTTTGATAATTATGCTGAAGTTTGTTTAATTACTAAGAAATTTGACTCAAGCATGGCTGTTAAATTAAGTTTTTACGAGATAAGTTATGTAACCGATTGTATTCAAATGTGTACTTTAGAAATTAATGTTGCTCAAACGACATTCTTATACAACTTTAAAAAAAGATAGTAAAATTATTACTATGCTCTGTTTTGTGTTATGCTTTCAACATTAACTTCCTGTTGCCATATGAGGATAATTGTTTATAAACCTCTGTCCCTCACACACATTCAATATTTTAAATTTGATTTCTGCTTTGCAAATAACGTGTTGATTTTTAGCTTATAACATCATTTTAGCATCAAAGAAAAATGGAATTTCAAGAAAAATTAATACAATGGCATGAAAGTTTAATAAAAACTTTTATAAAAAAAAATTTTATGCGGGAGCAGCACATTTAAAACTTGTACAATTAAATGGGAAGTAAAATTTTTCTTCCTACTAATGCTCATACTGATAGAATTTATATTATAACAGTTATAAGAATTTTTTAAAAAGGGTAAAATTTATTTTCGTCAGGGTAGTAAATAATTTAAAATATAACTAAAACTATTCCTTTTTTTTTCATTTTTCACAGATAATGAAAAGAGAAAGTAAATTAATGCCGAATTTAAGAAATATCCTTCATTCTTTCCAGTTATCATGCTCTATTTTCATTAACAACAATCATAATACTTACTGTCTCGAAATTTAAATGTATGCTCAAACATTAGCCATTTCATAAAACTTCAGTATTAGAACTACTTTTGTTGTTTAGATAATTCAACTGATTTGACTCTACAAGAGCGGGATAATATGGTCTTTAATAAGTTATAATTTTCAGCAATCAAATATTTTAATTGTATCGATATAAGCTTTTAAATACGTAGAAATGGTGTAGTTTAATATTAATTTTACTCTTAATCTCCAAAAATGTGTTTTGACATATTCCCGGCCTTTATATTTCTTTTATCTGTATATCATTATCTCGAAAAGTACTTATGGTTTATTTTACTTGTAATTTCATATTAAAAATATTCATAATTATATACCTAACGCAAGAAAAATATATTTCATAAATTCCGATGTATAATCATATATGTCATAATATGAATTTTAAAATGTTTTTCTTTCCCAAATATTACAATATGAAAGACATTTTTTTCAAACTATTTTCGTACTTCTTTTCTTTAAACATCTCCTACATTCCCAATTACTCAATTATTTCTTAGTTTTCTTTAGAATCTATATTCTTTTGTCGGCAACTATTCCAAATGTAAATTCAGTGCAATATAATTAAACAGTTAAACAAAGATCAAGATTAAACCGAATTTGCTTATAGCTTACGTATTACATCACACAGAAGTTCAAAATTTCCTTAATTTATGTTCTATTATTTTACGTATTCTTGTTTGTTTACTTTTTATATATGCAATTATTCAATTATCTTAAAAAATGTATAACTAAAAATCGCAACATTTCAAAATACTTATTCACCATATATTTACACTACCTCAAATTTAATTTCATAATAACTTCACAACAATTTATTCTTATTTACATTCAATACAACCTTTATACCATTTTTAAACTGACTGTACCTCTCAATTATGCAGCTAAAAATAATATTTAAATTCAAAATATTGTTATTTTTTTAAGTTACAACATTACATCATTTCAGTCTTTTGCACTTTTTTTCACATTAGCTCCTTCTTTCTGATAGTAATATGAGAAGGCTAAGGTCCTTGTCAGAATATATTATAAGAGAGTGATGAATATAAAAGTAACTTGATAAAGTAGCGAAAGAATTAAAATGCATCAGACACTTGTCAGCGTAATGGTTAAGAGAAAGTGTAAGAACGCCGAGAGTATTAAGTAAAGAAATAAAATGTCTTTCGTAAAAGTCCTATTTAGCTCGAATTTTCTTTCTCGGGCTCAGAAGTCGAAGGTTAAATACTTTTGAAAGAAACTAAGTGTCAGGACTTTGACATTCTTTGTTAACGCTTCAAAAAATAATGCTGATGTCAGTAGAAAGGAGAAACGCTCAAGTGGCATTGAGAGTAAAGTGCAAATTTCGTAGCTTTTGAATATTCAAAAGGTAACGTTCTTTTCCTTTCCCTCATCATTCTACCCTTATTTCGCATCATTACATTCTGTTCAAGTACAGAAAAAATTGGAAACGAAACAAACTGTTAACGTAATGGATATTTTATAATATGTTTTCGAAGCTCTTTATCTTCGAGAGGTAATAAAAATTGACAAAATTTTCTATTGTGTTACCTTTAGAATGATCAATTTTAACTTCCTCACTAATGCCAGATCAATTTTTTTTTACTAAAGAAATCAGTATAATCATCGGGGTTGAATCCATTTTCTTATCGTTTTCACAATTTAGAATATATATTTTTTTTTACGATTTTCCCTCCCTCTTTAGAAAAAAGGGGAAACTTAATTTCCAATAATCTAAACTGCAATCGTCAACTATCAAAAAAGGATTTGGTGATAATAAATTTTCATATGTATCGACAAAAGCATTTGTTTTCGTAAGAGCTTCAATTTATTCATGAGATGTTTCGAATTTTAGCGTTTGAAGACAATACTTTTTCTCATATGGTAGCTTATCTGATTACGGTATATATAATTTGCAATTTAATAAGTCGTTTATATAACTCTCCAACATATTTTGAAACAATTAAAATTCCATCAACTTTTTAATTATATTTTCAATTCCTCTTTGTCTAAGAGCAACGTAAATTTCTCCTTAAATCAATCAGTCTTTGAGTTCCGCATTTGTTTTTTAGATATTCTGAGCTAAATATAGATTTATAACTATGAGGAATAACAAGTATTATTTTTTTATTAAAACTGTCCTTAAAAAGAGAACAATGTGCTTTTAGACCCCTTTTATTTTTATTTTATTTATTTATTGTTTTTATGTATTTTTTTAAATTTTAAAAATAAAAGTAACTTTTAAAAATACTTAGTATATTACAAAAGATTAAAATGTATGTATTTAATTAAGAAATTTAAATTAAATATTAATTGTTACTCAAACTTATAATGTATGATCAAATTCGTAATTTTAACATCTTATTGATGTTAATATGTTACGTTGATCCCATATGATAAATGAAAAAATAATTATTATATGGTTAAAAACTCTGTGATAAATGCACGCATTGTAATGTTAGAAAGTATTAAATATATTTTAAATTAAAATTATTTTTATTCTTTAATTTTCAAACAATAAATAATATACATGAAACAGCAAACAAAAATTGTGTACATGAATTACTTTATTTACGATGGAGGGGTTTTACAATCAAAGTTAAAATACATGAAAAGTATTTATCAGCTTCGTATGAAATCCTAGGGTACATCTTAATAAAAATTTAGTTAATACAAAACAAGCGTAAAATTGGAATGAATTTTAAAGCATAATGTATAATAATACAAATGGATTAATTGTTCCATATCACACACTATATAGTCATATATTCTTACGTTACAAAATCAAATGAATTTTGTCAACCTGATCCGACTGAAAAATCAATTATATTATTCATTTACAGTGCACTGTACATTACAAGATCAAAAATCTTTCTGAAATTCAATTTTTCCAGGTACTTAAAGAGGGATTTTTGATAACTCATCGAGTAATTTTAAATTCTACTACAATAAAAAATCAAGTTAATTAGTTATAACAAAAAAAATATTAATAAATAGATGCATGATGAGATTATATTTACTGACCTGCAGCATTTATTTTATTTCCACAAAAAATATTTCATTATATATATCGCATATAATATATCCAATAATTCCTTAATTTATATTTTTGTTTTTTCAGCTCTGCTCAGAAGCAACATTTCTTCCATGATTTTTCTGTGGATCTTGGCCTTTATCTTCCCGTATTCTACAGCAAGACATTAACGTTGCTTGTAATTATTCTAACAAAGGAGATTATCTGGATGTCGATAGTGTTGAAATAACGGCACAATTTTGATAATAAACAATGGTGAAAATATGTTGTAATTAAGAAGATACCACACACTCTGGCGAACTGTTTTCATCCTTTCATCAGATTGGAGATCTCACACTACTTGAAAGATCTCTTCACAGGATATTAACAAACAAGATAAATCATCTTAAAAGAACAGATATGTGAAAATAGGCCTATGTCATGACTCTATTCCCTAAATGGATATCAGGCCAAATCCTATGAAAAACTGCGTCAAAATCGTACCAGGAAAGCGTCCGAAGCATTTGTTTTCAAAGAATGAAGCAAGTTAGAAGGGCAAATTGGAATGCATATTAGAAAACTGTTAATTTGCATTAAAAAGACAAGTATCCGCTTAACTTTATGAATATGATATTTATAATCAATTTAAAATGATTTATAAGAGAACCACTAACTGGTGGTTAAATTTATTGATAGTTTAAAATTGCACGAATTTTCTTTTCCTTGAACAAGATCACATCTATCATTTTTAACTGCTGAAAAATTTTAAAAGAATTCTTGAAAATTGTTTAAAAAATTTCATTGATTATAAGCATTATTGAGGACATATTTAAGAAATTATCTAAACTTCTGTAACAAAGCATAAGATATTTTGGTAGTTAATAATTTACAAATTAAAAAATATGACGAGAATAAAAAACAAATATATGTATTTTTTCTTAATTCTCAGACTTATTGGGGTGGCAAAAAATTTATTATTATTTATTTTTAATTTAAGCTTTCAATTAGCATTTTGCCAAGTTGTTGAATTTATGTAAATGTACTTCTATTAATGATACTTTTTTTCCATCACATATGAATAAACTATTTTATTTTTTCTTAATTAACAGATATATGCATAGTAAAAAAAAATTAATAAAACGTTTCGTTCTCTTCGCTGATGAATGAAATTATAAATTTGTTTAATTCTGAAAAATATTCTAATTTAAGGATATAAATCCAACATTCTGGAATTACATTTATTTATAAGGATTTGAAATATTTTTGAAGAATAAAATATGGAATAAGTAGCTCATCCTTAAATTGTGCTTTTGAACACCTTTTTAGATTCTTTTTCTTTTCTTTCTTTTCGTTTAATTTCTAACAAAATTAAGTATCTGTCAAATTGAATGGAATGATCTGGTTCAGTTCGTTATAAATTATAACAAATGTGAAAGTAGTATTAAGACAGAATTTTCCATAAATTCTTTTTCATTGCAATCTATATTTGTCAGCATTATAAATGCTGACAAATATGGAAAAAATCATTGAAATATAAATATTTTTATTGAAATTCAAAAAATAGATACTTAAAAATATAAGAATAGTAAGTATTTTTTCCAGAACATTTATTCCTTTTTTTAATTTTCCAAAACAATAAACTTTCCGTTTTTCTTATATTTTTAACTTTCTTTTTCATTTAAAGGGTTGGAAAAAACTTTCAATTAAACGGAGTTTAAGCGTTCACTTTGAGAGTTTTTTCAAGAATATGCACGCCATAGTTTTTTTTTTTTTTTTTTTTTTTTTTACGATTATGTTAAAAAGGTTCCTATTTGATTATCAAGTGGCGAAAGGCTAATGTAGTATTAAGTGATAGTACAGAATCTTATAAAGCTCATTCCAGACCTGAACTCTCTTCCTTATCTATCGAATCGGCATTTTTTCTCATTCATCATGAATTTAAACTAAAACTTTCTCATGCGTAAGGAAATAGAGACTCGGATTAATTAGAAGAAAACTTTCCAGTATCCTTTCACGCTTTTTTTCTGTTCCTTGAACTTAAATGAAAGTAGCTCTTTTTGAGATGTCATTAATCACCAGAACTTTATTAAATTGCAGACTGATTGAGTCTGTTCCAGGAGTTTAAAGAATTCCTATATTTAGATGACTGCTGTGAAAGTTTTCGACAAACTTTCATTTCGACGTTCTGTTATAAAACTCTTGATATACAATTAATATACTGAACCATTTTCCATAAAATATACCAAAGCAATTATAGTATTGAATAACAATATTCAACAAAAATATTTGAATAATTTGAGTTTAAGAAAACGAGTTACTAAGAAAATTAAAATTTGTATGGAATAGGTAATACAGCTTAGATAACTCAAATTTCAGAGTATTACACGTTTAAAATAGGTTATGATTTAAGTTCGGTAATAATATTGTAAGTGATTTTATTAATCGTATTATTTAATTAAATAAAAATTAACCAAAGAATAAGAATTAATCAAGGAGGAAGATTCAGAAAGTTTATACATTTTTATAATTAATTTGTTTTATTTATTAAACAGCAGCATAGCAGATTGTAATAACAATGTATCAGCATTTTAATATATTGTACAGAATCTGAATATGCTACACAGATCAGTGAAAAAGTCTCAATAAACGAAAATTTTAGTACTAATCTATCACAAATGTCAAATACCAGATTTACTTAAGATTCAAAGTCTAGGTTAAGGTTAACATTCAAAGAATTTTCTTGAGTATATAATGTCCATTAGCTTTTAAAATTGAACTACATTTTATACTTTAACTTTTGTGCAGTGAAGCCTCTTTTATATATATATAAGTTTATTATCTTACTTTAAACTTTTTTAAACATACTCTCAAACATATTATATATATATATGTATATATATATATATATATATATATATATATATATATATATATATATTCTAAAAGTTAACACAAGAGCAACTTTTTAATTTAAAGTTTTTTTTTCACATTACAGGAACTGAAACATGATACTGTAACCTTATATATATATATATATATATTCCATCATACAATACAATACCAAATTATATTTTTTAGAATCAATTGATTATATTATTAACCTTATAATATCTGACATTTTCTCTTTGATTAATATATTTTTATATAGTTACAAATATAATTTTTCAGTGGCACTTTTAATTATTTATAAAATGAATTTAATTAATAAGAAACTTAAATGAAGTATTTATTTATTTACAAATGATATATATTGAAGAGAAACACTTACTTTACCACGCAAATGTACAGCATTATTACGTTTGGATAGGAATCAGGGAAATTTTAAATTGGAAGCATATTTGTATACTTGTAATCGAAATATAATTACATTTTTCTGCTTATTTATTTGCATGTCATAAATTATGAGTAATACACACATTAGAAAAATATCATATCGTGTTTCTATATGAATGTATTTTAGAAAACATAAATTTGAAATTCAATTAATATTAACCTGATGAACCCCAGTGTCAATTATATTCCATATTTATTTTGAGTGCATTTGCAACCGCTCTTATCATATTGAAAGAAAAATTAAAATTACGAATAAATTCATTAATGAAAATCTTAATTACTACAAAATATAACTGAAAGGTGTATCTAAAAAGTATTCTTGGATCACAAGCACAATTATGTGCCATATAGAATTGTATTTTTAGACTCCTCTACGAATAAAAAAAATCAAGACCATTTAAAGGAGCTTAATATTTACCTGAAATGAAAGTAAATAATGAAGCAATGCCAACATCTCTGAAAAAGTATTCATAAGTGGAGTGAATTAGCAGTACAATAAATCCGAGTTTTCGAGTGCTCACTTGTTCAAAAGAAGAAATAAAATATCGGACCTGTGGTGTTCAACATGACTATGCTATTGTCAGACACAGATGATGTATGTAAATTTTTTATGTCCTATTCGTACTTATATTAAACAGATTTTTTTTTATTCGAAAGAAAATAATTAAGAAAGTATGATACTGTATATAATTTACTGTGCACAGTAGGTGGCTCTAAGATTACGAGAATTATCTTTCAGAAAGCTAACTATGTTGTTTTAAACATGGTAAAGGAAATTTTTATATAAAATGGGAAAAAATCATAGATTAGTTGAATGTTTTTACAATTATGCACTGTAATATACACTTAAATTTTTTCATAAATTACACTGCAAAATCTTTGATATTTTTTATGAATGATTTCATAACAAATTATTGTACCGCGAATTTAATTATTTGAAAGGAGCTTTTTACATAATGCACGGAAATATTCCTTTTCTACCATCAAATTGTTCAGAATATATACCTATAGAATAATAGCTAACATTAATATAGTATTAGACAAATTAAAAACTTTAATCGATTTAGATGAGTCAAATGACATAATCATCTTACTGAAATTTTCTATGCATATAACTAGCAAAAAAAAATCCTTTATTATTTTTGAAATTTAATAAGAAAAATTTTTACAACATATTAAAAATTTTTTTTGAATTAAAATAATTTGAAGAATATATTACATAATCTACAACTAATTTTTTTTTACTTTTAGTAACATAACACTTAAATATTGTTAAAAGGAACTCATAAAGTATACTTAATTTAATATTTTAACAATTTAAAACACCAATTCATCTTTTTTAAATTTTGCACACAATTTATTTAAGAGCATTTGCAGTCCCTATTAAAAAGTTTACAATATTAATATAACTCAATGTTTTTCCGGATTGTCTTAATATATTACTTGAATTCAAAATATATAAAACATGTAAGTATTTCAAAATATATAAAACATGTAAGTATTTCAAAATATATAAAACATGTAAGTATTTCAAAAGAATTAAAACAAAGGAGAGTATAACATTTTGAATATGTCTTCGACGATAAAAGAATTAAGAAATAAAATTTCAAATGCTAAGGGTACTTATTTGAAACACCTGTAACTTTAAGTTTATTACAGTATTTGTCTGTTACGTTCAATTTAAAAAATTTTAATAATTTGCTCATTATATTGTATGAGAAATCATAATAATTTGGGAAATTCCATATTCTATTTACTAATTAAACTTGAAGAAGTATAATAATTGATAAAATTTATTCACCCAAACTGCAATGTAATTTAAATTTACAACGAAAAGAATATTATGTAATGAAAGTATGATAATAATGTCTATAATTCCTTTAAAATGGATAAATGATAATGGTATACTGAAGTAAAATATATTTCTGTGTATTAACTAATGAAAATACAGTTGTATTCTTCGTTCAAATTCTTAAAGTGTAATTACTAAATAATTTGATTTCATGTGTTTTTTTTTATCAATTTCAAATTAATGAAATAAATGTACACATCTTAATACACGTGGCTAATTAGATTAAGCATCTAGAGAAAATTACCACTTTATGACAAACTTTGGTTTATTTATTCATTAGTTTTGATTTTTTTTTTTTTTTTTTCGAAAATGGAAATAAAAAATGTGTTCTTGAATTTAAATAACGTTCCATTTCTATATTACTAACATTACTGTTATACATAAAATTTCAACAATTAATCCTTATTTTTTGAATAAAATATAAAAATCAGATAAATAACAAACTGCTTATTAGTAACCATAAAATTAGTGAGTACAAAATTTGCAATTAAGGAAATTTGTACATTTTTGTTAGATGATCCACAAAAACATTTAAAATGAATGATTAGCCATACTATCCCATAGTAACAGCTAAGAGGGTTATTTTATAAAAAGGCCTTAAGATTTTAGAAGACGTACTTTATAAGTTAAATATTAATAACTGTAGAGATAAATATTGCTAAATTTGTGTTTTACTTTAATTCACAGTATACCATTCAGACTTTAACTTTTTAATTATTTATCATACTTAGTTAGTTATTTTCCGAAGAATAAACAATTGTTTTAATCATAACAGAATGAATTTTTAATTGCCTTATAGTATCTATATAATCAAGTAAAGCATATTAATTTTAATTAAATAAATACGTTTGAATTGAAAAATAGCATAGAAAATCCTTAATAATAACCTCATGCCAAAATACTAATAATGGTATAACTTATATATATATATATATATTGCCACAGATCTTAGATTCATTGATATATATCATTTTATCAGCTTCTTTTACTGTATGATTAGAAAAATATAATTTTTTTCGTGAGTACAGAGGTGCTCTTGAAATACTATATAGATTTATTAATTAGTGTTCTCATATTTCATTTAATAATCATAAAAATTATGAAAAAATAATTTTAAAAGATATATATATATATATAAAAAAATTTTGAAATGTATTTTTAGTTACTAGATATTCATTCTACTTATTTCCGCAATCATTATTGTTTATGGAATGTTTTACTTATTCTGTATCTTATGAAATATTATAAAGCCATTTCATTATTACGATTTTGCAAAAGAAATTATATTTTAACTGCCAGTTTTTTTTATAAAATCAAACTGCATGTATGTGTGTGTGTATTTTTTTTAACTTTTCATAAGGTATGCTTCTGAAATATTTCATTTATGATGGAACTGTATGAGTGTTTACAATATAACTATATTAATCCATTTAATGCTTTTTCACAAATTAATAAAATAGGTGTAAACTGAGCACTGTGAGAACACTTTTCAGTGTTTTTGCCAACCTAGTACGAAAAGGTTTTTGAATAATTTGAAGGAACTTACGACGTCTTGGTTAATATGTACAATACGGTTACAAAGAAATCCCTGCAATTATGCTTTCACTAATGTTTTATGTTTTTTAAGTTATAATTAATTGAAATGTTATTTTTCAAACATGAAATTGAAAATTAAATACGATTTAAATATGGTGTAATAAGTAAATTAATATGCAATAAAATATCTTTTTTTACCAAGTGTTATGTTGTATTTTATATTAAAACATACATAAATTGATTTACAGAAATAAAATTGCTTTTTTTAAATTTTTACCAAAATGTATTTTTTAAATTCATATGAATGAATGTGAAATTTTTTATTAGTTATTAAGGATATCCTTTTTATATTATATAGTCATAGATTCTATTTTAAAACTTGACTGTCAATGATAGTCCTTATTAATTGGAAATAACTTATACATTCAAATAAATCGATTCCAGTTTTAATATATTTACATTTAACCAGCATTTGTCTTTTCTGTATCTAAATAGGAATTTTATTTCTCCATCTTTTCTGCTAGGATATTTAGTTAGAAAAAAAAATCAGTAATTACGGAATAAAATTTCAAAGCGGTTTTTGGAGAAATTATACAGTCAATAAAACTGCTTTATAACTTCTGGATTATTTCAGTAAATATTAAAAAAAATAGATAAATGAAATTTCTAAATGTAAACAATAAGAATTAAACTTGGAAAATGAACAAAATTTGAAGTAAAATTCATAGTTTGTGTAATTCTATTCTAGTTATCCCTGTCATACTAATAATGCGAGTATTTTACCTGAATTCACATATTTTACAGCTTACATGCTAATGTACTGTACAGTATCTGCTCTGAAATATTCTCGAAATACTTCTGATAATAGTTATTTAGAAACAAGATACCTTCTCTTAAATTAATTCTTCCTTTTTAATTTACAATCTGTATCTGTAAAGATACTTAATTTAGATGATATATTTAACTACATTCTTAATTCTTTCAGTACGTTAAGATTCAGAATCCAAACCAAATTTCAAAAATATTTAACAGACACACGTTGCTGAAACATAATATCTTTGTATTCATACTCTGAAAAGACGCTGAATTATTTTTAAATAATACTTACCAACTTTGAGCAATATACCTTGCATGTTTTCTATGTTAAATTTAACAAAAAGCATGAAAATTGATTACAAATAAGAAGCATTAATGAACTTATTTTAACCTCTTCAATTTATTATCTTCATCACAAAATAGCATTCGGGATGCTCATCATGACCATTTCATTAATTTCTTTGAAAAATCCCTCATATGTATCTTCTTAGAAAATTCTTGATATTTCTATAGATATCAGAACCGTTTGGTATTCGTACAGCTTGTAGAATCGCTAAGTCAAATACAGTATAAAAAATTTCCTTTTTAAGATGAGCAGTAACGTTCTACAAAAAGACACGTGTAAAGAATAACAAAAAAGACTAAGTTTCCTTTGGTAAATCTGGCATATGTTTTGTAATTTTCTAAAATCAAATAAAATTATACGAAAAAGATTATTTAATTTTTTTCAAAAATGAAAAAAAGTACTAAATGAACTATTTCAATAATTCTGAAAGAAAGTGATTTATAACTTATTGTAAATTTGTTTCCAAACTTTATTCAAAATATCCTACTTAAAAAAAAGTAATTTTTCTTACAGTTTTTATCAGAACTATTGTTGTTACCTCATAATACCTATATATTCAGAAATATTTTCCAAATTGCTTTAATTACTAGAAAAGATAATCTTCGCAACATATCTACACGGCGAAAGGGAATTGAATTCGCCTTTTTGGGTTGACATTTCCTTTCTTAAAGGGAATTAAATGTTGTATTTTGAATTAAAGGTCCTGTTCTGAGTGATAATGTCTTAAGCATACTTAGTTGCTCAAATCATGAATTTTGTTGAAAGACAGTGATGCAAATTTCTGTAGCTCCACCTCCTTAACATCAGATATGATATAAGTATAGAAGTTAAACCATAGTATGGTTTTATAAAAAGGAGTATTCTTGAAATGTAATGAATGTATAAGAACCTGAAAGTATGAAGAATATGTGAACATGAGATTAAAAGAGAGTTTTTGCTAAACTGAGAAAGATGCTATTGCTTTGGTATTAATTTATGTTACGTTTAAATAAATATATTTTTATGGAACATTCCATGAAACCTTTGCTTCTGAAAAGTGACAAATTTAAATTTTTGGGCAAACTATTATTTTTTTTGAGCCGTATCAATATCTGGAACGAAAAACAGGAACTCAAGATATTTATATTTCCGAAATTGAGTAGCTTCAACTATCAAACAGAGAAAGTTGTTATGAAAGCTCTTTGATCAACCGAAGCTTCTGAAATTATATTTTGGAAGATAATGATCCATTACCCTATAGTGCAAGCAAAAATTAGAAGCAAGAATTCAAAGGAATTAAGAAACGTTCGTACACGACGATTTATCAAGCAATCGAATATCTGCTCCTGACTCCGATTTCGAATACTACCGATAGTCTGGTTGCCTAGTCAATTCTGAAAAAAATATTTGAGCCAAAATCTAGAACTCGACTTGTTAGCCTAATTCGTGAGTTCTATGAGCTGAAATTTAGAGATAACGAAAAAAGCATAGGTATATTCTACAAGCTAGTTTTTCAAAATAAGATATTAATTAAAGAAGCATACCGAAGCATAAAGGTTTTGATACATTTGAGCAACTTGTTTGTTTCTAGTTGATTCAGAAAATGCTATCAGATTACTACAACCTAGTGCAGTTGCTGAATCGCAGAAAAATGCAGAAAAGGAAGATGAAAGACTTGTTCTGATGCCAGATGTATAACTTACTAAAACTCAAGTTTCTAGTAAAGTCACGCAAAAACAAATAAATATTCATTTCAGTGAAACCATAATGGATCTTCAGCATGGATAATCTCGGAAATCAACAGCAAACGAATGTTTGTTAATAATGCAAAAGAGAAGATCATTTCATAAAAAATTATTTCCAGAAAAAAAAGTGACTCGGAGAATGCCAAAAAAAAAGTGCAAGCGCATGGAAAGTGAAGATACTAGAAGCAAATTCGAAGTTCAAGGATCACGGAAATTTCTTCACCGACGTTAAGCGAAAACAATGCTAATGGGTGCCAAGTGATGGAAACTCCAGTTTCGAATTTCCGATTTCAGATTTAGATGAGTAGTTGATGGACTTCTTGATCAGAAATACTTGAAGTTCTAGTACTTGGAAATACAAGTTCTAGATCGAAAATACTAGTACTTGGGGTAGGTGATATAATAATTTATGCTAAGGATAAAAATGATCTAGTACAAATATATTTGAAAGATGTTTTTAACAAGCGTTTTATATAGTTTAATTTGAAGTTCTAACATAGATTTAGCAAAGAATACAATTATTTGGCATAATAATGAGATAGATTTATGTAATGAGATGAGAAAGGGGGAATATTTTTTAACTGTATCTAGAGTTGTTTAAATTTTATACTCATTATGGTATGCCAAAAAAGTGTTTCGAATCGTATAGTGTATCTTTTAAATCTCATAGTTTAAGAATTGAATTGGCTTATAGACGATTTGGACATTTAAATTTTGATTTATTATTAACTAAAATTAGTAAATATTCTTTCTTAACTGGCTTAGAGAATTTAAAGGGCAAACCTGAATCTTGTAAAGTTATAATATTGTTAAATGTACTAGAATACTTTTAAATCTCATACTCTTTTTTACGAATAGTGTTTTAGATAAAGTACATATAGCTGTGTGTGGGGTCCTTCCCCGGTAAAATCATTAAAATACTTAAATTCTCCTTTAAATAATATTTTTTGTCTATAATTGATGATTACTGTTTAAGCAATTTTGTATACTATTGAAAGGAAATTGGGTGTATTTACATGTAATAAAGATTATCTTGCTTTTACAGAAAACTTGTTAATTAGAAAAATAAAATCTGTTGGAAATGACAACAAATTGTAATTTTGAAGAAAGATTTTGTATCTTTTCTTAAAGAATTAGTTATAAAACCCAAGAGAAGCTCTGTATATTATCCGAAATAGAATGGAGTGCCAAAAAGATTCAATAGAACTACTGGAGAAGGGATCCAAGCAATATTACAGGACAGTGATTTCCAATTACGATTTTAGGGTGAAGAATTAAAAGAATTTATTCATACACATAATTGAGACGAACATAAACTGACTAAAGGTGTGACACTGTTTGAAATACGGATGGGTAGGGAAAGCATCAGTAAGACATTTTAAAATGTTGGCATCTTACGCGTATTGTCATATCCCCAATGTACGAAGAAGCAAACTGCAAAAGAAAATCCACGTAGGAATCGTAATTGGTTGGCAGTGGGTACAAAGGGTTATCGTGTTTAGCTATACCAGATACACAATGCGTTATTGAATTCTTACACGTAAAAATTGATGTAAATTGATTCCTACACTTAAAAATGGGGTTTCATGTTTATTTGGTCGGAAATATGGAGTTTGTTAATTTGTTAGGATTAGAGGAATACGTTGATATTTATAAAATTAAAAAGTAGTAAGTGAAACCTGATAATTAATCTGATTGAAAGCCTGAAGTAGCAATAAATATTCTCCAATCGGAAAACTACGTTTGAGGTCAATAAAGTTTGTTACTAAGTATTGTGATAAGGAAAATTTAGTATTTAACTCTGAATTATTTATTGTTAAACCTATTTCTTAAAGAAAGCATGAAGAAGATAGAGATATAATTGATCATTGATGTTTTTAAAGTGCAGACGAATTGAATCAATCTAACTTTGAAGGTCTCTTCTAGAAAGAAGTTCAAAATATTAAAATCCCTTAGCCAATTGAACAATCCCAGAAATTTTCAGAAAAGCATAATTAGCATCAAGCAATGGAGAAAGTGATAAGTGCTATTAACAATCGTAAACTGTGAACGTTAAATGTTCTACGTAAAAGTACTAAAATTATAGGCTGGAAATGGGATTATTCTATTAAAAAAGATGTGAAATAAAAAAAAAAATAAAGCTAGGTTTGTAGCTTAGGGACTTAGACAGATGTTTGGCTTATGTTACATAAATATATTTTCACCAATTGTACATTTTTCCTTTGTAAAAATATTTCTTAAGACTCTGATTCCTTAGCTGGGTTGGAGGCAACTTTAACTCCAGGTAAAGGCATCGTTCTTGTATGGTGAGTTACAAGATGAAACCTATATGCATCAACCACTAGGTTATGAGGGAAAATCAAATGAAGCCAAAGTAATGTTAAATGAAAAGTCAATCTATGGTCATCATCAGATCAGTAGAATGTGGAATTAAAAATTTAGCACTATGCTATAATCATTTAGCTTTCCTCAACTTAAATATTGTAATTCTTTTTATAAGTTGAAAAACACTATAAATTTTCTTATTTATGTTAATGATATTGAAATATTTGGTAAAATAAAAATTGTATTAAATGTGTAATTTCAAACCTGTATACAAAATTTGACATCGTTTAATCTTTTAAGTGTATATATTAAGAAGGAAAACAATAATATTTATATCAGAAAACTTATATTAATAAGTTAAAGGTAATTTTAAAGACATTCGAAAAAGTTTTGTTAATTTATTATTTAAGTTAGCATATTTATCTCCAAAACTAAATAAATGTAAGACTAACGAAAACGTAAATGTAAGAAAAGTATCCTTATCAATCACTAATTGGATGTCTTTCGCATTTAATCTATAAAGGTCTCCCTGGAATAACTTTGAACGTGAATACAATGTAACAATTTTTAAATGGTTTTATGTACGTATGTTGGTAAATTTTAGTGATTTACCAAAATGTTTTTAATACTATTGATTACAAATTAAATTTATCGAATATACAGAACTGTGATTTGGTTGCCTATTCGGATGTGAGTTGAGCATACAATTTAACAGGAAGACTAGTAGACCCTTGATATTAATAAGTGACATCCCTTTTTCATAGAAAACACACAAGTAAGCAGAAAAGCATTGCTCTTAGTTCTAAAGAGGTAGAGTTTGTCTCTCTTACAGACAATGTCAAAAGTATTGTTGTGCCTTAAGAATACTTACAGCCAAATTATGTTATTTCCTAAGTTAAAACCTAATTTGTTTTGGGGCAATAAATCTGCTATATATTTTTGAAATTAAGTATATCGATGTAAGGTTACATATTGTCCAAAACATTCTTGATGAAAGTGAATTTAAATTAGAATTTGTAGGAAGTAAACTAAATTTAGTAGATTTATTGACGATTCATCAATCTAAATTTAGATTGATATTTTTTTTATTGAAGGACTGTCTGCATTCCCATGGGGTCGAATGTTGAAAGACGGTAATGCAAATTCCAGTAGCTCAACCTGCGTAACGTCAAATCTGACATATAGAGGTTAATCCAATTGGATGCTAGAGTGTGGCTATATGAACAGCAGATTTCTTGAGTAGTAATGGATGTGTAATAATATGGAAATATGTAAATATAAAGAATATGAGAGGAAGAAGAATATTTGGTGTTAAACTGAGAAAGATGTTATTGATTTGATATTGTTTTCTTCATTATTAAGTTATGTTATGCTTAAATAAACAAATTTTTAATGGAAAAACTTGTCATCAATTCCTTCAAACCTCTGAAACAGCCACACATATTTCTTCCATTTTAATTTGTACTCTTTTAGGAAAAAAATGGACATATGAACATATGTAAAATTACTGTTCTTTCTTCTTTAAATTATGTGCATAACGATGTATTGAAACCTGTGCATCAAATTCATTTTCTATAAATTTTTATAAAAATTTGCCTGCATATTATATATATATATATATATATATATATATATATATATATATATATATATATATATATATATATATATAATATACAGGCAATGTCCAAATTCAGATGAAATATAAAATGTACAACTTCAAAAACACATAAAGAGAACCCCAACTGGATATCATATAAATTTTCCTAACAGTACACTATATGAACTGAATCTCAACCTGACATTTGAAAAATATTCCAATCTAAGCGATTCAGATTGTCTATGATAAATTTACAATATTTCTCTTAAACAGCACCACCAATTTATAACCAAATTATAATCAACATCCCAGTAAAAAGTTATTCTATACTTGTCATTTCATTAGTTATATAAATCACATATATCAGTATTTTCAAAACTTATGGAGTAAAAAATAATAGAATAATTAAAGCTCTTAAAGTTATTCATTTACTTTCAGTTTTAAGGTTAGTCATGAAAATTTCTAGAAATGCCTTTTTTAATGAAAATCTTATTCACTTCGTTTCGAAGGAATGCTGAAATAAAAAGGTAAAATTATATTTTTAACATGATTTACATAGCATATACTGTATTCATAAATCTGATCTGTTTCAATTTATATAAATTTGCTTTTCTAAACGTATGTTTTAGTTGGAGTTATTTTAATATTGTTCTTTTTTTTTTGAGATTTCGAATCTCAAAAAAAAAAAAAAAAAAAAAATCTTATTTGAAAAGGTGGCCACTGTAGCCTATTGGCCATGGTCGGGAACTCGCAGCTGCTTTCTTTTCATCAGGTAGTGAATTTGAGTCTTATGCCACTAAAGAATGGGGTGATGCAAGTTAAATATGGTTCAGGTCTCAAGTTCTCCTAGTTGGCGTAGTGTGGAAGTTTGGAGTGAGAAGTGCTGGTTCACCTCATTTAAGCAAGGTTCAAAATTATGATGTCCGTCACCAAGAGCACACATATTGCTTCTTAGTATGGCGTTAATAAACACTTCATCGAAAAGATATAGGGAAAAAAAAGTTAATTTTTGATTACAACAGTGTAAAATAAAAAGCTCACTTAATAATCGAAATTTGTGATGGCTCTGCTATAACAATAAAAATATTTTTCTCCTTTTCATGTTCTGCTAATTATAATGTTACCTTTATTTTGATTTGAATGTAAATAAAGATGAAAGTTTTTTTTTTCATTTAATTCAGAGAATCTCCTTTGTAGATCAAGTATAAGAACTATCTAATACAAATGTTTTTTGTCCTGGTTAATATGTTTCCTTTTCTAATAAATTGATAATTTCAATATATTTGTAGAATTGATTGCTGAATCTGTTGGTTTGAAAGAAATAATTTAATTGTAAGACTGATCATGAATTAGTAAATTAATCACTTTAGAGTGGGCGTTTTTATTCTTCAATAGAAAGAATTACATATCAATATCTTAAGAAATAGATTTCAGTGATAAAACTCAACAAATTATAAAGAGATAACATATTAAATAATTAAGTACGCATCTAGAATATTCTGCTTTATCGAAATTGTTCTAAAGTTAAATTATATAAAATAGGGTAACATGTATTATATGAATGAATCCAATATATTCATGAATATGATATTGAGCGTAGGCAATAGACGATACTCTTTTAAAATACGTTGCCAGTAGAACTCTTCAGAATTAATAGAGTCAATGGTATATAATTCTATTTTGCCTCATAGAACTGCAATAGAATTAGTTCATAAATAGTCTTCCTTCAATGGCATTTAACTATTTATCTCACTAACAATTCAAAGCTTATCAACACACTTCCGTTATAAATAGTTAATTATTTACTAGCAATAATTCATGAATATTTTCTTACAACAGACGTATCTACCGTTGTATTTTCAGAATCATGCGAGAAATATTCTAAAGTTATTTAATTTATAAGAGATTACAATATTTGTATGTATAGTAATGTTTCAGTATTAATCTAGGTATGATTTGAATACATGCATGTTTTGTTTAGTGACAAAAAACAACTTTAAAATTTATCCATTTTAAGAGCGAATGAATATTTAACTTAATTTAGAAAATTCCTTGTTAATTTCTTGGAATTTTTATGTTTTATTTCTTTCTTTATTTTTTTATTCAGTATTACCTATATGATTATTATACTCGTACACATGCAATATCAATTTCTTTCTTAAAAATTCAAATAAATTATATTGCATGTTGATTAAAATTTTTAAGACCAAGGCACAGAATTACATTTAAAAATTTATAGCAAATGTTGAAACTCAGTTACAGAATTTATTTTGGTAAATAATAGCCTCAAGAAAATCATTTTATTCCAGCCATATCAAATGGTTGAACCTATTTCAAAGCTTTAAATGAACTTAATTTGATTTCTATAAACCACTGTGCAAAAATTATAAATTATATAAAGTAAAAAAGAAAAACATAATTATTCTTAATATTTGAGGCAGAAATTTAAGTGTGTTATCTCTTTTTCTAACTTCTAATAAATTTTCTTTAAATCACTTTGAAATTCGCTGAAGAAATTTTCATTTTAAAGATGATTTATGATTGATTTTATCCGATTGATTGTTTGTTAACGTCACAATTATATATAACACGATGTAAAATATATAACACGAAGAAAGAATTCTCAAGGGGACCCAGCTCACCCAAAAGGGTTAAAGCTACAAACTGGCCACCTGAGAGACAATCAGCTCAGCATTCGGTATTTATTGGCAAAGAAAAACTTTCAACAAGATAGGTTAGGATATAAAAGTACGTGTTAGAACAAATAATGAAATATATTACATAATTGCAATATCCAAATATCAATGAAAGCTTACAATGTGTTTAGAGAGCAAGAAATGTGCATGTCAAGAATAAAAAATTAACAGTCGAATTTTCTTGCGGAAATAAAATATAACAGGTGACGTATAATAGGCTAAATGACACAATACAAAACGCGTCCACAAATTCAAGAACTAAAAGTGAAGGATTATACAAAAAATTATACATGTATACTAGGCATACAGTTATAAACATTCAGTAAGTAAAATTGAAATATTAAGAAATGCAATCAAAAATTGATCAATTAAGAAATTTGTTCAGTAATTTTATAAACCATAAGAACACAGGATTTATGTCTGAAATGCAAACTGTGTGTGTGGGGGGGGTTTCACTCACAGACCTTAGCCAAATAGGTTTTGCTTCAAATATGGTAATTTTGACCTCGATCTGTGAAGTTGGGCTATTCGTGACTTTCTCATCACTAACTATAGGGTCACTTTCAATTGATAAAAGTCCCTAATTACAATTTTTTCCCAACCAAAATGAAATATGATTAGGTTAATTCTTGTAAAGTGAAGATAGTGAAGCGAAGTGATTTAGATATAATGAGATATAAAAGAATTAGAATTAATGTGAAATGAATGGAGATAAAATATAACGACTTGCTAATAGAGAATTGCAATTCGGTTGGGAATTCTATTAGTTTTGTAGTTTAATGAGAATTCTACTCAAATTTAAGCTCTGTAGCTAGTGTTGACTAGAACTGTTGAATTAAGAACGAGTGAACTGGTAAGATATGCTTTCTTATTCAAATCCAAAATTATGATTGTGAGTCATTTTGGGATCCTAAAAAGAGCGATATAAGCTATTTTACAATGATAATTTATAAATAATTCTGTTTTCTTTTTGCGTGACTGCAATTCCAGTTCAATCATTATTGCTTAATATAAATTAATAAAACAAGGCGTAAAAACCGATCAGTGAAGAGAAGACATTACAGATCAAGTGAAGGGGCTAAAATATGAGCTGGTTTCTTCCTCTCCAAACTTCAACAAACCGCCAACTGGATGACTTGCGACTTTGACAGATTTAACGTGTATATGTTCTGCTAATCGACGGTTATTTAATGGCATCATCGCTCAAACCCACGAATCAAGGGAAAACACGCGGACCACCAGTTCGTGACCATAAACGTAAGTCTATCAGGGCTATTATGATTTTAAAAGGTTTTTTTCAATTAAAGAGAAGGAATAAATTAATTATATAAGTAATCTTTTATTTTTGTTCAGATCATATTAAATAATTATTTATAGCACACACACTTTTTAAAAATCCTGCTTCATATTTTTCCAGTTATGTTGATGCTTCTTTCTGTTCTAAAACAAAGGCACACTTTGTTTTGTTTTTTTTAAAAAAATACTACAATACCTGAAAATAATTTTATCAAATTCATTTTGAGTTAATTCACTCTATAAAAAAACGACACTAAACGAAGAAGTTGTCTGATGGAGACAAAAATTGTCGGATAAGAAAGTTATGTACAGAATAGAAAATGATTAAAATTTTGGAAAAATTGGAATGATTTCTTTCTGAGTTACATAGTTACAAAGTAATGAGCACAATAAGGTGTTGATCCACCTCTAGCCTAGAGGCAAACTGCCATAAGACGTGGTATAGAGTGATAAAACTCCCTGATGGTCTCCTGCGGTATTTCTTGCTAAATTTGCTCCATTTGTCGGGCGAGGTCATCAATATTCCCTGGTAGATGCAATCACCTTCCCATTATATCCCAGGCATGCACGATTGGAGAGAGATCTGGCTGCCCAATGGAGTGTTTGACAAGCTGTAAGACATTTCATAGCAACACATGCCGTACGTGGTCTTGCATTATCTTGCTAATAAAATCCTAGGATACTGCAAGAGGAACGGTAGCAAAACAGGTCTCAGAATGTCGACGACGCATCGCTGTGATGTAAATGTCCCTCTAATGACAATTGAAGGGGTCAAGCTATCAAGGGAAATGGAACCCTTGACCATAATTCCTGGTTGAGGGCCTGCGTGTCGTGCAACAGTGACAGCAGCATCAGCCGGCACGCTGCCCTGGGCGTCTCCAGACATGTTTTACATGATCGTCAGGACGCAGTTGGAAGTGTGCTCGTTGCCAAGAACTATACGTCCCCTATCAGCATCATTCCAACCTGATCGAGCCAAACATTACTGTAATCTGGCTTGACAGTGAGCAGGCGTGAGTGTTAGGTGGAGTAGCGGTCGGTACGAGTGTAGATTTTTCTCTATCAGCCGTCTTTGAATGGTCATGGTGGACACTTGTGTAAGGGTCGCACGTCTAACTGTTGATAACGAGGAATCAGGAGCTTTAACAGCTGATCCTACAATCACTCTGTCCTCCCAATCTGCTGTGGTCCTAGGTCGACCGCTACCATCATGATGCTGAAATCTGCAACTGTCCACCCATTCTTGCTAGTGTCTTATAATCGCCGCATCGCTTCAACTCATATGACTAGCGATTCTTAAAAACTCTGACAGTTGCTCGTAATGAACTCGAATCCCTAGGTGATGTAATTTTTTAGTTGTTTAAAAGTATCCTAAATCGCAATGCAACAGAAAATTTGACCATCCGATTAAAAATCGTTTATTATATGTACCTGCTGAGTGCGCATTTCCGATGCGCTCCAGCTATTCATTCATTGGATATCAAATTCCAATCATTTTTATGTTCAGTCCAAATGTTTTTGCATACAAAATTTCATTACAATCGGGCAACTCCTTCTTGGTGCGTCGGGGTTTTTTTTTTTTTTTTTTTGTTATAGAGTGTATTTGTATTTGAAAAGTCTGATTATATATAGAACAATTATATCAGTCTATGTTATAATACTTTAGAACAAATTTAGTTCTATTAACGAAAATAAAAAAAAATCTATATTCATAATTATGATTTAATTTCAAATAAACTATGGAACAAGAAAGTATTGCATGTAATGTGTACATACTTTTAAATAATTGTTAATTTCTCTATTTAATTCTGAGAGTTTGTGTATTTTTTTCCGTATTTCAATGGTTTTCAGAAATATAATCGTACTCGTATATCACTTATCTTAAAATTTTCAACGTCCTTACATAATTGCAAATAATTTTGTTTCAAATTGTATGTGATTTTGAAATGTAAAAGTTATAACAAAAAATTGTAATTAGATTTTTGTCATCAAAATTCTAAAAAATTGAAATATAGTAGTAAAAATCATTAATAGTTATAATTAGCTATACAGTTGTAAATTAATAAGAATTCGTTGTTTTATATTGCTGCAAAATTATGCCCAGAAACTTTAATATGGGTTATTTAAATTCAACTTGAATTATATTCTGATAACATTTTTTAACCAAAAAACACTATTATTATTCAAAATCAATTTTCAACACTATTTTTACTGTCATTCCACCTAGCTCCATGCTGCTCTTTTGTGGCATCTTTTCAGTCTCTGGCTACATTGCTTTGGTGTCCAGATCAACCTTCGTGACGGTTTCTATGCAAGCTATACAGAAGCATGCAGCCGTCTCCTAACGGTACTTGCACTTCCTGGATCATACAAAGAGAGCACCACTGTTCGCATATCGTCCGGAATTAAGGCAGTTGGTGGGCTTCTTGCTTGCGTAACAACTCTTCGATCTTTCTTGCTTATATTCTGTATTGCTCTCCCTGATTCTACTTGTCTGGAGAGATAATTTCCTTTCCCCCAATACCGCCAGTAGCGTAAACTGCAACTAGTGTTGCGCGCTATCCAACGGAATGACCATCCATCTTCATTCAGTCCTAAAATGCGATCCTTTTCAAAATGGTCCAACTATTTAAATGGCTACTGTTTTCTTCTCAAAGGCATTCTAAAATAAAATAAATAAATAAGATCACAGATTACTAGTTAGAATGAAAATCATGTGCTTAGGGAGAACCTTTTAAAGGGTCCCGTTTGCTGACATCATTAACGCCAACAAGGCAAATTAATCATTTATATATTTAACAATGACAAAATAATTTCTTAATTAGCCTTTAAGTACCTTGCGTCCTTCTAGGTGCCTTTTTTGACGATGAGTGTAGTTACAATTATTTTGTAATAGTATGCTAAGTGGTACATCTGCACTCACACAGTCACAAATCAAATATAGTTATTTAAATAGCTACTCCTTAATTAGAGGTAGGCAAATACTTGCCCGCACTCAACGAATTTTTTGTGGTTTGCCAAAAAAGTATAAATTCTCAATGACAGACATTAATTTGCAAACTGTGATAAGAATCTCAACAAGCAAAATCACTTCTGATTTCAAAAAACATTGCAAAGATGTGTAATAGAGTAAATTTGTCTCATTAAACTGACTCTAAAATTAAATATTTCAGCAGCTATAGATGATGTTAAACTGGCGCACAAAAAAATAATTAAATAATTTTTGTCATTATTTTATTTAACTTATATTTATTGGTTTTTATAGTACAATTTATACCTTTTCTGAAATGCAAAGTTAACTAAGTCCACGCTTTTTTAAATGAACTCATGTTTAAAAAGATGCGGCCCTCCACTTACCTCCGCATCCCCAAAGCATTCCCCGAGGCAAAATATCTACCTACACCGGCAACTGATAACCTATTTTTTACTATTGAAATCACGGATTTTGAAATTATTATCTTTATTACGCATAATTGTAGAGATTTTTTTCACCTTTCAGATTTCGCATTTTTCTCTTGCTACTTATTTTCCATAATCAGTTAGTCAGCTGAAGTATACTATAACCCCACTAATAGCAGTCCTTGATGCAGCTTTAGGTTTATTTGTATCCAGTATCAAAAATTGTTTGCCCCTTTTTTTGCAGTCTAATTAGATAGTATTTTGGGAAAATTGTAAACAATTAATGCATAATTAGTAAACTAGTTACAAGTATTTAATTACTGAACAACTATTTAAATTTATACAATATCCAATTTCAATAGTATTTTCATACCTAGAATGATGTTGTAAAAGTAAGCAAGGAATAGGAGAATCGATGACAAGGGATGACATTTTCAAGAAGGAGAAGAATCGAAATGTTTCTTTTTAAAATATTATATTATTATGTATATCTCATGCAGTGCAGATAACAGTACAGCAAAAGAGTGTAACATTAAAGGACATTGTGATACAAAGTATAAGAAACAATATTCATGCTTCGAAAGTAAATTCAGGGAAGAAAAAGTGCCAAGATAAAAACATACATAGCAACATTACAATTTTATTTAGTTGTAACGGTATCCTAGTGGTCATAGTCGCTGACTTACGGTCGGTGTTGTTTTCATTGAGTGTGGACTCTACACTTGATGCCTCTAGAGCCCTCCCCGCGTAGTGGGACTGATGCACCTTAAGTCTGGTTGAGATCCCAAGTCCTTCCCTTTGCCATAATGTGGAAGTTTGGAGAGGGAAGGGCAACTCAGGTGTCATCCTCGCCAAGTGACCGAGGTTCAAAATTGCAAGGTCTGTCGTCAATAGCCTTCGTGTTGCTTCTCAGTGTAACATTAATAAGCAATCACTCACATATAATTTTACTTGTTGAAAATGGCCCTTGTCTAAACATAAGTTTGACACCCTTGCTATGGAAAATTTATTTCAAAAACTATTAAAATATTAAAACATTGAGGAACAGTTATTCTGAATAATATGATGGAAAGATTTTGGCTTGGTTCTCACTTTTTAAACTAACTTCTATCAAATGGCAGAACCTCTCAAAACTTCTTTTAATTTATTCAAACCCTAATGGAATTAAATTACTCAAATGACTAACAGAATGGCACCCTACATTGCTTGTTCATAGTTTCACTATTAGGACTTTCTCTCTTTTTCGGAAAAAATTGTTTCTACTTATTACATAATGATCCTTGATATTAGAATTAGTTCTTATTTATATGATGCAACAATTAAATGAAATTATCTCAACAAATAATCAAAAATTAACCAAAAACTGTGTTGAAGATTCTGTATTTTTTAAATAAATAGTACCTGATCCTCTTTTGACTGGAAAAAATGAAAATGAACCTTTTGTTAAAAAGTGGAAAGAAAATAGTAGTAAATAGTTTCATCATTTCAGTAACTTGTACAGTATGAGTAGTAGCCAAACATCTTCTTTTAATACTTCATAACAACAAATATTGCTGTAAATAAATATAAGCTCACCCAACTATGAAGTATTTTCAGCACATTTTTAAAAATTGTTTTCATGAAGAATTTGTGCGACTACTTTAATTTCAAATTTATGTGACTTTATTTTAAAATTCGCATTTCAAATAGTTAAATGAAGGATAGCTTTGAAAGATAGGTTCAATATAAATTATTTGGTTATGTTATGTCACAATATTTCCTGATAAAATTTAAAGCCCAAACATTCAGTATAATTAGTAGAACATATTATAACGGAACTCTATCGCGTTTTTTCCTTCAACTAGTTAAAACTTTGGAAGTTTAATATAACATTGTTTGAATTGAAAATTTCTCCCAATGAGTGAAACATGACTTGTGTGTATTAGATTAGAATTATTGAAGTGAATAGGATTTATAAATTGTATTTATAAGCAGAGAATTTTTTATTTAATACTGAAGTTAGTTAGTTGTGGTGAGTGGTTATTACAAACGTCGGAATAGTAACTATATTGACAAGTGTAAAAACCTTTTTGGATTACAGATGGGGGAAATCTTCATTGTGTCAATGATTCGGATCCTCATCCCTAAGTCTACAACGGACTCAAACATGAATGATCTGCTACAGATAAGTACAAAATTATAATAATAATCTTTGGATTAGGGCTTGACGTATATAAGATATTATCCATAGATATAGTAAGCTAGGATTTGAATGATTATTTACTAAGTACTTAGAAACAACACGAGGGCTATTGGCTGCGGACCTCGTAATTTGGAACCTCGATCAGGTGAAGAGATCACCTCCATAGCTGCATCTCCCTCTTCAAAATTTTATACCATGCCAACGAGAAAATTTGGAGCCTCAACATATTTAACGCGTATCTAACCCTCTACGTGGATAATTAGCGGCATTAGGATCCAAATCCTCTTTTCGACATAAACAAGTCCAGCCGAGAGCTTACGGTCATGACCACTTAGCTACCTCGGCCACATAGTAAGCTACTTAATGACTTTTGAATAATAAAATATCCGAATAAGAGCAATTTTATTTCATTCATTTCCTGAATTTAATAATTAGTCACTTTGTTTAAAAGTATTCCTTAAAATATTTGCTAATGATGGAGCTGTTCTGTCTAAAGATTTTCATTAGAAGGATTGAGTGAGCTTCAATATTTTTCAACAGTTTATTAATGACTTGGATGGACACACACAAAAAGACAGAAGGTGGGGTGAATTATCGTTTAAGATAGAAGTTCGAATTCGACGCACTCGCAGCATCGCCATGTTCTTAAGCTCTGTTTTCTTTCTCCGAATTCGACTGGCGTTGCCAATCGCAGTTAAACAAACTATACAAAAATAATTGATATTCTCCCACCTTTTGATTTTTAAAGAAAAATCAAAATAACTTTACAATTATCATATATATCTCAAAATACTACAAATCTAACATTAAATCAAACTAATCAGTTATTTATAATTCAAAAATATTTAAGATACGGATTAAATTTAATGTTGAGTTTAGAAAACATAAATACTTTAAATGAGTTTAAGTAAATGAAGAAAGTTCAAGAGGATACAGTTTTTTGACTGGTCGGGTCAATTCTCCAGCTTTCGTTTTCACTTTCACTACACGTACCTGGTTGACTTTTCCGGGATAAATATCTATAACACCGACAATTAGCCAATCGGATCTTTTTAAATTATCTTGCCCCACAAGAACGATGTCATTGATTTCGATTGGTCTCACAAATTTTCTTTTCAAAGCCTTTGCACTAAAAGTCCAAGATATTCATCTCGGAATCTTTTCCGGAACTGTTCTCTTAATTGCTGGTGATATCTCTGTGTCTTAGTCAGTTTATTTTGACTAAATTATCGATATCAGGAACTTCAACAGTCTTAATATCCTGGATAAATAATGAAGGTGTTAAAGGTTCAAGACCAGAAGGATCCTCTGACATATAGGTCAGAGGCCGTGAATTTATGACAGCCTCTACATCGCAAAGAATAGTTGTCATTTCTTCAAATGTTAAACAGGATTTTCCAAGAACTCTTCTAAGCAATTTTTTCACCGTATGGATTAATCTTTCCCACCATCCTCTTCACCAATTGGCAGTTGGTGGATTGAACTTCCATTGTATTCTCATTTCAGAGGAGAAATCTGAGATCTTTTTCCAGTCGATAGCTTTCAAAAGACGATTTGTTCGAACAAAGTTGGAACCATTGTCGCTGTAAATCCCAGAGGGACGGCCTCTTCGGGCAATAAATCTTCGCAGGCTCAAGAGAAAAGCATTCGTAGATAAACTTTCAATAAGTTCTAAATGCGCTGTGCGCTACACATCTAAAAATCAGAATCCAAGCTTTCTTTGCCGTCTTTAAGTGAAGAGGGCCTGCAACTTCAATACTCGTTACTTCAAAGGCAGACGCATCTCGAATTCTATCTTCAAGAATAGTAGATGGCAAAGTCTCTACCGCTCTGGCTGTGTGTTTTTTGGAAAGTATACATTTGGATAAGACGCTTTGGATAGTTTTCCTTCCTTTCACTAACCAAAATCTTTGCCGTAGGTGTGTCAGTACAAATTGTACTCCACTTTCACTTTGGTTTTTAGTCTATAAAGTTCATCTTGATCTACATAAGTCAGAAGACCTTTCAAATTATCTTCTTTATTAAATGATTCATCTTGAACAAGTTTCTACAACTTATTTTCAGTTAAGTCGATTTCTTGAACAGTCAAATTTCATGTCATTTTTTCTTGTGGTTGTCGACAACCTTGTACAAATCGAAGAATCCATGCTGTCATTTACACAATCTTAAAATAGCTGGAAAAATATTTCAAATATCATTTCTCTTTGGTAAATGTCAAATGAGAAGCAACAATTTTTCTTCTTTCCCTCTGAATCTCTTCGTCGCTTAAAACAGTTTCAGTTTGGGACCATTTTACTTCAATTCCTTTTAGCCAGTCTGGTCCTTCCCACCATCTCGATTTGACCAATGCACTTATAGAACATCCTCGGGATGGTAGATCTGCTGCATTTAAGTTTCCCGGGACATGCTTCCAGGTTCCGTTAGATGTCAATGATTTAATTTCTTGTACTCGGTTCTTTACAAATATACCCTAATTTTCATTTCTTTCAATCCAATAAAGTGCTATTGAAGAGTCACTCCAATAGAAAACTGGAATATTTTCTAAGCCTAATGCTTTAATCACAACAGTTGAAAGACGTGCTCCTATGCTACAAGCTAATAGTTCCAGTCTTGGAATAGTAGTTTTACGAAGGGGTGCTACTCGACTCTTCGTACAAACAAATGACACTGAAATAGTATCCTTTTCCATTTTTCGAAGAAATATCAAAGCACTATAAGCAATTTTGCTCGCATCACAAAAAACATGTAAACTTAATCCATGAATTTTGTCAATATTTAAGCTTCTAACAATTTTCACATTTAATAAACAATCTACATTACGTAACCAGGAAGAAAATTATCTCTGATAGTCATCAGGCAGGACCGTGTCCCATTCAATTTTCAAGTTCCAACTTCTTAGGATGAGCAACTTAGGAATCAATGATGTGGGATTTAAAACACCAAGAAGATCAAAAATTTTGTGAACTATACTCTAAAGGTTTCTTCTTGTTAAGTCGAGGGGGGAGTATTTCAATACAGTTGTATCACGGAAAATGTTATCTTCATCTTTATTCCACAATAGTCCTAAAAGAGGAATGAGGTCAGATCGATTATGACCAATTTTCAATGACGTTAGCTCCCATCCTCTTAAGTCAAAGCAGGCTGTAGCCAATATGTGCTTAGACTCCTCCATAAATCTATGTAAGTTATTTTCATTGGAAACTGAAGAGACACGATATTCAGCTTAAAAGGATTTCATTAATATCGAAACAGTTTCTGGAAAATCCATATAATTCTTTTCCAGATGATAATTCTAAACAGCTCCTAGTATGAAGGGAATACAATTTAAACCAAATGCTAAATGCTTGTGTCCAAAAGTTTTGATACTTTTCTTCTCAAAGTTATCCCACCAAAGGAATCTTAAGAATTCCCAATTCGGCTTGAATATCGATATCTGAAGAAATGCTTTCTTTATGTCAGACAAAACGCCTGTTTTTTCTTTTCGGAATCTCAGTAAGATGGGGAATATTTCTTTTAGAAGGTTTGAGCCTTTTTCTAAGCAATCATTCAAGGATAATAAATTTTTGCCTCGACAACTAGCGTCAAACATGGGGCGAACTTTCGTTGTAGATAATTCTTTAAATACACCTCTGTGTGGTAGATAATGACTCTTCTCCTCAATTTTATTGATAGACACATCTTCAATGACTCCATCTTTGATCCATTGATTAAACACAGCTTCATAATCATCAAACTGATTTTTCTGAAGCAATTTCTTTGTAGTTGATTTCAAACGTTCTTTGAAGATGTCTTCATTGGAATTTAAAATGATATGATCAGCGACCCATGGCAAATGAACTTCATATCTGCCCTCATTATCTACAGTAACTGTTTCCTTAAAATGATTTAAAGCTGCAATTTCCATTTCTTTTCTTTGCTGCATTTCAACGGGGTCACGAATGCCTAATGTGTCTAATTTCCAGTGATTTTCAATACTAGATCCACTTATAAAAAAAGGATATCGATGACATAGCAGCATTTACATTGTTATCGGAAAATTTTTCCTTCTATTTTTCCCATTAAAAGCCATCCAAATTTACTTTCGTTTGCAACTAATTTCGGACTAAAACGTTTAATTTTTCTACTTACTAATTACTATGTAAGAATTATGATGATCTGCTCCAATAAGTAAAGAAATGTTTTCGTTTCCGTACACCGTAATCAACATCACATAAATTAATTCCTTTGGTTTTAATTCGTTAGTTATATCAATAGGAGGAAATTCCAGGGGAGAACTCGTTATTTTATCAATTTCTAAAGCTTCTATTACTACCTCGTCCTTATCAAGAATATCTCTTATTTTCACCTGGACTCTAGCATATTTTATTCGAGTTGGAACCTTTGAGCCAAAAGTATGAATTAATAGTTCCTCTTCACCTACTTTATTCAAAAACAACTATCTTGAAAGGTTCTTTTGAATAAATGATCCTTGACTATCTGGATCATATAGAGAGCGAATTACTTTATTCGATAATTTTCCAACTAATTTAACAGAAGCAGTTTGCAATAATATTTTGTTTTCTCCATTGTTCAAATGATTCGAAACCGTACAATCAATTTAATTTTGTTCAACGTTTACATTTTTTGATGCTGTATTATCAGTTTTAGAAGATTTCAAAGTCTCCGTTTTCTTATTTTCCCTCTTAAAACAAAGCGCGATATTATGCATTTTCGAGCAAAATAAACAAAAGGACTCTTCTCACTATGATCTATTAACCGATGTCTCGGTATCAAGCAAAGAAAACATAACCCATGACGTTTGCAAAATTCTTTTCTTCCAATAACATTCAATATATTGAAATTTTCGATTCCATGATTTTTATTCTGACAGAATACGCATAAATAATCTGTTGATGTTAACAAATCTGTAACGGAAGGTACATCTGGCCTGATTGGCGCCCTTGAACAGCTTCTGTTTATATTTCGCTTATACGAGTACTTATCATTAACCTTATTCCTTCTATATATTCTCATATCTCTTTGCGGGTTTTTTTCTACCTGGTTTATTTCTGATTTATGTATTTGAAATGCTCTTTCGCGAGATTCAATTTCATTCTGCAGGAAGTTTATGAGAGTCTGAACATCCCATTTTTTTTATCATTGTCTTGAATGCGAGTAAAATCTAAAGTTAATTCACAGGGAAGCAATTTTAACAATATCGGACAAAGTAAAGAACTATATGTATTCTCCGTAAAGTATATGTAATCTCAGTAAAGTTTTAAACTGCGAATTTGGGTATCACATTTATCATATAAATTACGTAAGCCATGGATATCAGGTATATTCCTAATAGGAGATGTATTCAATAAATTGTTTAAATGCACATGAATTAACATATCTTGATTACCGAAACGTTGTTTCAAAAGTGTAATGGCAGCAGCATAATTCTTTTCAGTTAAACTAAAACCACTTATATCATTCGAGGCGATTCCACCCAATAACGATTTTAAATAGTTCAACTTGTCAATATCACTTAATAATGGATTATTATGAATAGCATTTTCGTACTGGTTCATGAAATCTAAATATTTATCGGGATCACCATAATATTTCGAAATCATAAGTTTAGGTAATTTTACCATTTTTATTTCTGTAGGAATACGAGCACTATTTTCTTCTGAAGAACTTAAAGTACTACTATTTACAGAATAATTTTGATCGCTTTCCGGTTGTAATTGTTTTATACACTTCTTGAGTTTAGTTTTGTAAAGAATAATTTTATCTTCATATTCCGAACATTTATCAATTTCTTCCGGTTTCAGACTTTTTTCTATTTCAGAATTTAATTATTTAACAGTAGAATATTTAATTAATAATAGTTCCAATTCGCTTTCATGGTTCTCTAAGTCGGAATATTTGATCATTAAGATTTGTTTCGATTTTAGCAAACAACGTAGTCAATTGTGTTCTATAGGTCGTATGCTTATTTTTAAGCTTTAGAAAATCATTCATATTCAATCAAGAAAACTGTAGTTCAATTCTATCAACGATATGAAAATATTCTAATTCAAAAAATACAGCTCAAAATTACTCATTCCTCATTTCTTTCAAGTAGAGTTCAAATTCAAGAATAAATCATCCGTTATCTTTCAAATCAAATTTCAAATTTCAATTGCAACTTCATAGAACAACTTTTCAATTCTAATCCAAAGGTCCCAAAGTGAAGCACCACTAATGTTCTGTCTAAAAGGTTTTCATTAGAAGGATTGGGATAGTTTCAATATTTTTCAATAGCTTATTAATGACTTGGACGGACACACACAAAATGACAGAAGGTGGGGTGAAATATCGTTTTAGATAGCAATTCGAATTCTCAGCATTGCCATGTTCTCACGTTCTGTTTTCTTTCTCCGAATTCAACTGGAGTTGCCAATCGCAGTTTAATAAACTATTCAAAAATAACTGAGCGTTTCCGACAGGAGCAACAAGGAGATAGCAATAGAGTAGGATCGTTACACTACAAACTAAAATAACAGCATGCACATGCTAACAATGACAGCAGAAACTTGATGTAGATCCAGTTTATGATATAAATTCAAATCTTCTTAATTAAAGTCGCGTAACTAAGCAATTTAACTATGGCAAGCAAATGATAAGTTGGGAGATCTTTACAGAAATGTTGAAATAAATCAGGAATACTGTAAAAATCATAAATAATTGTCAAAAGCTTCCCTCGCCCCTCTAAGTGACTGACTTCACAATATCACAATGTTATTAATTCTGAGAAATGATTGCTTATTAAAGACACAATGAATAGCAACACGAGGCTTAATGGCGACGAACCATGTAACTCTGGTCTCGATCGACATCTGAACCACTACCTCCCTCTCAAAACTTCCACACTACACTACGGGAGGACTTGGGATCTTGACTAGATATAAAGTGCATCGTCCCTGACATCCGCCTACAAGCAGGCTCTTTAGTTGCATCAACTAAAGAGCCGGCCTTTAATCTATGACTATGACCACGAAACAACCGCGGCCACAACTTAACTATCAGAAAAGAATTTCTAAAGAGGTAAAACTTCCATTAGAGAAAAGGAATCCACAACTTTTAATTGTTTGTCGTGGTAGATTTACTGCATAATAGAGGTATTGCATACGTTTTAATGTTATAGAAAATTGTTTTTATAATATTAGAAAGCTTGCTTGAGAATTCGAAGCTAAATTATAAGCAACTATTGTTTGACAAATTGTTAATTGAAGCTTTGGGCAATAGCTAAGTATTCAGTATTAAGGACATGCATGAATTCGTTAACTTAGCAAGAAAGCAGTGTATTTATAATGCAATCAATAACTCAAAACTCTAAAGGAGCACTGAGATTCTGAATAATAAATGCAGATTCAGCCTCCAGGGAAGTTCTTTTCTATCAAGTATTTAAAGAAAAGGAGAAATACATTTCCCTCTCTTAGGCTTTCAGAAATGAGACAATTTGTAGATAACTGTTTATAATTTTTTAGTTATACATAACGAAGAACGGATGTATAGAACTTATTATTCTGGCATTAGCTCATTTGTAATTAGAGTTGGAGATTCTTCACAATCAAAGATTTCTCATCTGCTTCTGTGTATTATGTGTACAAAAATCACATTTATGGACAATAAAACAGTGGTAATGCTTAGGCTTCTTCAATTAACAAGCGTGTATCGCAAAAGGTGTGGTAATTAAAACTCTCTTGATTAAAATGGATAAATATATATGATATATACAGGACTGATAAATTCATCATATTAATCATTTTTTATCGCTATAAAATAAAAAGTAGCTAATTTTTTGAATTAGAACATTCAGTATGCGCACAGCTCTCGAAATATTTTGTAAAAATGGATGTAAATGAATAATTTTCAGTAGTGTGAATATTTACATATATTTAGGAAGAAACTAGCTATATATTTTATTTTTTTCCTTGAAAGCCATATTTTTCTTTTATAGTGCATAAATTACTTTTATGGTTATGTTTTTGAGCAATATCATTTTTTCAAGTTTAATTAACCTTACTTATCGAGTTTCTCTCCAATATTATATTCAATCAGTAAAACAATAAAGAGATAAAGAACAATGATTCCGAAATATTTCATATTTGGGATACAAGTTTATTTTACAACAACAAATATTTAATCTTAAAGCTGTATGAATTATATCTTTACCAAATGAGAATGATTTTGAAACATACCTTTTAATGTCTCTCGAGAAATTCAATATTCAAAATACATTGAGAATCATTTTAATAAAATGAGAATATTTTAACTTTACATCTTTTTCTTGTTATATTAATTTACCAGACACCAACCACAGACTGAAAGGATCAATAATATTGACTTAACAATGATGTTTGTTATGTTCGTAGAAGAAAAAGTCTTTACGTCTCTCATTGTTTATAGCTTATACTGACTTTCCGATGTCAAGTTTATTTCCTCACCAATAATTGAATTAATTAATCTTTAAAATCGACCCAAATGTATGAAATCCGTTTGGAAATAAAATTAAAATAAAGTCTTATTTTATTAGAATGAAGAAATATCATAATATATATATTTTTTGCTGAAGAAATCAATGTATAAAAGCCAAAGTTAACCATACATTCATTAAGTAAAATTTAAAAATTTACATAAACATTATTTCAACAATGATTACATTGATTAAATACATTTTAGAATTCAAAGCTAAAAACTATTTCAAGTTTAATACATATGTAAATTATTGATTATATAAAACTAACTCATTTGAATTTTCCTTAAACATCATTATTATAATATTTCTAAAATTAAGTAATTCGAGATGTTTTCGTCTGAATATGTTATATGAGGCTTCTCTTGTGGTTCGACTACTTTTGTAAAAGTTATAAATGAAGGATTACAACATATTTAAAACTAACCATTATTCATACTAATTAGATTCAAACCGTTCATTCTCGTAAAAAGAAAACTCAACCTCAGAAAAAAAGCAATTGTTACTCACACTAGATAAATTAAATTCAAAAATAGAGAAAGGCAGTAGGTATTTTATATCCTTTTAACTTTTGATTAGGAAAAAGAAAATTATTTCTAAATTCTTCTATAAAACGAACTTTTCTCATCAATAATAATGCACTTTTATATTTAATGATGCATTACTTTTTCTAAAATAAGTATTGCTTTATGGTATTTAAATCTTTAGGAATAATTTGCTTTTAAAAAGAGAAATGTTGTCTTAAATTTAATAAAAAGGATTTTAAATAAAGGAAACGATTAAAATTTCAAAGTGAAAGAATGCTTTATTCAGAAGATATTACGCAACTAACTCTTATGCAAGATGTCATTCTGCTAGGAAATGATTCTTATTGTTTATGGACGCCTTCTTACAATATTTCTTGTTAAATTTTCACCAATTGACGAGTAAGAATAGTATGATTCTATATGTAGTGGGATCAGAACCTTGTGTTCACCATACAACAAGCTTTCTGCGTTTAGGTAAAAATCAGGCGATCTAGTCAGCCAGGGAAGTGCATGACAGGACGATGAAAAAATTTAAATTATTAAGATATGTGGTTGCATATAATCCCGTTGAAAGTACGCTGTTCCTCCTTTTGTTCAAAGTTTTCAGTTTTATAGTCAGGAATAATATATACTTTCTGGCATTTTTTTTCATTAACTAAATTACAATGTTCTCATTCTCATTGGTCTAAATAGTAAATTATGAATAATTCCCTTATCTGAAATATTACTTTTGCTCGTGTTTCACCAGATACTGGAACCGAACCCCGAGAAGCAAGTAAAAGACGTTACATAGTGTGATTTATCAAAGATTGAAACCACTGAAGCATTTTGAATATTTTTAGATCAAGATTAAGTACTTATTGTGCAGCAATATGTCTTACACTACTTTATACTCCAGAGAATTGACTCAATTTTATCTTTAAATCGTATGAAGTATGATCATTTAATTAAATTCCATAAACAATAAATAAAAAAGTTTTCGAAGTAGTTTATTCTTTCATCTTGTATTTTACGTATTTTAAAAAGGTATTTTTCAATATAAATGCAAGTTTGAGCTTGTCATCTCAGAAATAATGTGTAAGGAGATCATTATCATAAATTTAATAACAATGACTAATGATATCATGAACTTATGCATTTTAATGTAAAATGTATTGATTATATCAATTATTTTTTTTGCTTTTGACGTTTTTTCCTTTACATCTCGAATATTCATAAATTTATGATTTAATTGAATAATTATCCAATTAATCTTACTCTTCAAAAAATTGTGATATAATCCTTAATCCATAGTAATTTCTTGCTATGCTACCAAACTTTTAAATACAAGTTGTGGTAGTTTGTCTGATGAATCAACGGTTTAATGCTCAAAGCGCTACATTTTTTTTTTATTTTGCTCAAACTGCACTAAAATTCGTACAAAGAATGTTTTAGTAGCTGCCTCTCAAATTAAACTAAATTTGACAGTGTTCCAATGGTTAGGTGGGGAAATTAGAGGAAAAAATTGCCGTTCTTAGATACCTTCATCAACATTTAATGGCTCAAAAATACAATGTTTTACAACAATAGCTTAAGGTGTTGCTTACCTATGTTGCTCATTTACATTCAAGTAATCACAATACTCCTCCTTTTTAATGTTAAATTGGAATGAATAATCTGTTTATCCAAGTAAATCGATATTGGTTTCAAAAGTATCAAAATACACTCCAACTTTCTTTTAAAGAACATAATGCTAGTATGTAGTACGTTTAATAAAGATAATAATGAGTGAATAAGAAATCTTGTAAAATAGTATTACTGAATTAACAACATATATTTCATAAGCAGCGTATGATTCCAATTCTGATAGTTTCTCTAAATAAAGTAAGCGCTGACAATGAAAATAAAATGAAAAAGGAGCAAGATCCTTTTTTTTGTCTTAACCTTCCAACATCATCTTTGCCGTCAGACGTCTAGCAGAAAAAGAAATAAAGTAAGTCAGCTTTTTGAAGTTTAAACGCGATCACGTATTTCATTCGGAAAAACGTGATGTTTCGTCAAGATTTATCGGTCCCGTTTTATGAAGGTGTACTTCCTTTACCTTCTTCTTACACTGAGTTGTACGCTGTAGCTTCTCGTCACGATTCTTGAAGCCAGACCAGGAGCTTAGAGGGAAAAAATCGACGGGAAAATGAAAAAAATGGTGGAATAATGGATGAAAAAAGTCCGTTCGCATCTTATGAAAACTTGCTGATAGCTTAGGGATCAGGTATAAGGCAGGTTTTATTATCTTTCTCTTATACAGGGACAGATAAGTCACCCAGTAATGTAGTATATGTGGAAGGGAAAAGTGATAGGTACCTTGATAGCTGGGAGTTGTGACATCAATGTGTTATTTCTTGGATTATTATAGGGTCTTGCGCCGAAAGACGTATCTCTATTATCAATATAAGCAGAAACGAAAAGTATTTCCTGTCACTTATAAGATGTACTCGCCTTTTCTGGTTATTTCTAAAGCGGAGAGTAGAAAATGGATTACGAATTTATTCTTTTCAGGAAGAATTTTATGATGGGTAGAAAAGTTTCAGTATGCTTATTCATCTGTTGCGTCTGAAGATGATTTTCTGAAATAAACGTAGTCATGTGAAAAAGATAAATAAATTTTAAAATATGAATGAACTACACAGACTTATGCAATTACTTTAAATTTTCTCTCATCTGTTATATATATATATATATATATAAAGGTTTTGAAACATTTTATATATTTATGTATATATTATTAAGTAAATGTTATAATATGTTATCTTTAAAGAACAATTCATAGAAACAAAATGTTCGGCGATGCCATTTCTAATGGATTCAAATAAATTATGAAATTATGTATTTTAAAAATATCTGTGAAACTACAAATGATCATATTTAAATCGATGTGTCACAAGTAACAAATTTAGCCCTCATAACTTATTTTTATCCGTTTAAGACATGTTTTAATGGAGTCGCGACAGCCTAGTAATCATAGTCGTGAACTTATGGCTGGCGTTGTTCCCGTCAAGTCACGGGATCTATTCCTAATGCCATTGAAGACCCACCGAGTAGCATAGGCGATGAACGTTATATCTGTAGAGGTTGCAGCATAGAAGTTAAAAGAGAGAAGTGCCAGCATAGAAGTCACCCTCATCACTTTACCAAAGTCCATTGACGTTAGCCTTTGTGTAGCATTAGTAGCGTTAATAAACAGTCATTCATTCATGTGTCTTAAGAATTGTAAGAAAAAATAATACAGAAAATTCAATAAAAAAATAATTTTTAAACAATAAAAATTAATTAAATAAGCAAAGAAGATTGATCAAAAATTGAAGGTTGAAAATTAAGTCGAATTTTATTTTTTTATGATTACCTACTGACTATCCATAAAAAAATGAAACTTGAATAAAGCTGGGCCATCGGATGCCGATATTTGTGTACATGAAATACTATAACATTAAAATTATAGCTTACACATTCCATAACAAAATGCTATTGACAGTAAAACCTAAAATAATTTCAAATTTTCTCAGCAAAAACAGAAGATGTCATAATTGGAAAAAGTACAAATAATTTTGTCTGTAGATGAAACTATAACATACAAAGTATTCTAATAATGTACATCTACCTTTGGGAAATGTTTCACCGCAGTCTTAATAAATTTATCAAATACATATAAGTACAATTTTAATATGATTTTAATATTGAGTTCAAAATAAGAAATTTAACCACTTTTAATTGTTCAGGTTACTAATTCTTTCGAAACAATATTATTGCTTTCTAAGTTTTATTACTTTGCTTTAATTATTTTTATAGATTATATCATTTGTGCAAAAATTATCACTCAATATATAATTGGTTATTGATGGAATAATGCTAGAAAGATTTCTGCATTTGTCATATGATAAAAATACTAGAATATTCAACCACCTTCAAAAACAAAATAAAATATCAAGATCTTCTCAGTACATAGCATTTGTAATTCCTGTTAAAAGACTGGTTTGGTTTTATTAACGTCTCATTGGAATGGGAAATGCTTCACCAACACGAACCGAGATGTACTATTGGCGACGGACCTCAAAATTTTGAACCTCGGTCAAGTGACAAGGCTGGCACCTGAGCTGGTATCGCTCTCTCCTAACTTCCACATCACGCCATCGGGAGGACTTTGGGCTCCGATAGATTTAACGTGTACCAGCCCCGTTTACATGGCGAGTCTTTCGACACGGCGAGGCACTCGACGAAAACCACCGACCACGAGTCCACGTCCATGACCATGAACACTAGGCCACCGTGGCCATCCTGTTAAACGAAATTAATGATGTTGCTACTTTAATATAATACTCAGAGAAGGAACTGTGCTTTCTTTTATCCAACATCGTGTAAATGGCTTCCGATTTTAAAGTCAAAACCCAGTTACTTGTAATGGGAAATTGTTGTTTTTGTAAGATATTATACAAGACATATCCATGGTAAATAGTTTATACAAAGCTCTTCTAAATCACTTAAAATGCTTGTTAATTGATGTTTATAGCATCCTGACATGTTGCAATATGTATTAAGCATTTTGTAGCATTTAGTTATGAATTCAAAAATGCATGACCTCTCCTCTTTTCAAATCAAATAATCCATACTTATTTCAAAGATTAATTTTTGTATCATAAAAATTTTGTAAATAATTTTCATTTCATTATCTGTATTTTACATGCTAGCATGTACTTAGAATATTTTGTTGGTTTTAATAACGTAGTGGACTTAGTTGTTATATTCTTTCAATGTATGATCCTAATTTGCCTATCTGAAAATTCTAAGGAGCTATTCGATATTAAAACAAAGCCTTAATTTTTTTTATAACAGTCACATCTTTCAGTTTTTACGAGTTTCAGCGATAAAACTTATATATGAACACTAACTACGTATAAGTGTAAGAGTTTCACTAGCTATTAAAAATCAATCCGGTTTTAAAAATTTGAAATTTTTCAATGAGTTTTAGGTCAAATATTAAGAATAATATTAAGTATCTCCACAGTTTTTACTATATATAACACCTTAATATTTTGTTTTCAGTCTTGTATCCTCACGAATGTTTGCTCTAATTTTCTTATCAATGTTAATCCTATAAGCTTAAAACAGGTCCACAATGGTGGAGAGACACTTTTTTTTTTTATAAATTCTAAAATAATTAAATAACAAGAAAATTCCAGATTCTCTATTGCAAAAGTGAGAACCTACATAACTATTAATAAATTATTATTTCCTCTTTATAATTTAAAATCTTTAAGTTCATTCTCTGATTACTATATAATACACATACTTGACATTCAATTGAACCCAAGAGGCTTGCCATTATTCTTGTAATATATCTTTAATCCATTTCAAATTTTTAGCATTTTATTACTTTCACAGAAGATAAACAGACACACTAAAGTTCAATTTATGTTTTATAGCCTATTATAAAATCCTCACAGTAAATTGGTATCAAATTTCTGCTGTGAATGTTATGCGTTTCATTATGCAAGCTGATCACACACGGACCATGTTGCTTTGAAATCAAAGTAACGCGAATACCAAATAAATTAACATGTTACTCAACTAGTCAATGAATCTTTATTTCGAGTTTAAGTTTTATAAAGTATGGATGTTGAATTGATACGGCATTACTTCCTATCTCAATGTCAGGGTTCGTATTGAGATAAAGGCTGCAGGATTCCGCTTGATTTATGGGTCTCTTTAAATTAAGTCTGTTTATCCTGACTTGTGCACAAAGAGCTATCTGGTTATACACCGTCACTCTTTGCTTTGATTGGGAGTAGATGTGACCAAACGGGTAATGACATTTAATCTTATTTCACAGCCGACATAGTAAATGAGTGAAAATATTTAAATATGGAAAATGATATAGGGCGAGAGAGTGCATATCGCTTGGTAACCTAATAAATATATTGGTAAAGAAAAGTATGAAAATATAATTTGTAAATATTCTTTTAGCAAACAGTTCATTAAAGACTTTATAAGCATAAGTATAAGAAAATTATGCTTCCTTTAAATGGATTGATAAAAGGTTTTATACTTCATTTACTATTGACTATGCAAAAAAAATTAACAGATTAAGGAAATAATATCATATATTGACACTTGTTACTTACAATTATATAATGCAACTTAATTCATTTTAATTAGAAAAGCAGATACTGTACATTTATACTTGATCAATACTGTATAATTAGAAGCGTGTTTGAAAAATTAGAAATGATTTCATAGTAATCTTGGTAGTCTTATTTCAAATTAAAATAGAAAATTATTGGTCGAAATATCATGAACTATAATGGCTACTAAAACTATTTCTCTGTTACTATTATGACTCTATATAAACAGTATGAATCAGTAAATCAGGTAAAACTTGTTTTCGTGTGTTCTGCAAAATGCTGTTTATAATATGTATTCTATTTGGTATCAATGTCATACACACACCCAAAAAAATTTTTTTGATAATTCCAGTGATATTTCTTACCATTCAAACATGTTTATTTACATTAAAGATTTTATTCTTATTTTCTGTATTTCAAATTTAAAAGGCTTAAGCAATTGCATGGTGTACTACAAATCATTTGTTCGGTATGTATTTCAAAGACAGCCGAATGCAAATTGAAATGTTCTAAGTAAATAAAATATCATGAAAGTTGCATTTGAAAATAACGTATCTTACAAAACAAACATTTCTTTATCCGCTACATCCAATTTTACTATAGCACAGTTAAAATAAAAGTTTCCACATAACTTAATCTAAAAGAGAAAGAAATCACTGGGCGTGAAAACAATTCCGCATTCTTCCAACTCCAGATGCCAATACCAGATCTTTAAATGTGAAGTCCTAGAAATACTACATTCTTATGATGAATAGTTCGTCAAAAGTGTTCCTAAAAAATGCCAGACTCTCGAAATCCATACTTAGCAGAAAATATGTCAATGCCCCCTTTTCAATGCCATCGTATGAAAAAGAACTTACGGTAAAGAAAGAAGAATATGTCCAGCCATCTGGTGATCCAGTAGATACAAGGATGAAAGGAAAAAGTATAATAAAAAAAACCTTTTCTTCCACATTAATAATAAAGCAAAATGATTTTTTCCATTTTCCTTTTCTGTTCCTTCCCTTAAGTGGATTTTTTCTGAAGTATAAAGGGGTTCTGAAGGCAGTTCATAAGCACGTTCTCTGACAACTGTAGTAAAGATGAGAAATTTTGACAAGGGCCTACTTTGGAAGCCGTTTTATTTGTTATACTAAGGATATCAGTCTTTTCAGCACGTGATCTATTCACAGACCTCTAGTAACACGTTATAGTTTTTTGGAAATTATACTAGGAGATGCAACTTTTTTCAAACTCTGTTACATACTCAACGTTTTAAAAAATTGTTTTCACTTTAAGAAACATAAATATTAAAGGAAAAATTTTTTTGTTTAGGAGTTGAAGCAAATTTGCAAAGAAAATTAAATTATGTATTTAATACGTGAAATTAGTATATGGGAATATTTAATTAATTCCGACAATTTTGAATTGAAAAATTATTTCATTTTAAAGTAGGTAAACATCTTTTTTTCTCATTTTATTGTGAAAGTAGTTTCTTAATTCTGAAGACGATTATGTAAGCTTACTCAAGAAATTGAAATAGAATAAGAGGGGTTATAACCTTTTAAATATAATAATTCTAAGCTTCTTAATACATTATTGCGGATATTAGAACACTTTTAATCTAAAATTGTGTGATTTTTTTGCAACGTTTGTTTCCAAATGTAACAGTTGTTTAATTAAGGTTAAACCAATATGTTACAACTTAAAAAAGATAGAAGATATTTAGGGATACTTACGTCACTCAATTTAATGAACACTCCTCACAAAAATTTGAAAATCCATCAACCCTTACAAAACTACGATCTATCGCTTTTATAAGTAATGAATTTTGAGTAGAGCTCAAATTATATAGATATTCTATTTTCTTTAAATTAGATAAACATAGCTTTCAATTTCAATTCCCTTTTCCTAAGACACAATGACTACTAAATTAAAAACTCCACAATGAGTAATTTGTAAATCATAAAAATTAATTTTTCCTAATTAATTTATTTTAAAAAAACCAATGTCAAGTCAGTACATACACTTAATAATATTAAGAATCTTGAGAAATAAGTTGAAGCAGTTATCTAGATTTAATTTGCGGATAAGCATTATACATTTCCTTTTAATCAATGCATCGACATTTAAAAAACATTTTTAGTTATAAGATTGAGTTCTTAGTTAAATTACCAAATTCAATTGTGTAATGTTTTCCTTTACTATCAAATTTAACAATTCGTTACTATACGAAATAAGAACAAGAGAGAAAGAAAGAAAGGAGAGCATATTCGTGGCAAAAAAAGAATTGAATTATTAATCAACATTTAAAAACAATTATTGGTTTTCCAAATACTAAATTAATTTTAATAATAATAAGCTTGAGTTTTATGAACTAGCTTGAAAATTCACTTTATATATTCCAGCAATAACAAATAAAATTCGCTGTAAAAGAGTCTTTAAAATTTGATTATGCTTCAGAGAGTAAGACACTGGCAACTTTAAATCTCACGAAGAGATTTTTTTATCGACAACGAAACGTATTTTAAAGTTAAACGTATTTAACTCATTTCACATAAAGCTTTTAATTAAATTTATAGGCTTTACATATACACTTTTTTATATTCTACTATTAAATGTAATCTTTAACTAAAATACTAAGAACTAATGTCTTAATTGGATTTAATTCTGAAAATTCTTATCCATATTAGTCACTTTTTTGAAAAAAAAAAAAAAAAAAAACTTCTATTATTTCAATAAAATTCTTATATTAAATTATTTTGTTACCATTCGTAGCTCCTAGCTCTTGACTTTATATCTTGTTTTAAATTTACAGAAATAATAATAATTTTTCGAGTAAAAAGTCATTTTCAAGAAATGTATTTACACACTTCTTATCGCTTAATTGAAGAATTATTAACATTAATGTAGTATTTTTGAAAGATAAACAGAAAGGAGGTAAGATTCAAAGATAATTTTAAAATGATTCAAGAACATTTTCAAGTAAATCATTTTTAAGAGCATAATCTTTTAAAATAATTGTAATTAAATTAACACCTTTTTTAGGATAAATGTAATTAATGTTTTTAATATCATAATTTTGAATTTAAAATACAAGTATTTCCTTACGTAGTTTTTTAATTCTAGAGAACAGACACACGTTTATTATTTTAATGAAACATTCATTTCTTAAAAAAAATTTCACATTTTATTGCAAAATATTAATTACAAAATTAATATTTTCTTAAATTGTATTTAAAGCAAAACCTAAGAAATTCTAATTAAATTCATATGTTCAAAATAAATAGGTTTTAAAAGAAAAAAAAAACTTTTGAACCGATTATCATTATAGGGAAAATTGTGATGAGATATCTTTATAAATGTTCTATTTTCATAGACTTAATTTTAAGTTTTTTTTTTCTTGTGCATTACCTTAATTGTCTGTGCTCTCATCTGAAACTTTTCTTATCTTTTTAAAAATATTTTTTCGGTTATCCATAACCATTCACTTAAAGAAGCGAATTAAGTGGAATAAAACAGTTTTCATTGTTTTCAGTTTCAAGGGTATTCAAATTTGGTTTAAAAGTATGGGAAAACATCAAATTTGTTGTAATATAATGAAACCAGGAACATTAAAATTCCTTTAAAATATTATTTATGAGGAAATAAATTTATTTATTTCTTCCGGGGACTTTAAAGCTTCAAGCAAGGGAAATATTCTATCTAAGAAACACAATTTAAAGAATAATAACGATTAATTATAGCAATTAAATTCATAATTAAAGAATATCTGTTTATTTAGTTTGACGTAAAATTACTAAGCAATTTATTTCCCAGTCTGAAAACCTTTCTCAATCTTTTCAATATCTTTCATTTTTTTAAGATGCAGCCCCATAAATATACCCTTTGTCTATTTCACTTATCTTTTATATTCAAGAATACAAAACGCCCACAACTAAATTCTTGTAAAACTTAGTCAGTCAAACCCAAGAGAACCCATTTTTCTTATTTCTTTCCAAGGTCTTATCTAGCCTCTTCTTCTCATAGACCAGGTTTACATCTATTCTATGCTTCAGTGCTTGCAACTACAGAGGCCGCCCCACCTGAAAATTTGCTCAACTGTAAAAATGGAAGAACTTTCTCGTATCTACAGAAGCGCATAGGAGGAAGGGAATAAAAAAAGGACAGAAAGAGAGAGAGAAAAGCACACTCCGGCAAACAAAGACTTATAGTTCCCACTCTTTCACAAGTGCTAAAGGCGTTGGAAAAGGTAAACTAACACTTAGAGTCTTCCCTCAAGAGTAGACTGTTAAACACCGCTGTTATAGTAACATGCTTTCGCTTTTACTGCCTCAGGATTCGATACTATATCGATTTGAGACACTCCTATTCGATGCACTCGGAAGTATGAAAATACTTGTTTTTGTCCATTTTGACTTCTTTAGTATTATTTTAGCTTATTGATCAGAGCATACACCCTTATTTGTTAAGAAAATGCAATGAAAAACAAAAATAAAATGGTTCAATTACTGGCGGTGGTGACAGTTCAGAAGGGGAGAGCAATTGTCAGAGCGGTAGCTTTACTAAATGTGCAACACGTTGCCATTGTTGTAGATATATTACCAATAAGCTAAATTGTAGATTTTCGTATTGTTAATGATTTGTAGGAGCTTTTTAAATAAAACTTAGGACAATTTACTAGGAAAGGAAAGCATTAGGAATCAATTATAATACAAAGGTAAAATTATGCTATCATCACAAATTTGTGTTTTGTGCTAATTCTTATTGTAAAAATTTAATGCATTTTTACATTTGTACAATATAAAACATTTATGCAATTGAATTAAACGAAGCATTTCTTTCTTAAATTTCTATATTGTAATGATTTATGTTTTTCTAAATAGCTTACTATTGGAGTAATATTTATAGTGTGAAAATTAAGGAATAAAGTAAAGCATATTAAGAGTTTAGGAAATTATATTTCTTACCACACATCTTGTGTGTATGTATTTTATCTCATTAAAAATATATATCTCAAACAGTAATCCTGAACATTACAAGTTTTGCCTTTTTGAATGGGTTTGAAATTGATAGTCAATATAGCGCTTATTCAACAAAATAATATTTTTAAAAATAACTATTATTTAGATTAATAATAAATTTTTACATCGAAATATTTTCAAAATTCCGATTCCTTACAAACGTCATTAAGCTATCAATACAGTGAGAAGATTTAAAGAAATCCACCTGACCTTAACATTCGCATGAAGGAGCTATAAAACTGTCTCAATTTATGACGCATGATGAACATTTAGAGTATTTCGGATTTTCTAGCTGCCAGATCTAAATCAGAGAATTCTTTCCGGAATCAAGAAGTCATCTTAGGAATTACGAACTTTGCTTTCTTAAAGTTATAAAAGTGTGAAACACAATGTTTTATTTCTTAAAAGCTGTCAGAAAAATTTTATTTTATATAAGAATCGAATTTTTCCGTCTGAGTAGTTTGAAAGGCGATTTTCAAAGATTTTCACTAGTTTTTACAATGAAAATAAAAATTTACTAACCAAGAGAGATGGAGAGAGTTAGAATATATATTATTTGTTTTAAAAGACAAGTAGCATCACCTCTTCAAAAACTTAACTTTTATTTTAAAATAAAAAATGAGATCTCGAATTTGCTATTTTGAACTTAAATAACTGTTCTCAGCATTTCCTTCTACATATTACGGATGCTCTAATTCTTTAATAAAATTTTAATTTGCTGAATGACTCGGTTTATCTGATTTATTACACTTCAAAGATTATGAGTTAATAGCAACTCACTCTTTTCTTTAGTATTACAATTTGATAATACTTCTTGTAATTTACTTAAAAAAACATTGGCCAATTTTCTTATGTTATAAAATCAGAGTGAAATTATTACCAAATTTGTAATTATATTTTCAAAGCCATTTAAAACACGAATATATTATACATTATTAGAATCATCATTAAAAATAAGAAATAATCAGAATCTATTCATGAAATAACATTTGTTCCTGTAGTCGTTTTTTTATCATGATCTTCTGCTGATATTTCCTAACAAATATTTTCTATTATTAGCATTAAATAAATTCAAAAATGGTGTTTCTTCAAATATCAGGTTATACATACATACATACATATATATATATATATATATGTGTGTGTGTGTGTGTGTGTGTGTGTGTGTGTGTGTGTGT
>BMAW01031047.1:66545-83561 GCA_019974015.1 Nephila pilipes | reverse complement strand
TCTATATATATTTGTATCTTTTTACTTTTATATTAGTGTGTGTGTGTGTGTGTGTGTGTATTTATATATATAAGATAAAGGAATTCAATCAATGACTACCCTAAATTTTTTTAAAAATACATTTACATTAAAAAATTAAGGAAGCTATTAATTATATTTTAAAGTTTGAAATTTTGTTAAAGAAAAAAATTTGAGAGAGGTATTTTATTGTGATAGTTAGATGTTTCATACGTTTATTAGATATTCTACGAAAAAAAGATTTCTTTGCTGAAATAGTTTTCTTTTCCTGTAATTAGATGATTATGCCAATATTATATGATTATTTGAATTAAAATATATATTTCCCACACACACATTTTAATTAATTCATTAATTTAAAACATATATTTCTTTTTTTAATTTGATTAAAATTTTTCAAATACTTACACATTTCTAATAATTTAAGTAATTTCGAGTTTTATTTACAAGATATATTAAATTCAAGATTTAGTGTGCTGGTGTGGCAGACATTTTGAATAAGTTGCCGTTAATGTTGCATTATTTTACTGAATTTTAAAAAACATTATTTCGCTTTTTTAATTATATTTACAATAATTATTTAAAAAAAAAATTATGATTATGTAAATGTATGCACACCATAATTCTAAGGTAAGTCTTCTTTATTCAGTTGCATTATTTTGTGCTACAAGAACCTTTTTTCAATGTTATTGTGTTTATTAATTAACTATAAATTAATTAGTTGAGTGAGGAGGTATGGTTCCCGAGAATACGTTTAGCTATATTTATTTGTCCAGAGCCAGACATAACATTTTAAATTACTTTGATATCCATTTCAATTACTGGTTTTTCCTTTCTTGACTGATTTAACACATTACTCGATAAAATGTATTTTTTGCTTAGATTTTCTTTATGAATAATGTTCCATTCATTCCAACTGAAACTATTAAAATATTATAACTATTCAAATTATGGTTCCTTTTAACACAAACATTGATTATTATTCTATACGAATTATAAGAAATGATAAAAACCCTACCTGTAACATAAACTAAAAAAATAAACATCTCTCATTTTTGAAAATTGAAAGCGTCACACGTTTTTTGGCCTGAAATTCTTGTGATACCATACAAAAGAAAATTGACACTTTTACAGAACCACCTTTGACAAAATATGTTTCTGAAGAAAAGTTGGAAGAATTGATAGAAAAAATGACCCAGAAAATTTTTTTCATATCCTCTTTTCAATTTCAAACTATGAAACGATGTGCTGAACTGATAAAGTAATCTTCCGAATTAGTTTGGGGCGCAGATAGGAGAGGTGGATTTGTCAGGTTCTGAATTACATCCTTCCAAAGATTGCTCAAATGCAAGAAAAATAAATCTTTAAAAGTATCTACACTATATTTTATTTTTAAACTATCATTTAATAGCATTATTTGATCAATTTTTAGTATATTATTAAGTAGTTTGTTTATATTGTTTTGAGAAGAATGCTTTTCAACAAATATTAAGATATTGTAGATGTATTTTTGCGGGAATTTTCAGAATTTGAAACTTGAAATACTGTAAAAGATAACGTTCCCTAATATATTTTTAAAACTCATTTCTCTGAAGTCTACGACTTTAATTCCTTAATTTTCAAGTCCTAATTTCACTAAAGATTCGTAATGTAGCCTGATTCAAGTTGTTGGAGTGCTGTGAAAGTTAGGAGAGTGGTTTGCTTGTTCAGATTTTGTCATCGTAATTGGACTGCGGTTCCTAATTACGTTGTCTATCACCAACAACCCTTCAATTGTTTCTAAACGCAGTTTTAATCAATATTCAATCAATTGGACAATCAATATACTTCCTTAAACTAGTCCAAAATCACCCGAATAAACAAGACAAAAAAATACAATTTTTTTACCTTGAATAATTTTTAAAATGATATAATCCTTGTAATTCCCAAAAAAGTAAATCCACCAATTTAAATTGTTGAGATACCTCAAGTATTTAAAGAAATAAATTGATATTCACTGTTTTCTAAATACAATGTTCATTAATGCGATTTTGCAGTTTTATATTTAATAGGTAATACTAAATAATTTGACGGAAGAGAAAGAGAGCGAATATAAATTGAATGAATTATTATCATAATGATGGCAAAATAATTGCAGAAATGTAATTGTTCTAATTTTGTAATGAATGCTATTTCGTTAATTACATTAAAGATAAACAGTCATGTTTGTAAACAAATGTTTGATTTCTCAATGACTCAGCAATTATCTATAATTATATTTAACAATAATTGATTTTCTGCATAAGAAATCCTAGAAAGTGCAACGTTACACTCAATGAAACAGCAGTAACTAATTAATGAAACAAATTATTGGGAGAACATATTTATTAAAGAGTATAAATATTTTGTAGTGGATTATTGTAAGTAAAAATGAAAGATATATATCGAGTTGTACCAAGTCAAATATGTGTGTGTGGAATATTTTTAATTCTTTCATTTTCATATAGTACGAGTATGTTCTCTTTTGACTAATAATTAAAGATTTGTTACTGAATATTAGAAGTTGGGTTTCTAAAATATTCCTGCCCCATTCATCAAAAATATACGGATTTTTTTTTATAAAATGTCGAAATTATTTCCCTACAAATGATACACTGAAAGGTCTGAGAAATAGCAATAACATTTATATAAGTACATTTACAATTCAAAATACTTTGTTTTCGAATATGGACACAGAATCTTACTATTCAGTAACTCAATTTTAGTTTGGGTAGTTAATTTTTACTGAGACTGAATATTGGTGTAAAGAATGTTGAGGTTAATAATTTAAATTTAAGTATACATTTACTTATACCTTTCAAGACTAAATCTCATAATTTGCTTACGAGAAAGACTTGGGAGTAAGTTTTAAATGCACAAGTGAGGTATTAAGATTCTTTTGTGACATGCTTGATCACTGACCTACAAAAAATGATACAAGAAAATCCCTTGGTTTTTGATAGTTCTATAATAAGATTCATCTACTTTTAAGAGAGTATATCAGGAAAACATTTTTGTGGGTGTAAAATGTTATTTTATAATAACAATTCGAGTTTCAATTATAATAATAAGTATTATTATTGATTGATATTAATTATGTAATTAAATAAATTTTATATTAATTATCATAATTAATTATTAATAATAATAATTATAATAGGAACATTTCACAGACTTTATAAAGAGGTTTAATCAATGGAATGAAAATCGCAGAGTAGTCAGCATGACGCACAATGTCGGCAACAATGACACAGGAAGTAGCACATGGCGAACAGTTTGATGAAGGACTTGAAAATCTCCAATAAAGTAGAACAGAGGAATCGTTGACCGGGTGCTCAAAAATTCAATGCTGACTCGATCCTCTATTCACTGCATTGTAGAAGTTCGATTGAGTGCGAAAACCATTGCAAGACAACTCCAAGAAGTAAATTTGAGATCCCAGAGCCCTTTACATGTTCTGACGTTTGACACCAAACTATTGGCAGCTCCGTTTACTATAGTGTCAAGCTAAAGCAACTTGGGAGCTATGAAATGGCATTCGTGACGTTTAATGGTGAGTCACGCTTAGCTTTAGGATCATATGATCCTTGTGTCTGGGTGAGGAGGGCTCCTGGACAACTGTACAAGCTTGCTCTTGCTATCGAATAGCATATCCTCCGAACAGCAGACATTATTGTCTTGGAAGTCATATCCATTGATAGATAGTCATCTGTAGTGGTTGCTGGTGGCTCAGTGACATCTCAGCGGTATGTTGATAATATTGTTTTTCAGATAATAGCGGCCGTATAAGTTAAGAGTTATCTAGAATTTTGTACACTCTGTGACATTCTTACATTTCAGATCCGTCCACTGAGACCAGATGAAGCATGACCAGACGCCATACCAGAGTATTCGAGATTTAGAAAGCACTGTACAACATGCATGAGCCAATCTTTCCCAGCACAATATTAGGCCTCTGTTTGACTCAATACCACTCCAATTTGCGATATGTATTGCACCACGCTGCGGTGCAGAGCTCGAATGAAGAGGACTGGTTTAAGGCTCATAACTGCTTCACTATTTGCTTTGATGCTCTGATTTTAAGACAATTTTTATCTTTTAATTATATCTTTATATGTATTACGTTTTCCTAGTATACAACGTTTCCTTCTTGAAGCGCTGCTCTCATTCACTGTGAGTGTAATATTAATCACCTATTTTTTGATGATGCCAATAATATTATTGCACTGAATGAAATCAGAAATAATAAAATACTTTATCGAAAGAAAGTGAACAAAACATTTACAAATAAAAGAGCATTAATATCATTTTCAAAGAAATCATACAAATATAAAAGAAAATTATTTTTAAAAATGTTGGATTCATTTGAAAAAAAAAATATCTGTAAAATTCAAAACTTATAATTTTACTTATTTTCTTATTCCTAGTAACAACATTTACTTTGGATGCAAAACTACAATCTAAGAAATTTTGCGAAGGGGAGTGGATTTCTGGGACACCGCTATTACTATGGAACTGATCATTGAATAAAATGTTAAATTATCATTAAATGACTTTAAATTAAATTATTATTCATTTTTATTATTATGCAATATTATTGTCAGAAACGCTCGTGTAGTTTCAATCATTTCATGGACTTTTTCTATCAAAGTTTACATTTTAAGAAGCCTCTAAAGGTTAAAATTATTATCATTCTTAAGTAATTAATGATAACATATCCTCTTAATTGTTAAAAAAATTAAAAAAGAAAGTTTTAATTGTTTCTTAAGCAAAACGAATGAAATATTCATAGTACCATTTTCTTAAGCCATCAAAAGAGAAAAATGTCTAGCATAAGAAAAAAAGTTAGGCTTTTTGTCTTCTGAGTCAAAAAGAATCAAAGTAATCACGGAAAATTATGGAATTTCTTACAAAGCGTGAAAAAGTTTGTTTTTCTAATTAAAATACTAGAAACTACTGAGAATAAAATGAGCTCTTTTTTTTTAATTATGATGCTCTTTTAAAACTTAACAGTAATAATTTTTATACATTTAAATAAAATGTAAACAAAGCTATTCTCTTTCTTTTAATTCTTAAATGTCGGACAAAATTTAAAATAAAATCCTATTTAGTTTTCACGATGTTTCTTAATTTGCATTAGACTCTTAATTTCCTAAAAACCAGCTTTTACTGTGAATAAGAATTAAATTAGCTCTTACTTTCTTTTTAGTTATTTGCTGTTGTAGAACATCTAGGTATTTTTCACTATAACAAATCAAAAATTTGCTTCATTTTTAAATAAACAGATATATAAGAAATTTTATTCTAATACTTCAGTTAGAAATTCAGATTAATTTTAGTTATATTAGGAACTTACATCATATTATTTTATATTTGGAACTCATCTGTCGAGTTTTTTTTGGCTCAGAATTATTATCCTTATACACACACTGTTTAAATATATTCATTAAATATTTTTCTATACCTCTTATTTAAATGCATTCAATTTATTATTTCAACCAACCATTTATTTTATGCTATGAAGTAGTTTGCTTATATGCTAGGTAAATAAAAGCAGTGTATAATGTCCATATATAGTTTGTTTTTATTATAAAACTTTTGGGTAAGCTAGGCAAAAAACTTAAATATTACTTTTTGTTGGATATGAGCATTAAAACATTTGGCAGCTATAGTCGTAAATTTGCATTCGTGTAATCTGTTCTCAGCATATTGTGTTGTTTTGCTTAGAAAGGCGTAACTTTAAAATTGTTTTTGCACATTGGTAAATTCAGATTTTAGGGGTTTTTTTCCCCCATGAAAGGATGCATTAAAATTGTTTCTTATTTTCCTTTTTACGTCTCGGGTTTAAATTACGTTTTACCACAAAACCTTTTGTTTACAAAAACCTGTCATTCAACTTAAATGATGTCTTAGGTGAAACTAAAATGAAAATATCCTTTGAATTTTAAATAATATACATGTCATTAATTGTACCACTCTAAATCATATGTAAATGTTGAAGCAGTGTAGAGAAATACGATTAAGCCTTCTTTGACAGCAGAAAAAATCAAGATTTTCTATCACATTGCATCATTATCTATGTCTTGGTTGTTTCTACATTTCAGTGGTATTTATTTCTTCTGTTTCATAGGACTCTTAAGATTTCATTGTAAAAAAATTAGTATTTAAACAGATATTTTATTGCTGTGTTATATACAACTATTACTGATTAACAATTTATTTGTATTTTCCATTATAATACAATTATTTAGATGTAATTAAATACAAATGTAATACTGTGTTTTATCTCTCTATAATTGTGTCCCATTACATCTTTTTAATAACCTTATTAAACTCTACACTTAACGTTTCAAAATAAATGATTACACAGCACAATTCTTATTTATTCTGTTACAATACAAAATGTCATTCAACTTCCTTCAACGGGAATGTAACTGAAGCAACAAAAGTAATGTCATATATTAATGATTGGTAATAATGCAACTTTAATGTATTCTACATTGGCTTTGTGCTATAATTTTTTTAAAGCTTCTGAAAAGTTGAAGTAAAATTTCAATAAGAAGTTAAATTCTTTTACCACTCGAATGATGCGTTATATTTATTTTGATATAAAGAAAAATATAAATAAACAAACGAAAGGAAAAGGGATATAGAAACAAATTTTGAAAGAGATGCAGGAACAAACATTTTGTCATGTGAACTACATAGCATACAAACTGTTTATCCTTCTTAATACTTTCTTCCTGGTATATTTAGGGAGAGAGGAATAAACTTATACAGCTGCTTAATAATACCATGAACTTGGTTTTTAATGGCTTTCTACTCCCTACCTCTGGGAAACATATAGAAATAATAAAATTCTATTTCATTGACATTTTGTTCATTTATTTATACTTACATGGGTAGAACATTCAAGTGCCAAAAATGGTGAAGTATACTAATTTTCCACTGTGAAATCAGTTCAATAATTCCAACTAAATTATATTTCAATTTTTTTTTCAAAGAAGAGTAACATGTAGAAATTGAAAATGGGGAATGATTCATCAATTAAATGAGAATAAAATAAAAATTTACGATTAAATAAAACATCATTAAAAGCCAAACCTGCCTAATATTAAAAATTTTAATCAAAATCTAGAAATTTTGTTGGAAAACGATTATCATATCAGGATCCAGTTTGAAGAAAATCGATAGAGAAAAAATGAACAACATATAAAAAAAAAATCTTCATTTGTATAATGAATGGATTTATTAATCCAAAATGCTCTAGCTTAAATGCTCATTAAAAACAAAAACTCCCGTTTATTCTTTTTTTTAATATTCTTCTTGTTTATGAGAAATGAATTTAATTAATAACAAAATTTTGGGGATGTTTTCTCTCATTGATTTACAGATGTAGGAAAATGACGAATTACTGGCATCAATTAAATTTCCTTAACAGAAATATCTGTTTTATTAAAAATGCTTACAGTATCAATAATTTCTGTAACACATATCATATATGTCTAATGTTTAGTTAAAATATCTTGAATATCTACATTAAGAAATTCAGAATAAAATATATATTATATGCTCACAAATATTTAAAAAATCCCAACAACAGATTCAAGAAAAATGTTTTAGCCAAACACTTTTAATTATAACTATTTATAAAATTTTTTCACTAATTATCTCTTCATGTAGAACAATTCAATCAAATGCTTAAAATTTATAAAACACTTTCTCTTTACCACATAACAGTAAAAGAATCACTTGCGGCTTCAGTGTGACAGCTTAGAAAAGAGCAGTGATCACTTACACACTATTTAATCCATCCTCTTACAACGCGGGGGAAATCTTCCAGAAAATCAGGTAATTTCTGACTTTAAATTGAAGCTCCTAACTCATGAATATCGCTCTCCAACAACATTCATTTGAATTTAAAGAGCTTTGAACCTGGAGAAATAATCTAATGTATCGGTGAAAACTTCACGGAGAAATTTTCTCCGCGACATTTTCTTGAGACGCGAGAATCAATGAATAGCATGGACATAATTAGTTATTGCACATTCTATGGAGAAATAATGGCTCTAATTGCTTACGAATATTATTAATAAGAGATAATGTAGCACAGAGAAAAAGAGTTTCCCAAAATAATTAGCGTGTAAAGTGAATAATGCATAGCATGCTTCTTACTGATACTAAAACTTATTCCATAATAAGGAATTAATTTTTGTTCTTGTGACGTGAAAGAAAACCTATTAAAGGCGCAGGTTGCGATGAATGAAAAAGAGCAATTTCCCTAATGCGATTGTTTGTATGCTTCACTTCGTGGTTAGATGAAAAATGATGTGCTTAAAAATAGATACAATAACAGAAAATCGAAAAATAGTAAAGACTAATATCTTACATAATCCTGCCTTTTAATGATGATTATGAGTTTAATGAATATATGGTTGTAATGTAATTGAGGTTAAATGTTTTATGAGAAAGATATGAAACGTTGTATCCCCCATGAAATGACATATATATAAGCTTTTTTTTATAATCTTCTCTATTTCTTTCGATTGCCTAAGTTGTATTAATTTTAACTACCTGAAGATTGAAGTAGAAATAATTTCCAATTTGATATATTGAGGTTTGACATTTATGCTTTTTTTAATTCCTTTTCTCTAATATTAAATTCAAAAAGTTAAATGGTTTTTTTTTATTTAGTATTAAGTTCATTTCATATCCCATGCTCTTGTTTTCAAGATGGCTCAATTTGACAGGGATTAAAATAAATCTGGAACGTATTACAGAAAATGAATACTTTTTTCAACAGTCAACAGCTAAATTTGATAAATGGTGACATAACAGTAAACCAAACAGTAGATGACAAACAAAAAATTTTAAGCAAAGGAAACAACAATTATGATTTACTTCAATAAATTCATAATTTTAATGAAATAAAATTGAAATCGAAATAAGGTATGCCCCTCCAATCCAAATATAAAATCCGTCTAAACGTTTTCAGGTGTGAAAGCATTTTCAAAATGAATAAACAGGAAAATAGTGCATATAAATAATCTAATAAAATATTAAATAGCCGTAAAGAATATAAGTAGTTATAACTTTTGATTTTAAACTTATTATATAGGTGTTAGATTTTTTTTCCTCTAATATTTCGGATATTACATTTAATTATTTTTAATATAAATTATTTTTTTTAACAAGAAAAGCATATTTCTTGCATATGTAGATATCAAATGTAATGTTTTGGATTAAGGAAATGAAGATATTCGTTTTCGTAGAATATTAACGCTAGCAAATTTTATTTTCTTCTAATAAAAGTTTGAAAAATACAGAAAATATAACGCCTTATAAGCATTGCATTTTTAAAATATACGAGGGTCATTCAATATTTAAGCAGACAAATAGCTTTGCAGCAAAAACTATTAATTAAATTAATGTAATTTTTATTCGCTTTTCCACGTAATCCCAACCGATTTCTTTGCAGTTGTCTCATCATTTTAGGATTGTTCTCATCTCTTCAGCGAAGAATTCTTGACCTTAAACTCAAAACCAATTTTGTACTTTTTTTTTCTTTACTCTTTCGTTTTCATTGAAATTAATGTCAAGCAAAGCTTTTTTCATCAGACCAAACAGATAAATATCTGGCAAAATCAGGACAATAAGGAGGTTGAAGAAGCTCCCTACCTACTTTGCAAACAATTTTCGAAGTTGGTTGAGCCATATGAGATTGAGTGTTGTTTTGCAGAAGCATACATTTCTTCTACCATCTCAGACATTTCATCTTCAACGCGGAGTGGACTTTCTTCTCACTTATGTCTGAGTAGTATAAGCTGTTGAGATAATGCGTTGCCTTTCCAAATAATCACTAAAAATCAGACCATGGGCACTCAGCTCGTTGGTGACACTTTTGAGACAACTTTTAAATTTTACTACCACGCGTAAAATATCGTACTATTCCTGCAATAACTATCAAATTATTTGATCGTCCGAGAGAATATATCTAACGGTTTTTCACTTCCTGAAAATAAAAGTCAGATTACTAGACGCTATCAATGAAAAGTTCTTTCTTCGAGTGGATAGGCCGTCGCAACTAAGACTTTAGAAGTTATGTTTGCGTAGGTATAAATCAAAAAGCTAATTAGCACTCTTAAAAAGACTGCCAATTAATGTTTAAGGACCTTTCAATTGCCTGCATTAAGAGTTTTCTTAACTAAAAATGTTTTTCTGCATAAATATTGAATCACCCTCGTATCTTCTTTGACAAATAACAATATATAGCGCACCTTAAAATTTCAAAATTTCAAAATATTTATGTATGATCACAGCAATTTCTCGTACCTTTTATCTACTCGAATGATAGTTAATTTTGTTAATGAAGAATTATCAACATGTTTAGTAATTTTAGGGAAAAAAGGGAATAATCTAGAAAAAAAAATATTTCTTTAATTAAAGCCCTTAACTTCTTACTGTAATGTTTAAATCCTTGAATTTAACTAATTTTGTTGCATGAAAATACTTAGAGATAGAAAAAATATTATCATTTTATTGAATCTGAATGGTAGTAGAGTAAGCTTTCTTTAATCTCCTATTCGATGGAACAGCCCATTATAGAATCCAACAACGATTGAACAGTACGTTTTCAGATTTTTTTTTATGAAGATTCAAGGCTGAGTTGACCTTGACCGCATACCGCGACAAAATGCTGATTGCATTTTCTCCTTGTGTTTATCGTAACTGCCAATTTTCATTTCAGTACAGAAAATTATTAGAACTTGCTTTCTAGAATACCCCTTGTTTTCTAGAGGATTGCATATCGAATTTGCACAATTATTATAATTGTATACGAATAGTGTACTGTACAGTAAAATGTTTGCGAAGACCAACAGTGGTTTTTTGAGTGATAATAAAACTAATAAGGATAAGCAAGTAACTAGGGTTGATCATCACAGTTTGTTTTAACTATCATTGTACTGTATATAATTTAAGTTTTTTTTAAAGTTGCATTTCTTATGAATACAATAACATTGAATTAAATTACTATTCAATGTTTAAATTTAATTTTGTAACAGCCAAAATGATGAAGTATTTTGTTGCATATTTGCATCGTCTACAAAGGTTCAGAACTTGCCTGCTTGAGAAGTTTAAGCACGTTTCAATTGTTTGATTTTTATCCAGAAGGATTTATCCTTTGTGTCGTCGTTAAGCCTAAATTGAAGCTAAATAATCCAGCAAAATAGCTAATCTGAACAATTTATGATCCCGAGCATGTGAGTTAAAGAGTGGGCACTACATATTTAATTTAAATTGCTTTTTTAATTTATTTAGTTCATTTATATTGATGTAAAATATGTTTTAACTGTAGAAAACCTTGATTTAAATACTTAGAGATTTATAATTTATTTTCGTAAAAATGATAGAAAAACTATTTTTCTGATTGAACTTCCAATGAACAATTAATTAATACTACAATTCCAATGAACAATTTAATTAAATACTGCAAAAAAGGAAAGCTAAAATTTTATGTATATATGAAGTTGTATTAAATTTAACTAAAAATCGCTTATCACTGTTTATCCTTATTAAATCTAGTTTCCGTAAAAAAGTGTTTTAAGTAAGTAATTATACATTCTTTGATATGATAAATCATCTTACAGTTTTGAAATACTGATAAGTTAAATCATCTTACAGTTTCGAAATACTCTAAAAATAAAAAATCATTCATAGTGAATCAAACTTTAGTACATAAATATTTAATGTTTGTCTTTTGTATATTTTTTTAAAAAATTTTATTCATTGAAGCTTCTTGAATGGGCACTTCGTCGTTTTATTAACTAAAAAGAATAATAAAAATTCCGAAATAAAAAAAAAAATATTCAGCTTCAGTGTTTCAAATTACTTAATGCTACAACAAAATTGCTTTATTTAAATGAAACTTTTAAATTCGACTGCAGCACTAACAAATTTCTGAAGTTAAATGCCTCCATTTAAAGGATTTTAATTTATGAAAAAGTACAGGTATAGGAAAAAATTAAATGAACACTTATTTAAAACCGAGTCGCCATCTGACCGTCCAATAAATAGCCACTACGTGTCGCAACAGTGTACCATCTGGAGGCAACGAAAGTGAAGGTATGAGTAAAGCCTTTTTCAGTGTGAGAGTTGCATGAGAAAATTCCGTTTCTAGCAAAGCGTGATTATCTCCAACCTCTCCGACGTACAAAGAGGCAAGATAATTGGAGTTCTCCTCGCTGGAGCGTCCGTGTCCAGAACAGCCAACCTTGTGGGTGTTTCGAGGACCACTGTGTCAAGGGTTATGATAGACTACACAAACCTGGGTAAGATGTCTTCTGCGAAGCACAACAGTGGGCGAAAGTCGAAATTCATTGATAGACGGGTATTGAAGACGATAGTAGCCCGAAAACGAAAGGCTATACTGCCGCAAATAACGTCCGAGACGAATACCCACCTTCAGAATCCTGTATCCATGAAAATTATCCAACGAGAAATACATGCTGCGTACATTCAAAGCATAGTGGCAATTCCAATCCCGTTAGTTTTGCGCGGAATTCTATGAAGAGTCTACAGTGGTGCTGAGACCACCTAAACTGGACACAACTGCAATGAAAACAAGTTGTCTGGTCATATGAATCCTCATTTACATTATTCCAGATCACCGGACGTATGTACGTCTGGTGAACACCAGCAGACGCATTTCAATGCCTGCCTGGTTCCAACCTTGAAACATGGTAGAGGTCTGTGATGGTGTGAGGCGCAATATCTTCCCGTGGATTGGGGCCTCTCGTTGTCTTGAGGGGGATGATCCCAGGCAACCGTTATCGAAGAATTATCGCAGATCATCTTCACCCTACGCTTCAGATTCTCTTTCCAGGAGAACCGCCTGCCTCCTGAAATGACAACGTCCCTGTTCACACGTCTCTATGTATTCAAACATGGTTACATGAGCATGATGATAAAGTGGAACATCTAACTTGGTGTCCCCAGTCACCTGATCTGAACATCATTGAGTTTTTCTGGGTTTTTTCTAGAGAACAAAGTCCATGCTCGGTTTTCTCCTCCACGCACACTATTTGACCTCGAGATGCCCTGCACGAGGAATGGGTGCCAGTTCCGATGAACTTTGTTCAAGACCTTTATTTTTCAATCGCTAGTCGAATGCTATCTACCATTCAGGCCAAAGGCTGCCCAACCCCTTACTAATTCAAAATTTTCATTTTTTCCACAGGTGTTCCTATTATTTTGTCCTATACCTGCATCTAGTCACTGTTTAAGGAGGCATTATAACTTGTATGAGACAGTCTTATTAGAGAAAATGGGGCAGCCAAAAAAATTCAATTATTCAAAGATTACTTCAAAATCTTTTATAACTTATAAAAAGGTATATTTTTCAATAACTTAAACTGTATGAATCGATGCTATATTTTGGGGAATATATTATAAGAATTATAAGCTGTACGAATGAGTAATTCCTGAGTTACGAATAGGCATTCAAAGAAAATTATTAAGAGAACCTTATTATATATATATATATATATATATATATATATACGGAGAGAGAGAGAGGCTAATAGGTTAGTCGCCTTTCATAAGAAACTTAGAATATAATTTAATAACAATACATTTCCACATGTACATTGAAAAATGTTTTAAAAAAACTTAAAGAAAACGCTGTTATTAAAAATAGTGAAGAGGCAATTAATTCCATAGGCAATTCTAAAATGCATACCAATTATAGTTATGATTTTCAAAATCTTTTTTAATTCAAATGACATAGAGGATATATTGATTCTCTATGATAAATATAATTTAGATAATATAACACTCAACAAATTTAGGAATCTTATAAAATTAGTGTTGCAAAAAAATTATATTATTTTCAATAAAACAATTGTATTCAAACAAAAATTTGTATTCGATATTTACTCATTTTTCTGTAAATGTTTTTTTTTCTCCTGTTCAGATTTTTATAACTTATTTGTTCTCTTAATTATTATGTTGTTTTTTAATAATTTCAATAAGTTAATTGTTATTTATATATATATATACACTCATGTCCACAAATGAGGATAATACCAGTTACGGCAAATAAAAGCTCAGAAACTAAGCAAACGTACCTTCATAAAGCCTGTTTATTAAACAAAAGATAAAGAACAAAAAAGATCGTGTATATATGGTTCCATTAATAAAAACTACGATTTTTGCTCCCTGGAGCAATTACAAAAAATATCTCCCTTACAAAAACTTACCATTACATAGTTGGTATTATTATTAATACTTTGCATGTCTCACAGATGATGAAATATAATTAGTACAATGCCTAGGCATGTTGAGCATCAAATTATCGAACTGATTTTAAGGAAGATTATTCCACTCAGCAAGCTATGCTCTCCGAAGTTCCAGTACACATGTAGGATGTGGTTGACGGGCTACAACTCGTCGGCTAAGCATATCACATACATACTCTACTGGATTCAAGTCAGGTGAGAATGCTAGTCATTCTATACGGGTGATATTCTCAGATGTAAGGCATTCGTTTACTGTGTTTGCTCTGTAAGGACTGACGTTGTCATCCATAAACACAAATTTTGGGCCCATGGCACCTCTAAACAAACGTACACGTTATTCCATAATGATGTCCCGATAAATTTGGCCTGCCATGGCTCCGATTTGAACATACAGATCTGTTCTGGTGCCCAGTATAATTCCACCCTAAACGAGCAATCCTGAACCCCACTAACGGTCTCGTTCAATGACGTTGTCTTTGTGGTAGTGGATGCTTGGTAATCTCCAAATGAAAGTCCAACGTGAATCAGACTGCAAGCTAAACCTAGACTCGTCAGAAAACCTCATACAGGTTCGTTGTGATGATGCACACATTACATGTTCTCTACTCCACTCTAACAGCTGGAAAGTCAGTTGTCGTTAGCTGAACATACCTGACATTCGTGCGAGCAAATAACCCGATATGTCCCAAACGTCTGTACACAGTTTGCTGCGAAATTGTAGTATCTGAGGCTGAAGATAGCTTACGAGAAAGGTTTAATGATGTGCTTCGTCTGCTCCTTTTTGCAGTTACCGCAAAATACCTATCATCATTTGGCGTTGTAACTCGAGGGTGACCTATACTACAGAATCTACTGACATTTCTATCATTTTGGAACAGCAGCCAAAGTCTAGAGATGGTGCTTTGGAAGATACTGAGTTCATTAGATACTTCCATCTGAGTACACCCACATTCCAGGCAACCAATAATTTTAGCACGTAAAAAATCTTCCGCATGCGTCCTTTGTATCATAACAACTCGGTTGTGGCATTTAGCGGCTTACAGAACACTTGACAATGATTTTATTTCTTTGTTAACATTCCTTATTTTCACCTCTCTCACACTCTAATCATTGTGACGTACTATCGGAATTATCTGATGACTTCCTGTAATTTTCATATTATTCTTGAAGAAGTTTGCGATAATTCTGCAGGTGAAATTTTTACTTTAGAAAAATTTTTACTTTAGAAATTTTTTTTCATTTCCGTTTTATTTTGAATTATCCTTAACTTACGGGCATGAATGTATGTATAATTATATATACACTTTATAAAATAAAGCATTTAAGAGTATTTTAATTAAAACCAAAAACAATAACGAAAAACACCTAAACAATTAAAGAAATATCAAAAATCAAATGTAAAAACATTTATGCAAATCAAAATCATTTACTTAAATAATGAAACAATCTAAAATTTAAAACCATAAAACCCAAAAATTCAAAACAAACTATTTAAGAGTGAAACAATTTAAAACAAAGCAAAGTGATAGAGAAGCCAAAATTTAGAAAAATAGAAATAATGTAATTAATGCTGTTTCGCACTTTGGAAGGGAATAATGTGTGTTTAGACTAGTAATTACAGGGTTATTTGTCACATTCAATGAATTACATTATAAAAAGACAGTAACAAAGCAAAAATCGTTACATTTAGAAATAAAATCATATGATAAAAGAAAGGGGGTACACATAAGAAACATATTCAATTATGCATCAAAATACTAAATTACTCTTAAATATTCATCTAAAATATTTTAACAATATTTATAAATCCTAACTAAAGAGAGTAAAATTAATTAAACTAAAATTATATATATTTATATATATATATATATATATATATATATATATATATATATATATATATATATATATATATGTATATATATATATAACTAAATATGTTAAGCAAACTAAAACATAATGAAACAAAAAGTACTTACCAACGACACGTCATCATAATTACAAAATGTGGAACCCTTTAAACTTCACAAAATCACAAACAGAATGAGATTCTCTACATAATCCAAAAAACCTTGAAAATATTGTATTATAAAATGAAACAATTTACAAACAGAGTAAAAACTACATAGCTTCACACCAATGCGCAATCTTCTTTAACTGTGAATGAATTCACAGTCAAAGTAAAAAATTCTGATTGATTGATTGAAAAGAAACCAATGAAATTATATGCCTAAATTTACTTACCATAAAACAATTATAGAAAGATTGTTGAAAAAAAAACATATTTAAAAAAACAAACCAACATTTAACTCATTTAGAACACCTCTAAAGAAAATTAAGGAACAAGAATTTTGAAAAAAAAAAAGGAAAAATAGGTAACAAACAATCATTAAATATGAGTTGCCATCTAGAAGAAAAAAACTTATTTATTCAAGAAAATATTTTAATAATAATAAATATATAGAGAAAGAGAAAGATGGAGGAGGAAAGAGATAGATCCAAGAATGAAAGCAAAAAATATATAATATAAAAAATAAAAAATTAATAATAATATAAAATAAAGTCAAAATAATCATAAGAATGAGAAACAGAAAAAAAATAAATAGAAAGTAGAAATATATAAAAAAATAAAAAATATCAATTAAAATCTTAATAAAAATAATATAGCCCCCCTCCAAAAAAA
>BMAW01031047.1:28267-66445 GCA_019974015.1 Nephila pilipes | reverse complement strand
CACTTGACTTATGAGAGTAACGGTAAATGAATCTCTCTCATTAAAAATTATATTCTTTTGAATAAAATATAACATTTAATACATTTACCCGAAAAATAGAATGGATTTCTTTTCTTTTTCGATTTATTTATTTAATTAAATAATCTCATCCCCTAAGAAACACGAGGGTTAGTGGGAATGAGCCCAGTAATTTTTAACTAAGTCAAGTGACGAGGACAACATCTGAGTTGTTACCCCTTCTCTAAACTTCTATAATACTTCAGTGTTAGGACTTAGAACTTCAACACATTTAATGTGCATCAGCCTCGCTACGCAGCGGATATTTCTGCATTGAGTCTGTAGGTTAAAATTTCAGTTTTAGTTTGTACCACAAATGAGCTGAATTCTTATAAATAGAATATTTTATAATTGTTTTTAAAGAGTTAAGAACGTCTTAAGAAGTTAAGAAAAATTTTACACTTTACAGTTTGTAAAAAAAAACAGTTAATTAGAAAATAAACTGCTATAATCACTAAATTTCTTATTTGTAGATATTTAACTAGCTTTTTTCTTGTATTATTATTTAAATTGTTGATTCGAGGATATTGTTAATTAAGTAATTTGTAATACTTTACAATACAATAAGACAATAAGAGCTTTAATTTCACATTCTGTATGTTAAATATTTGTTTAATACAGTCAAAAAGCTTTTAACAATTTTTTGAAACAATAACAGAAAAATAATGTGCATTACCATAAAAACAATAAAACCTGTAACTTTGGCCTTTCAAAATAAATTTCAGTGACATCAAAAATGCTTTTAATGAATTTGCGTAAGTTTTAATGAACAACGCTGAAAATTTCCTCAAAAGTTAAAGAATTCAGCAAGTTTCATGTAGATAAGGTAACATATGTTCCCTTGTTATGAGGACATAACCTAAAAGGCTGTGAAAATTAACGGCTGAGTGAGACAATGCAAGTCTTAAACCTGGAATTAAATTTCAATTAACCACATCGTAAACGCCCCTTGAAACGTGTTCTGAAGACAAAATAAGGTCTGCGTTTAAACTTCTATATCTCTTCAAATTCAAGTTTTCTAAGGAAATCGCGTTTGTCTTATATATATTTCAAGTTACTCAATTATACCTTAGCGAATTTTAATTCATATTTTTAGACAAGATCCATAATGTTTCATAAAAGGATGAAGAATACCGTAAAATGTCAAGCGATCTCTATTTATTTATATTTAAACATATATTAAATTCTTTAAAAATAGATTTTCATTTCTGTAAGCTATTTTACGTAGAAGGATACAGTATAACATCAAATAAAAGATACGTATTCAAAGTGATAATTTTAATTCAAAACAAATAAATAAATAAAACGAATAACTTAAAAACTGCAACCAAGTTTAAATAAACATAGCTTTTTGAAGAATTACAAAAAAGATAAAAGTTTCCTCTTGAATTGTTACTTTTATGTCTTATAATTGCTTGTGTTTTAAATAGGATTTCTTAAAATTTGTAAAAATTAATAAAAAAACAGAATTAACCGATATACAAAATGATACGAAAAGAAGCTATGCTGTGGATAACTGACAACGTTAACTGAGAAATCTGTAATATTTTCTGATTAGAAACATTTTAATATTGATAGACAAGATGTTTTGGCTAATTCGCCCGATCATAGGAAAGAGAAAAACCTCAGATGAAGCAGGCATTATAAAGTTTGATCTTTGATGTTCTAGGGAGTAGTATCATCTAACAATAAAAGGGATTTTGTAACAACTAATCTCAACTCTAATAGGCATATATGAATCTTAGAAGTACAATTCTTACCACATTATTGATCTTCAGAGAGTAATAATTTTGACTTTCAACAAGATGGAACTTTTGTCCCACTTCTAGTGCAGTAAAAAATGGTTTAAAGAAAGAAACATCAATGTTTCGACATAACTAGCTAATTCACCAGAAGTAAACATATATAAAATGTTTGAGCTAATTTTTTTAGAAAATCGTATGCAATTGGAAGGCGATATTTATTATTTGAAAAGCTTAAAGATAACATTTTTGCATGGGATAACAGCATAGGATGGTATTGATCGTGAATGCTTAAAAGAAACTTGTTGAAAGTATACCAGGCATAGTGACTCATTCCAATATTTTATCAAAAAGAAAAATGATAAAAGTTTATAAAATTACCTACACATGTAATTTCAATTAATATTTTTTATCCCACTAATAGTTTCTAGTATTTCATTAAAATAAAATATTGCTGTCCTTATAATTGGGAAAACTAGTGTATTCTACACTTAATTTATTATTTTAAAAAAAAAATGGAGTTTTGCTCATGACCCCTCAATTATCAAACTAGTATTTATTTAAAGTAAGTTGTTCCTCTGAAATATTTTAGAAAAATAGTAATTTGTTATTCTAATGTGCTTTCAAATCAATATACCATCACATATAAGCTAATTGTAACAAAACCTAAGCAATAATATTTGCAGTTTTCTTAACATTTTCTTTATATACTATTCATTTTGAGTTTCTAGTTGCTTAGGAAAGTGCAGATTTATAATCAATGTCACGATTGCTATTAACTGAAACAAATTCATGTGCCTTTAGGTTATGCAATAATCTAATCATTTCACAATAAGCTGTTTAAAAAGACGCAAACGAAGGTAATTAGTTACCTCCCCTAATCTTTAAAAGATTACTCCTTAACTAATTTCCCGATCGTAATTCATTCGAACGCAATATCCTAGGGAATTTCATAATCGACTTTGTATTTTCCACCCGTTCTCAGTCCCATTTTCTCTAAAATAGGCATACACTAGCAATGATATTAACGGACCATAGTTTAAAGTTTTAAATTCACCAAAAATTTATAGAAACAAATTCTAGTTTTGAAAAATAATGCAGAAAAGGCCTGAACTCCTGAGCATAAGGATTACGACTGAATTATTTACGAGTTCTAAGACTTTAAGAGGTTTTCTGAAATATGACAAATTTTCTGGAATGAGTATAGAAGCAAATGTCGAATACGAGAGTTTTAATTACATTTGTCGTAAAAGGAGAAGTCAGTACATCCTTTCGCGCTTTTTAAAATAAAATTTAATTAAACTGTGAAATATTAATGCATTGTAATGAGCTGAGTCCAAGAAGATGAAAATTTTTCAGACAGAATTTTATAGTGAAGCTTTTACTAGAATAAAAAATACTAAGCAAATATTTCTGTATTTGTATTATTGAGTTTCTAAACAAGAAATAAAAAATGATTCTATTTAAAAATTTATATTATCAGCATTTTCAGGTTCTTTTTTTTACTTTACTATCAATAATTACATCTGTATTCAAATGCGAATGTTTTATTTGTGAATAGATGTGAAAAATTATTCAAATTTTAAGATGATGTATAACTTTTTGTTTCATACTTTTATCTTTAATTACTCTTATAAATTATTTAATTGTCTTAATGTAATAATGCATTTGTTTCATCAAAGTGCTCGTAATGCTTTCAAACATATATATTGATTTTCTATTTAACGCTGTTGGCTTTTTCTGCTTTTCATTGGAAATGCTTGAAATTTCATTTATGAATGCAAAAAGGCGTTTTAAAGAAGTAAAAAAGTTCATAATTTGATTATATTTTCTTCATAAAAAAGAGCATTTTTAAGAATGTATCACTTCATTAGTTTTAATAGCGTGACTTAAACTCCATAAAATTATTTGTTTGTTTAATTTTGAAGAAATTTTCGTATGTAAATTTGCTTCTAATCCTTTGAATCAAAATATGTACTAGACTTAGAACTGGTGATAGTTAAAATGCAAAGAAAACTTCTTATTTCCTTTTCATAAAAATAATTACTTTCAAACTTAACTTATGAAAATGAATAAACTTCATATTTATTTCATATTGACTGAGATGTTCTGTGTAAAATAATAAAGCAATGATGTACTATATGCATAAATGGTAAGATTTTTTAAAATTTAATTAATCCATTCTATTAATTATATTTATGTTCTCCTAATAATTTTAGTTAATTTTTTACGACTTTAAATCATAATTTTGAATTAGTTTATGGTTAAATCTGATAACATTTTTTACATTTTGAGATGAACTGTAGAGAATGTTAGTAATAAAAACTTTATTCTTATTGAAAACCATATTTTATGAGCTTGTTTCTAATACTACTTGCTTTATTTATGTTTATATGTTTAATGAAATAAAACTTATTCTTCCAACATAACTTATTGAAATTAATTTAATTTTATCAGTAAATCAATTTTAAAAATTAATTTTAAAAATTTAATTATTAAATAAAAGTTAAAAGTATTTTACTTTCCTGTATAATTTTTAATTCAAATAATTTTTACCGGTTTTTAAAGTACATTTACTGCACCAAAATTTCCTTTAGCATTTTCGTGAAGATCCTGAAATTTTATTTCCGTTTGTTCACGAATGTTAGTTACTACTTTTTTAAATGCAATAATTTTACGATTTTGATTTTAATTACAGAATTTGTATTTGTTTGACTTTTCAAGCATGAAAAGTGTCACTTAAAAGGTTATTTTGTAATAAAGATTTATACGAAGTAACTAAAATAGTTTTATTGTTCAATATAAATTCAATTGAAACAATTTAGTAGGGTAGAAATTTTAATATTCTTATAGCATTTGATACAAACATATTCAAAAAGTATAGAATTGCAAAGAAAATTGGTGTGCATGAAAATATGAACAATATGAATTTCTTCAAAACCCACAAAAAATTTTAATCATCTATATTTTTCACTTATTAGTACTACAACAACAAGATCTCTCGATGCACTTTACATAATAAGGATTTTCGTAATGAGATAACAATAAACAACTATATAAAGCAATGCATACCTTAAATCTAATAAAGTATTGTAAAGGAATATGAAGCATCTATTGAGAAACACTAACAATAGACAATAAGACAAAGTCTGAAAATATAAATAAGAAAAAAAAAACTTTGAAAAAAATTTATATAAAAGTAGTTATAGAGTACAATGAAATATATCCGATAAGCAATATCACAGCATTTAACAAATTTAAATCTCAGGACGCCATCGAAAGTGAATTGTCATATAAATTATTGGATGCGTCATAGAAATTGTTGATTACTTCTGAACACATTAGGGAAAACTCTGCTACGTAAATATATCTTCGGCTTTTATATTTTAATAAAAAAAAATATTATTTCTGTGAAATCCCTTTCTAGTATCTTTTCCCGGAATCGTCGTTTTTCTCTAAAATATTCTATGTATGTTTGAAATTTAATTTGTTCAAGTGAAAACATTTGGAATCATATCAGAGAATTCCTAGCCAAAGTTATGTTTGTAAATGATAAAAAAGTATTTCACTCGAATATATTTAAATGTATTAATCTTTATAAGAAAAGTATAATGTCATTTTAAATTAGACTACAATATTTGCAATGGCTTTTGAATTATTTGCTTCAGTTATATAGATTTTCCAGGTATATACGGTATTAGAATAAATAATATTTTCAATATTTCCCTTTCATTTAATGCACTATTTATTTACAAAAATATTAAAATGAAACTGATATTTTTAAAAGAAGTATGACCTTTATAACGCCCCATTAGAGTCTTAGGATTATTAGAAAACAGTGTTTTCTGATCAATTGAAAATATGCAGATATCCCATTTACATATGGGACTCAAGGTAAAGTATCTTTGTTGATGTTGCCTTACTAAAATGTTCATAATTATTTTTTCTAAAACGGCATATTTCATAGAATTACAATAAACAAATCGAAATGACATTGACTGATATTCTAATTATGTATAAAATTTAATACAATAAATATATATTATTCATACATTTGCTTCAATAGATAGTTAGATTTCATTTTATATCTTAAAATCCAGTCATGTCTGTAATAGCTGTAGCATTTCATTCTTGTCAACATATGCAAAGACTTGACACGTTTGCTATTCGAGATTTTCTCTTCACTAACTTCGTCGAATTTATAATAAATTACAATTTCTTCCCAACCGAAATGAAGTGAGATTAAGGAAAATTAAATGATGTTAGAAGTGAAGAGAAGTAAGTTAAAGCTAATGATGTATAAATGAAATAGAAATGAAAAGGAGATAGAGGATAAACAACTTGCTGATAGTGATTTATAACTTAGATTAAAGCACCTTAATTAGTTTTGAGGATTGAAACAAATTCTAGTTAAAGTAAGAATCAGCTGTTTGTAGGAAATGATTGGGTCAGACGAATGTATTGGTAAACTAAGAATTTGTTAGTTGATTCTAATTTAGAATTGTTGAGTTAAGTGAGATTCGAAAGAAAGAGACATAATCTATCTATCAAAGATTATTAATAAAGTTGTCTAGTTTGCTCTTGCGTTTCTTCAATTGGAGTTTAGAGGATTTTGACTAATATGCTATATTGAGATATGGCGCAAGAGCTGGACAATGAAGAGTAATCGTTACAAACTTATTAGAAAATACAAAAATTATCTTTCTTAAAGTTTTATATTCATAATATTCATCAAATCTCTTTTACATGAAATAAGTCAAAATTATTAATATTCAATTCATTAGAACAAAAGGAACACGAAATATATTGAATTCCTATTTTTTGACTTAAGTAAAGAATAATTTATAAAAAAAATGTTAAAGATCTATAGAGAAGATTCATATTAAGTGGCGATGACCCTTGAATGAATCTATCATTACGTAGTATGAATTTTTCTCGTGGCAAAAGAGGTTATACTTTTTCTGAACTTTTTATCATTCAAATACTCATTAAATCTGTTTTAGGTACATAGTACTGATTGGTGAAACTAGTTAATAGCATTTCTATATAATCCTGACACATATTGCTTAAATAACTTATTGTTTTATTCCGATTCAATACTTTTGATCAATTTCAATGTGGGTGCGGTACCCTAGTGGTCATGATAGCGGACTCGCGCCAGTGATTTTCGTCGATGCGCAGGTTCGAGACCTGTTGCCTTTAAAGACCCGATGTATAGCTGGGTTGATGCACGTTAAATCTGTTCGGGGCCCAAAGTCCTCCCATTGGCGTGGTGTGGATGTTAGGAGAGGGGGGTGCCAGTTCAGGTGTCGTCCTTTTCACTAGACCGAGATTCAAAATTACGAGGCCTGTCGCCAACAGCCCTCGAGTTGCTTCTAGTGCGACGGCAATAAAACGAACGACCAATAATAATGTTCAATTTACAAACAATTACTCCCATCTTATCCATCATTGAAAACATAGTAACTCAACAGATTTCTTTTAAGATAAATTGAAAATTTTATAATTTTCATCTCAGCTATTTTTAAAGGTTTTTTCGAAATAAATAATGAAATTAACATGATACCTGAAATTTAATTTTAGAAATAAAATATTTAATTAAAATTATCAGGAAATATTTGTTTCAATATATCAATTTAACACTCTTTTAATATAAGATATTTATTAATACATTTACTCACCACTTTAAACAACGCAAATTGCACTATAACAAAAATAAATTCGTTTTGAGGAGCACAAATTACTTGTAAATTCCTTTAAAAATGTTTGCTATTTGATTTTTCAATAAAAAGTAAATATTATGAGATGTTTTGTATCACAATATAGCTATAATTCCACTTAATCCCCGAATTGCGAACCAGTAGTTATAAATACTTTTTGTAAATCCTCTAATCATCCAAAACAATTATTCATTAGATTCTGAGAATTACAAAGAAATATTTCACATCGTACCAATACCCCTCTTTGACATTGAAGCAGACAGAGGAAGGAGTATTTTTAATAAACAAATAAAAAAAATTCAATTATTGATGAATCTTAAATAGTACACTTCGGTTTTAGTCAATAAATCTACCACCGGTATCTCTGTATGTGTGGAATTACAACTTTACAAATACGTATGTAGTAGATACTTGAATAAAAAAATCTACATGTGTAAGCAGAAATATATCATGGGTTTCATTTAATATACAAACGCAAAAATATATTGATACACTAGACAAATACTATCAAAATAAATTGTATGGGTTATTATTTTTCAGAGAAATTTTATAAATATTTACGAATTTCAACCCAGCTTGTAAGAATGAATAAGTAAAATCAGCAAGTATCGCATCAACCAACAAACGTCCCTCAAGATACAACGCTTTTTAACTTACTTTTTATATCACCGAAACAAAATCTCTGTTCTTATTCCTGTTTTGGAAACAAAAAAGAAACACAACAGTCCTGACATGCAGCGAAATTCTACAGCTCTCTATCATTCAATAACCTCCAGAGAAAAGATAAAAGATGCTGAATGAGTAGATAGAGAAATAGAGGTTCATCTGATTTAATAAATGTCGATCGTCACCCTAAACAATGTCCGAGCGAATTACAAAATAAATAAAAAGACACGGTATTTCGGGTGAAAACATATATTTTGGAGTCATGAAGAAGACACAGTCTCCAAGTAGGAAATCAAAACCGAACAACTCCACAGCCCTTCACTTATCAAACGGAGACATCACAACACACTTTAGCTTTTAGTGCTTCAAAATCCCCAAAGGAAATTCCTTGGCATTGAAAATAAGTTGCTAGATATGGGCCACGTTTTCAGGTAGTGAATAAAAACCTTTTCTCCGTTCGTTTCTTTGAACAAGCCCTTTTTCATTTATACGATCCATTAGTTTCCATTACCGAAAGTTGAGTCTAATTGTTTAATTTAATGGATAACATGCTTTTCACTCGAAAGTGCATATCACAAACGTTACCGAAAGACGGCCTTTTTTTCGTCTCAAATCACAAGTTCTATTCAAGAAGAGCAGAGGAAATTGATTGCATAAGTTAATGATGTTATTTTTTTTTCCATAAAATTTCCCGTTGAACAGCGGTCATGCATTCTTATCATTATTTTATATTAAAAAGCATAAAGTAAGTAAATGTAAAGTAAAATAAATGTTTACATATAAATAATACAAATTTTGGTTAACTCGTAATATAGAAAATATTTTTGATAAAATGCTAACATTTATTATTGAAAAATATGAAACATATGAAGTTTTTTATAAAGATATTTTATATATATATGAGAAAGAGAGAGAAATATACGGTTTTTTAAAATTTCAAAAGTAAGTACATCATTTATTTATTATACTATTCATAGAAATAAATAAAATTTGTATGACTTCATTACTACGTAATGAGAAGTAAGGATATTTTTAAATATTCAAGAATACTAATAAATGTTTTTTTCCATTACTGTGTACCTTTAACTTTTCCCTAAATTGTTCCGCATAATTATTCCCCCTTTTTAAAATTACGTGTTAGAAAATCTGCTAAGCTGATTAAATGTATAATAAAAACGTCAAAAACTGTAGTCTTAATTACTTAAGCAAACTGACTTCAAATACGCTCTTTTCTCTTTCTGTAACAATAAAAATAATTAAACTAATCGATTTAATGATTATTTTAATTACACAAAAACCCAAGTATATCTCTAAGTAAGTAAAAAGCAATTTTTTGTTAAGAAGATATTATGATTTTATTTTCCTTTAAAAACGGATATTAAAGTTTGTGTTAATTCATAGTTATTTGAGCTTTCATTCGTCATATGTAATTATGAGTAGTTAATTGCGTACATTCAAAGATGCAAGAATAGTAACTTTTCATACTTCCATTTGATCATACGAAGCTACCATACATTCTTTTTCCAATTAATGAACAAATATTAATTTCTCATCTATTCTTAAAGAAGAATTAATTATAACATTTCGAACTCAATTTGAATTATGTAGAGTAAGAGCAATTATTAATATACACACTAAGATTACACTTTTAGGTAAAGCTATTTAATATTAATTACAAATTCTTATAATATATTCAAATCTTTTCTTAAAAATACATTATACTGTTTTTCTTCCACACAACAAAAACACTAAAATGTTCTTTATAGTTTTACCAGGAACACATCATCAATTTTTTTTAACATTTTCTAAACATTTTTCTCTAAACTATGGAATTTTGTTAATTATTCTTACTTTTAAATGATTTAAAATGTTAATAAGTCTTTGCTCAAATTTATCTGAAGTAATCCATCACCTAAAGATTTGAACTAAGATTTCCTGTGCTATTGTTAATGTTTATAAAAGTAAATAGGAACACAAGTGTTCTCTATATGTATATGTATACATTAGCAATATATAATTTTACTTGTGTGTGTGTTTATCTTCTGTAAATTGACTTTAAAAGCTCCGACAGCACCAAAAGATAAAATTTTTGTCTTTTCTCGTATCAGGATTCTGTATGTAATATTTGGAACTTATATACAGCTAATTTCTGCAAAATTATAGAGATTTTAATACAGAAGCATGGCTTATCAGCTTCTTATAAGGTGATCATAAAATGATAAAGATATTGAAAAAAATTAGAAAAATAGTTTCACGTAATTAGCTAAATGTTTCTTTTTTTTTAAAAAAAAAAAAAGGTTTATTTCCTTTATTAGTATGTAATATTTTAATTTATTTAATTTATTTGAAATGTTGTAAAATTATTTATTTTTTTTCTAAAAATTTAATTCTTTATCAAATGATAAGGATTAAAAATTATTTCGAAAAACTTAATACTTAAACAGATTAATTGAATTTAAATTTTCTAAATAAAGAAGGAAACACATGTAGATTAACAAAAGTTTTTCATGCCAATCAGGAGGCAAATAAAATATGCTACTAATGTTGCATCAATGCATTTACACCAATTGTAAATTACTTCTGTTTACTCAAGTAACAAATATTTTTTTTATACATAGAGCGAGATCTTACAAATAACGCTGCTTACTATTTTACAAGTTTTTATTTAACTTGTCATATTCATATGTATATCTTTCCAGTTCAAAATAAGTACAAGAATTTTATCCCACTTCCTATGATCCGATAGAGCTGAAATTTTGCAAACACACGTAACTCCGATGATAATAAAATACTACGGTATGCTCTGCAGTAATGGACTTAGTGGGGGCCTAGGGACCCGGGCCTTGCACTTACAATGTAGCTGAAATTTTATAACTCACATAATTACTTTTCATTATAGCTCACATAATTATTTTTAGTCATAAATTTTCAATCTAAAAAGAACTTAATAAATATAAGTAAAAACATTTTTTATTCAAGATTTTATTTAAGAATGAACTAAAAGGTGTAAAAATAATTTTTAAATGTTAAATAATTCTTAATTTATAAAACCTTGAAGAGTTAACACTTTTTGATCTAATCTAAAGTAATCAGCTATTGTCCTTAATTTATTAGTAATTATCTAAGTATATCAGTTAAGCGCCTCAAGCATTTGTAAATTATGTATTATTTAGCATTAAAATATTTTTATATCTTTTTGTTCATCTTTAAATAAAATCTTGACAAAAAAGATTTTACTTATATTTATTGATTAATAAAGATATTTTGAATAGCTAATAAAACTTTTATAAGTACTTCTTTATTTAATTTCACTGCTTAATCATCTTGCATCTAATTTTCTTTAATAAGCCCATCATGTAACATTATGTACTTTTTAAACACGAATGAGAGATTAAATATAATCTTCCTTCTAAAACTAAAGAATCTTTGTGTAAGAGATTTTAATTTTAAAGAGGATTCTAACAGACATATACTTATTAAAGTTAAAACTGATTTATATTACGACTTTAAGCTCCAATGTAAGCGTTTATTTTGGAATAACATATTTAAAATACATTATTTGAAAACCTTAAATGAGCTAAAAATCATTTTTAATTATTTTTTGCAAACTAAAGCATCTTTCCTCTAAAGTATAATTCCAACTCGCTTTTTGTGAGACATTCTGGGAACGTTTGGTTTTATTAACATTCCACTAGAGGCAACAAGGGGGTTATTGACCCGTAATTTTGGTCCACGGTCAAATTACGATGATGACATCTGAGATGGCACCTCCCTCTCCTAACCTCCACACCATTGGGAAGACTTTGAGCTTTGACAGATTTAATCTGCAAAAGTCCCGAAGACACTATGGGTCATTAGTGGCACCAAGGTTCGAACCTATGACTCGACGAAAACCGCCAGCCACGAGTTAGCGACCCTAACCGCTAAGCCATCATTCTGGGAATAATAATTTGTTAGTGTCGTGCTAATCCTTTATGAAATTACTATGTAATCAAATTATATAATTATGCATAACAATATACTGATTTATAAAATAAGTATATTTTTTCATTTGTCAAACAATCTACTTACTATTGTATCTAGTAACTTTATCGTAAGAAGATGATTAGTGATGTTACATATTTATCCATTATCATTCAACATATATATATATATATATATATCTGTGTGGGATTTTTATACTTCTCCAACAGGCAATTTTGATATTAAATTCTTCTAAAATAGCATTCAGAATTATTATTACAATATCCTTCTTCATTAAATAAAAGAAATATCTGAAAACACCAATTTGTTTATGAGATTTTTCGCTGCATAAGCAATCTATTCAAAATGTTTTCCATCTCCGGAAGAAAATTTTGAAAAGATACTGGTTGTGATGTATAGGTTGACAGATTCATGTAAATCTGTCTGTCAGACAATTTCATATAAGGCTGATGCAATTTAAAAGTCTGATTTTGCACATAACTTAGGGAATTCTCAAAGTAGAAATACTTGATTCAATCACGTTTTAACGAAATGAAAAATGAAGGTTTGTATTCTCATCACTGTAAATTTGCTATCGATTCTTTAAGTTACGAACTGAAAGTTTCAGTAATATAAAAAATTATGTACTGACAAAAAAATTTCCCAGAAAAAAAATTAATTCATTTGTAGGAAATCCTGATATATAATTAAGTATTAAATTTATATTATGCTGATTTCCAGCACATTGATCAGATGTTTCTGAATTTCACATTCAGCTAAATTCTTTTTTTTTCATAAATTTAATTAGTTCATTTCATTGGTTCGTAAAATGAATTAAATAGAATTGCGTTGTAGAAAAAAAAAAAATATTTGAAACAGTTTTTCTTTCTTCAGCACGAAGCGCAATAATCATTTCCTTAAATACATTAATATATGTATTAACATCCTTTCGGTTACAGCACTGTCTTGCGGTTCACCACTCGTTCTCGGCTTATGCATTGTATGGTGAAAATTGCTTGTTTAGATATTTCCCATCACCCCTTAAATTTTTGCATATGAGTTTCGAAACACTCTGTATGTATGTAAAAATGTATGTACACATTAGACATCCTTAACATAACTAAGCATTTATTACATCTTGTTATACAAATTGAAGTAAATCTCGTGATTGTTTCACATCTTTGTTTACACGTTGAAGCAAGAGGTATATATTACATGGTAAGAAGAAGATCGCCTGGCAAGACCTTGGGCAAATAGCTCAAAAGCGAGCAGTAATTAGTAGTAACGGGCAAGTCCCGATTTTACAAAATTGCAGTTTATGGGAGCATGAAAATTATTTGGTAAATTTTGTTCGGTATTAAAATCAAGGAATGTCGAAAAAGAGAAGGAAAATTAAAAATAAGAAGTAAAAGTAATTACCGGGATTCATCATTGGTTATATCTATAGATAAATATCTTCATTAATTTTTAATTAGTGTAATTTCTCTTTCTGTTACTTGGTTTCTTTTTCATGTTGTTTAATTTTCGATAATTTACTTTTTTTAATTATGATGTAATAGTTAAGTGAGATGGTTTGGACCCTGTAATACATGTATAACTACGCATCGCAATCTGCAGCCTATGACAGCTTTCTTATTATATTATTTTTATTTTTTCAAACTTTCTTTGGTGTTTGTTAAATGATTTATATTTTGCTTGCTCTACGTTTCCATTTTGTACATCTTTTAAGCTTTATAAGGATTATTTTTATTGTTATTTTGATCATTATATTTTTGTTCCAAATAATTATTTTTATATTTATCATGTTTTGATTTAAAGTTTACTCTAATAATAATACTATTTGTTTCTTAGTTCTTTAACTGTACATAATATTTTCTTTTCCTGATATGTTATTGTCTTTTTAATTAAGTATGTATGTGTGTATATATATATATATATATAATCCGTTAAAAATCACATAATCATTTTAATTTTGAAAAAAAAATTAAAGGCTTCAAATATAGTTTAGACAAAGGAAATATGTTACAATATGTTTATAAGAGTTAGGTTTCAATGATTTTGAATAATGTAATAAATGTTAGTTAACAAAATTGTTAAAGTAAAGTGATCAAAAATATTAAAAATAAAAGAAAATATCACAGTTAACAAATTATAAGACCACTTGTTTAAAATCAAGAAATGTGTGAAAATTAATATCATATTGATCCTAATTAACCTCAAACAATCTGTATTTCACTGATATGACCAGGAAATACATTCAGTCATAGAAATATTGTGCTATTCTTTTACTCCGACTACTTCCATTTCATGAGCTTACAAAAAATATTTAACATTAGCATAAATTTTGCAATATAATTTACCCCAAAGGGTTTCCACGTGGCTCATGTCTGACCTATGATTGGCCAAGGCAAGACATTAACACTTTTTTTTTTTATTGCTTAAGCTATTTTTGGGAGGATTTAGGCGTATGGCAAAAAACATTGTCCTGCTGAAATATCCAGTTAGCACTAACGAATAAAAACCCAAACGATATGGATGATCCTCTAATATAGACTGATAATGTGCAGAGCTCATATGTTCTGAAGTTCGCTGTAAATCGCCCTATCCATCCAAACCATTACTGATCCTCCACCCACTTGTCGAACGAACATTCTTCCTCAAGTTATGCTAATAGTGTTTGAAGCCATCGAGACCATCAAGTTTAGTTTCTTTTCATCAGAAAATGTAATTTGTTTCCACTTATCGTTCCATGACATGGTATTTTTAGCCCATTTCAGTCTTTCTTCTTGATGCTGCTTCAAAAACTGCGATATTTTCTTTTTTTTTTTTTTTTCACAAATATTATTTTCATATCCCATTTAAAACTCTTCTGAACATGTCATTTTTTTTTCTGAAACGTTTTAAATTTTTACAAGTTGAAAGGCCTTCACAAGTTGGTAGTCGAAAGATATGCTGATGGTCTAGTGCTGTCAAAATTCTTTTTCTTCCAGATCGTTTTATGTTGTTTGATCATCTTTGTTAATCATGGCATTGTGAATGACAGTTTTAGAACATTTCGTTAACCTATCTATTTCTCTTTCAAGTTTACCAGTGCTCATATAAAATTAAATTTTTCTTACTTATCCCTCAGATAACGCTTTACATCGTGGTATCTTAAAATAAGCAATAGATAATACATTCAAAGCTTACACCTTTGCTTTTCAGTTAATGCAGTTATGAAGTATCAACGTATACGTTTTATGATAATTTAGATGTGACGCATAATATACTAATTTTCTAAGATACTCTTTTGATTTCTTAATAGACACCTTATTCAATTTTTAGAAAAATGGATATACCTTAATAAAATTTAGAGTTTAAATATTGAATTTGCAATTAGTATGGAAAGAATTCCTCGATCCATTTTAAATACACATACATACTTTAATTTTTAATATCAAATGATAAAAATAGATAGCTTCACTTTATTTATACGTGATTCCAACGATCATGAAACGAAGAAATTTTAATTTAGAACGGTCCCTCCTGTCCTGAATGCTTTGATTTTACACACGAAAGACCAGTAGAGGGTCATTGCCCTTTCAATGTTGTAAAGTGTTAATCGTATTTTCAGGAGGAAGGGGCACTTTCTGTCTCATTGTGGCTAGCCTACATCCTTCCTTTCGTTGCACTTAAGTAAGAAACTGGCCATGAATTTAGCACATTTACACCCGATACTGACATGGACGTTCACAATACATCCGTGGGACACTTAGATTTTCTAAGTTATGTACATGAATTAAACTTTAACATTTGAGACACCACTGTCATCCTCCATCTGATAAAAGTTGTTGATATTCATTCATGTTGTTTCAATAAACTAATTGAATGTATTAAATTATAGTCTTTCATTTGAGTCATTAAACAATTTCTTAGATCTCTATTTTCATCTGAGGTCAGAGCTCCTTCTGTCACTATACGATTACATCATTTCGCCTAGTTTATTAATTATAAATGTGTAAATATCAAAATTATTAATTTTAAAGAAATTAATTAAAGCAAAAAAGATGTGGCGTTTCATTATTTTATTCACTAGTATATTGGGTGAATACCTTAACTTCTTATGCCCCCAAAAAATTATGAATTAAAAACAATATATCTTAAAACTTTTTGATTACATTATAAAAGCAGATTTGAAGAGGTTTTCGCAATAATAATGCACATTTTTAAAAAAAAAATCATTATTAACTCTAATAAATTAGAATAGTACATTTTAGTACTGTCGGGTTACTAATGTTGAAAACATTTTATGACTTTGAAAATAAAGAAACTATACAACATTTCACTGCATTTTTTTAATACCTCATATAACAAGATACTTGTACCTATTATCGATGAAAATCACGAATTTTTTTTTTCATTCAAGCATAAAAATGCATTGCCCACTTCCCATTTTAATTGGGATTGAATCTTCATAGATATTTTGCACATACTATACAATGTCCTTATATTTTCCATAAAGACAGGTCAGTGGCACCACCTGGTAAGTGTACTCAAGAGATCAAAAAATAATTCGATACATCCTGAATACAGTGAAAAATTAGAATAACCGTTTTGTAGCATTTCTCTTTTTTCATATTCATGAGACACTTTGCTCATTCAGTATTCACAATAACTGATGAAAATATTTTCAGCATTTTGGAAATCAGATGAAGAAAATATTGTTGAATCATCAATCGACATTTCTTCATCAACTGAATTTCATCAATTTCTTTTTACAGGTCCGCAATGAAGTCCGCAGAGAGACTTTCGAAGAGTTACATAGTCTTTTTTATTATTAGATATCGCTTTGTAAGCATATCTGAACTGAGATAAGCAATACATTTAAAAGACTGAAACAAAAATACACATTTCACAAATAACACTAAATGCATTCATGCACAAAAACATGCGTACTAGCTATTTTAAATTACGCATGAATATATATATATATATATATACTCATTGGCAAAAAAATTTGAGCATTAAGAAGTAAGAGTGAGATTGTTGCGAAACTTGGCATGAAGGTAAGTGTCTGGCAGATATGTAAATGATTCGAAATGCAGCGTAATTGCGCATTGCATAATGCCATCAAAGGGCGCTAAACTTCATGTTTCTTGGATTATAAAGCAGGTAAACAGCCACTCATGGAAGAGCTTCCAGGAGCCATTTTTCAACAGAATAATGCTCTTCCACATACAGCAATGGTTTCACAGGACTGCCTTCACTACATTTCCATCCTTCCCTGGCCAGATCAATACCCAGATTTGTGGCCGATCGAGAAAATCTGGGATCATTCAGGGTGGCTAGTTCGACAGCCTAGAAGTTTGGTTTGAATTAAAGCCTTGTTTAATGCAACTGTGGAACAAAATGTAGCAGAACATCATATGGGACTTGTATGACACAATGCCTCAAAGGGCGTTCACATCATGAATTCATGCTAGAAGTGGCCCAACAGGGTACTAAGGCCTCGATTCATTTGTAATTTTTCCAACAATAAATGATCGTTTAGGTTTGATTTTGAAATCACTTACTAATATCAACGTTATACTTACATATGTAAAATTTCTTTTTATTCTGACTACTATTTCTAGGTGCGCAAGTTCTTAATGCAATGAGTATATATATATATATATATATATATATATATATATATATATATATATGAAAATCAAAGATTTAAATTTATTTTAAGGTAAAAAAATTATTCTTCGATTATTAAGCTAAAAGAGTATATAATAGCTTCATAGATCAGACAGTATTTAAGAGTAAATTAAAACTTAACTCATTATCAATTCCTGCTTAATCCCAAAGGTACTTAAAAGTAAAGCTTCAAAAAAGATTTTGAAAATAAAGAAAAAATCTTGCATTTTTTAATTTTACAAATAATAATATTTATGAGGATTTGTAAAATAAGAAGGAAAAATATACACAGAAGACTTCTCTACGAATGTTGAGGTGTTTTACGTCAGAAACTTGATATCACATATCACACAACGAGTTTTTTGGCTAAAATGAAACTCATAATGGGGAAATATTTCATCTTAACGATTTTTAGCGAAATATGAAAGAGTACATGTAATTCTCAAAATAAATGTTCGAAACACAGTAAATTGAAGTAATAGCATATCTGAAATAATTACTATAATTAGAGAATTTTTTCGATTAAAAAGATGGAATACTCTTGAAACTTGCTTCAGAATGTGGAGTTTTAGAATACTTATTTTTCTCATGATATCTTAGAAGTTAAGTTTTACTTGTATAACTAAATATAATTCGCTAGCTCATTAATTAAATAATTAAAGATATATTTCAAATAAAAGGGTGGAATTCATATGAAACTTGCATCTGAATGAAGAGTTTTGGAAGTTGAGCTTTACTTGTAAAAGTATAATTTGCTAGTTCACTTCATTCCCACAATTATTCCTTTAATAATTCAACTAAGGAAATATGTATTTATTTATTGACTTTAAGGCCTGGAACATTGGCCTGAGTCAGAAACCGTAATAAATCGAAATTAATATACTCCGAAATAGATTTTATGTAGAGCAAATTCCAACGGAAACTCGTTTCTCTCTAATATCGTCCAATTCGATTCCGAATAATTTTCGGCTTTCTCTGAAAAGCAACGTTTATATCAACATCCATTGTAAATGTAGTGGAACTTAAAGATCCAATTGAATATAATATTCTATTCATTCCACAAACTGTTGTGAAAGTGAACATATTGAATGTTATCTACCATTTCCAATAAGTTTCTAAATGCATTACACTGATTTTGCTTGAAAATTCAAACAAAATATTAATTAAAAGCACTCGTCCTTCACTACACATTAATATAAATACTCTAAATTAGCGTGTTTTCAAATATTAAAACATTATGTGTTATCATGAAACGGACACCTTGAATGCCAATAAAAGTCTATGCATCTATCTCGCACATTTTAATTTCTCAGGTGAAAATATGTTTTCTCTAGTTTTTTTACATATTTCATTTAATGTACATTTGTATTTCTTTGTGTCTGTAATACAAAGTTTTGTTACATTTTATTTTAGTATGAATTTTTTATCAATTTTCTTTTATATATATTTCTATTATTCCATTTATTTGATGGGTATTCATTTACGATAAACATGCATGACCTGTTCACATATATTTTTTCTCTTAAAATCATTTGATTCACCTAATGCAGTACCTTAGGATTATTTATAATTTAAAAGAATAATGCAATTTTGAAATACTGGTATGCATTTACTGTTTATACTTTATTGATTTTAGGAAAATTTATAAAGAATTAATTCTCTAATTTAGTTTGACTATGGGTTTATATTTAAATTTTCATTTATATATAGCTAAATACAAAACAAACTACATTACCAATTACAAAGATAAGACATTTTAATTTTACATGCTATTTAAAGTTCATGTATAAAGTTATTGATTGAAATTTATTTTAGGTACCTCTTTTCTTGAAGCACAAAATGAACACAAATTAAATTTTTAATACATTATTTTTCACTTCGCTCATTTCGACTTCAAACAAATATGTATGTGTGTGTGTTTGTGTGTGTGTTACATTTCTTACGATAACTTCTTTATATTCCCTTTATCGATTTCTTCTTGTTTTTCATCGTATAAACTTCTTTTACTCTGATTCAAAATGAATCATTAAATAAAGAAAGCAAATCATGGGTTTTACACAAATGGTAGTTTCTCTTTTCTCACCTGCAATAGATGAGACTGAACTTTGTTTAAACTTTAATGTCTTTAAGGCTCTGTTAGTCAAAAGAGTTAGAATTCGCCTTGCCTTGTGAAGCGTGAAACAAGGTTATTTATAAAAGAGGTTAATTTGTGGTTCGATGAGCTGGAAATCAAATGTGTGTTATCTGGTGAGAAATCGGGATATTTTCACATCAGATACCGGATGAAAATCTGGCCCCCAAGACATAAAAGGAAGGCAGAAATTCCGACTTCCTGTGTATCTTCTTTGATTACTTCGCTTCTCAACAAATATGAGATTCCACTTTCTACTAATTTGAAAATGCTTGTTAAAGTTCATTAGATAGATCTGTCGATATTGCATTGCAGATACAGGCGTTTAAATTCATTTCAAATAATTTGAACTTTATGTCATTTTTAATAATCAAAAATAACATACAAACTTAAAATTATTTAATATCGCTGAAATTAAAAAGGGATATTTTTTTTTTCCTTTTCAATTTCTCTTAAGACTTCACTTAATATAGTTTGAGAGTAGAATTCTGTAAGTAATAACCTGTATGTTTACTTGGAATAGCATCACAAATTATATATAAAATAATTTTTCATCTTTTATTTTACTTTAAAAAATGTAAAATTAATATTCAACTACATTATTACTTTTATAGTAAGAAATTAATAACTTTATTACACAGCTTAACTATGTTTAAAAGATAATTATGGAAGATTAATTAATCAACTGACTCAAAAAGTTAAAAATGTATATTAAATGGAATATGTTTGTTTAAAATAATAAATGTCTCCCTGGCATAGTTTCATATCCCATAGCTTTGAATAGATAATTAATTTTAGTTTTTGGTTCAATTTAAGGCTACTTTTTAAATGCATAAATTTATCAAAAATATTTTAGAAAGATAACAAATAGCACCGTTACATCATTATTAATCAAAATAACTCATAATTGTTTTCGTAAAAACTGGAAATTCTTACGAAATTTTAGTTATTTAATGTATTTTCATGTTTCAAAGCTTAATAAATCTTCTTGTAACTCTATATAAAAAAGAAAACGTACTTATTTCTTTCTTATTCTTCAATGTCTTATTTCTAACTGGATTTGTTTTCCTTATTTTAATTTTAAACTCAAACAAGCCATTGACTCTTTACGAGTAAATACATTAAAAATTACATTCATAACAAAACAAAATATTCATATTTTAGTTCAAAATTTCTTCTATACTGTTAAATATACTTCAAAAATATTGAAAATATATTCGCCAATTTTTAAAGCAACATTATTAATTACTCGTAAACAAAACATTGACTTATTACAGTAAACTAAGATTTGATAGAACAGCATTTTTCATTACGTATCCCTGAGACAGTTCGAGAATTGTTTATGTTAAAAACTTATCAATTTTAAATCTATTATTTACATTAGCATATTCATGGAAATTTGTGTATCAGGAAACTAATTCGATTAATATATTTGATGAAATTTGTTGAACTAGCTAAAGTAAGGATAAAATTTTATGGTTGAATATTTTAAATTTCTCAATAATGGAAACTAATAACACCCAAAGCTCAATAATTTTCCATACATTAATGTTTTTGAAAAGAATCCATGAAATAGAAAATTTACAAATTTTTGTAAGAATTTCATACAAAATGATACAGTTATGTTTCTTCAAATATTTGCATAAATTTTTAATAAATGGAATTCCTTTTATCCAAAAAATGAAAATAAATTTACAACTGTATTGTACATCATATTACAATATTTTTATTTCTGGACGATTCTAACTAAACACATTGTATTTGTGTGCAGTACGTGTAGTTTATTTTCCATTATACCCACTCAACAAATTTCACATAATTCTTACATGTTCTTTATTTCGATTTAGAATATCACGCTAATTGTACTGTTAATATAGGATATTTTTAGGCTTTATTTAAAATGGAAATTTTTTATGCAATTTATGCAGAAATTTCCTTTTCATCTTTAGTCTTAGTTGTTTCTTAAATGTTTACTCAGAATTGTATCATCAATCAGGAGGATTAAGGAAATTTTAATTTTTAAGCATGTACTGATAATTAACTTTATAGTTTCGGTATTCATACTTTGTGAGACTCGCATTCTCAGGGTTGTTTCATTTAAGTGATTTTATTACGTTCTATCGACTCTACTTCCTCCACCAAGCTTGCCTTCATTTATAAAACATTGTTTGATGCCAATATGTTGAGAACGGAAATTTTACAATTTTAGAAAGCTATTTTTAGTTTAGTACATAATGATATTCTTAGATGCTGTCAAGAGAAGGGATTGATGTTGTAGATAATCTTTCTTTCGTACTCTTTCTCTCTTCTTGTTGTGAAAATATCATTAAAATCACTATTCTGACTGACATGGGTTTAATTTGGAATGTATAGGTTTTGAAAATAGTGCAACTTCCTAGGTAACAAGTAAATTGACTGTTAAGGCTGCCACTTTCTACCAAATTTTGTTAACTTCTTCTTTATTTACCCAAATCTTACTTTTATTATACCTCTAGAGCTATTAGTTTGTAAATAAATAAAAAATATATAACTATTTAATTCTAAGCCAATCTGTCTAGACATCTATCTTAATCCATCTGTCTGGCTTCAAACGATCTCTGGAACTACTTAAATTAGTTAAGACTAAGACTAGATCTTAAAGTTACTTGAGATAGTATCTTCTTTCACATCAGAATTTTGACAGTATGAAAAAAATTTCTTAATCATGTCTAAAATGAAAATTTTGTTTTCAAGTTTAATAAAACCAAGTTATGTTTTGTCTCCGTACAAAAAAGACACAAGCATGATAATTTCCACTATTTATCCTTAAGAAAAATTATGTTATTAAAATAATACTTAATTTCTTTATTATATACAATATATCTTTATGTTTACATTTTTATTACATTATTGATTAAAATTTTAAGAAATCTCACACATCCAATTGTTACAGTTAAAAATTCATCTCGCATCGTAAAAATAGTTTTTCAAAATTGTCAAAAAAAGTGCAAAATTTTGATTCAAAAATTGCGTATTAAAATATTCGTATATTATTCCCATATCAATGTCTGGACGTTCACATTTGCCAGCTTAAGTTTCCTCCACATTATAGGCGTGAGTACGTTAAGTGGATAGCTGCCAAATAAGAGGTGAAAATGACTGCTGCAGTTGTAAATGTGAAGTAAATCATGTTTTAGATCTAAACTATTATCGTGCTCAAGAACTGAAACAAGTTAAACAAACCTTGTTAAATGTAGCCTGCATTACTTGAGCATTGTGACTTTATTAATAATTTAAACAATGTTTCAGACGGGGAGCTTCGAAAATTAATGAGTAAGAGTAGAACGACAGCAATTTCTCTTAAGTATGAAGTGTAAATAAGATGTCTCTCGCGTTATAGAGAAGAATTTTTTTAAAGGAAAATAAGATTATAATTATATTTTTGTTTAATATTCTTTTCTAATGAATATGAGCATTTTTAAATTTTTAAGGATACAAGCAGATTAAGTAATATACATAGAGACATAATGTCATATTAGAAAATATTTTTAATAAAAACCTTAAAAATGTACTTAAATTTAAGCTTTTTAAACACGAAGAAAGTTATCTTGAAGTACTACTACTAAGAACCTAGCTTGTATTCATTAATTGTAAGCATTATTTTTATTAGCAATATATAATTGTTGCATTGATTTTAACATAATTCTATTTAAAATTATTTTCAATATATTTATTATACACAATAATTTTATTTACTGTTTATATTACTCATTACATCCGTTTTTAACCGGTTTTGTGCTATTAAATACTTCTTTAGAGGTTTTGAGTATCAATGAGATTGCAAACACACATATACAAGTTCAGGAGGTCCCATATATATGAGAGTTCTTATGAAATCAAATATGTAGTTTGGTGACCTATTTGAGTAGTTTTCTATATGGTATACAATGTGTTTATGATATTATTTACAGATATCTGCTGTAGTAAAGATTAATATGAGAAAATAGCATGACATTTGTACTCATATGAAAATTGAGACAGTAACATTTGAACAGAATGTGGGTAAGGAACTATCTGGTAAAACTTCTATATTTTGACAATTTAATTCATTTCTACTTGTATCCTTCAACTCATTCATGTCATATTATTGAACACATAATCAATTTTTAGTTCAGATAGAGTTAGGTATAATGTTCTTTGAGAATCTGAAGAATTTGAGAATTTCTTTTTAAATTTATGTGATTAGAGAGGAACGGTATAAACATTTAAAACATTACTAGCCATTTAAGTTAATTACTATTTACGATAATACATGGGCAATACTTATGATATAACGAATGTTTTATGCGCAAATCAAACAAATAAATACTCTTTATTGTATGTGTTTTTAATACATATAAAAATAATACCTCCCCCCTTTTACAGCTTCATTTCCAGTTACATCAAAAAAGCAATAAATTCTCGTCAAAGGTTTCTACAACGAACATCACTAAGCAATTTCTCCCTATATTATCATCACAGTTCCCGTAATGTTGTAAAGAAAACTAGCAGTAAAAGTGCCACTAAAAAGCTTTTTTAAAAGGTGTAAAAAATAATAATTTTTTATTATCTAGTCTTATTCTTCCAACACATTTTTTTTTTTCATAATTTTATCACTTGTGATAGTATTTCGGGTATTATACGGAAGAGCTTTCTATGACGATGACGTGAAACTAGCATTAAGTGGTTTCACACTCATTGTACACTACATGTCCTCTGAAAATCCAATTTCCGGCCTGTTACGATAGCAATCAGAAGGGTATAATCACAATGGCGTACATCTTTAAACTTTTACCCTATAAAGGAAGTCGTAATTCCTAGTACCTTAGTAAAAACGCATAGAAATGATTATGGCTTTATTCCCATTTATTTCTTTTTAGATTGCTGTGATTTTACGGTGTTATAAAATATGCTGTCAAACAAAATGAAAGGTTAGTCAATGGTGATTCCTCGAGAAAACAATGAATTTTCTCGGGTAAACACAATAGCTCATGGTTCATCATCGGGGACGAAACGATTGATTTTATTAACGCTGTTCCAAAGGGAAAAGTGGCAGTTAGTACAATGAAAAAAAAATTTCCAAGAAAGCAAAAGAAAAAAAAAAATACAAAGATTTCTGGGACGACATTTTGTAAAATGTCTTCAAATGTGTTTAAGTCGCTCCACAACTATTTAAAATAAATATTGTTTTGTGAATGAAAATAATAATATACGAAGAACGATAATAAGCTATTTAAAAATCAAATATTTCAGGCTGAATATTTTATTATTAAATTATAGATCATAGTTTTAATAATCTAATTTTAAAGAAAATATTTTTTACAGCAATATTGAACTGTTTTTAAGGAATTGAAAATTTTTGGGTTTAAATAACTTCTTAAAAACTCTTAAGATTTGGCTACTTTGGAAATCATTGATTGCATATATCTGTAAGAAAATAAAATCAGAAACTCAGTATCATGTGTATCACGTTTCCTTTTTATTATTAATTATTAATATTTTGAATGAAGAAGAACTGCATTTTGTTATAAAACTTTCAAGATTTAAGAATCAATTCCTAAAAATAAGAGAAATGATTTTTAATGTTAACATAAGCAGTAGTTGAAATTATATATCGACTTCATAAAAGATAAGTGTAGCTTTCCATGTAAGCTCTAGAGATGCTCAAAATAAAACTTTTTAATTCAATCGTAGTTCTAAAGATAAAATTTATGAACCTAAATTTCTTCCTAAATTTAACCTAAATGTCTCCTTCATTTAAACATAAATTTTAGAATTTCTTCTCCTTAGATTGATTGATTGATTTTTTTATTAAAGAAGCAAAACGAGGGCTATTGGCAGCGGACCTCGTAATATTGAACCGCTGTCAAGTGTGATGTAGACGCCACCTGAGCTGGTATCTACTTCAAATTTCCACACCACACCAATTAAAGGACTTAAAACCTCGACCAGATTTAAAAGGCTACACTTCAATGGCACCTGAACTAGAATCAACGATTCGACTGAAACATCGCCGATCACAAGCTCGCTGCCATTTCCACTAAGCTACCTCGGCCACTCCTTTTTAGAAACTGGCAATAAAGAACTAAGTATATTTCAGTATCTTATTGAACTCAAGCGCATACAAATAAACATATATTCAAAAATATAATTAGTAAGTAAAAATAATAGTTATAATTTTATTTTATATTTTTACTTAAATATTTCTCAATTTAGGGTGAAAACCCATAACTGTTGGTAAGACATCTGTCTACTTAAAAAGGATTTTATGTACTGATTCATAATAACAAAATTATATTTATTTCATTTTTATTGAAATCTATTCTTAAATTCACTTTTGAAATATAGCATTAAATAAAATAATGATATAGAATAAATGTAAATTAAAAATGTAAAATACAGTTACAACCTTATATATGGTTACTAATTTTCAGTTTTATAATTTACAATTAATTATAATAAATCAGACTAGATGAGCACAGTTTAATGCTTCAAATTTTCTGTTTTAAAATGATGAAATAGAAAGGTATTTTCCTTCAATCAAGCTAGATATTTCAATCGTATTATTATTGAAAATTAGTCAAAAATTACACCATCAAAGCCTTTTCTTCTTAAATAAGAAATAAATAAGACATTATTTTTCTTTTTAATTTATTTCTCTCACATGGCTCTTTATTGATGACTTTTTCAACCATTGTGAAAATCTCCCAATGAATATTTGAACACAAGAGCGTATTAAAATAAACTTATGTTGTTATGGGTTTTTTTTTTTGGTTCAGTTATAGCCACTACCTGCTCTGATTTGCTGTCTTGTATAGAATATCATGCATATCTCGTTTCAATTACGCAAAGTAATTATCGAAATATCTTTTAATCTTAAGATTGTACGTAATTTCAAGGACCCTTACTATTCTTATCATAATTGCAAAAAGATTTTTTTTCCCTCTTTTTTTGTGAAAGGAACAATGGTTTATTTTTGATGATATCCTTCGTAACAATAGATCCAGACCATATTTCATTTCTGTAAGTTTTCCTCCTGGCCTCTCTTACAACAAAAGACGATATCTCAAGATAACTTCTCTTTGTTCTAAGAACTACGGACTTTTAATCAACAAGACCTACGTAAGCTTTAACGTAGCTTATTAACGTAAAGCAGAACTACTACACGATCCCATATCGGACTTTTCATTTTATCAAAAGAAGAAAGAACCAACTCTAAGATCCACGCAAGTGGATAACAAAACTAAAAAAAAGTCAAACAGACGCAACAAAAAGTTATAAAAATAAGCATTTTTGTTTTGTTTTTTAACTTTAGAACGTCCTAAAAATATTGAAGGATAAATATCTGAGATGTTCCAAGTGGAAATACTTCATGTCTAGTGAACTCTCAGATCATTTTCGAAGGTACATACTATTTCGCTCTGCAGTTCTGTTAAAATCGAATGGTTTTGGTTGTTTGATTGCTTAGGAAGGCTTTTAGGGACTAAGACCGAAGATTCATGTTACCAAGCCAACTTTAAAAATGTATTTGAAGTAGAATGAAACTCTGTGTTATGGTAAGAATAAAAAAAGGTGATTTCTTCGAATGTTGAGAGATATTAAATTTAATAGACAACTACTTTAAATACAAATATAGTTACAAAATTACTTTATATCCATGTAATAATTTTGGTACAAATAATTAATTTTCAATAATTAACATACATAAAAAAATCCTGATTGTAAGCATTAGTTACTGAAAAATAGCATAACTTATATAATTTAAAATATCATTTATTATGCTACTTTAAAAATGCATGATATATTTTCTATTTCCTTATTCAATTTATATGTTTACAGATAAACAACAAAACTTTAAAAAAAAAAATTTTAAAAATTATACCCTTGTCTCATTGAAAACGTATACTAATGCTAAGCTGTTTAGTGCATATTTGTTTTAAATATTCCTTTAAGCTAAATAAAGTTCAAATAAATAATTTTCAGCATTTAAAGCAAATATTATATACCTTTTAAATAACAGGAGGGTGAACATAATTCTATATAGAAATTAATATCTAAAGAGAGTATATTTTAAATTTAAGTATAATGATCCTTTAAAAAAATTAGTAAAAGAGGATTTCTAACATTGTGTTTGGTAAATTTACTTGTGTCTCATTGTAAAGAAATTAAAATGAATTTTTTTCAAAAAATAATGAGTCCACTTTCAATTATTTATTGGTAATAAGTTTTGTTTACTCTTTATGCAAGCTATGTTTTCATTAGTGGATTACATTCGTCTTAAATTAATAATCAGCTCTTATTTTAAAATGTTATTTGATGTAGAACGAAGCAAATTTCAAAATAATATGGCACCTAATTTGAGTTTTGTGTAAATCAGTGGTTATATTATATTTATAAAAAAAATTTTGGCTTTCATATAGTTTACACACACAAACAAGCATGGTTGAGATGAGCATTTAAATGAAAAAAAATAAAGCTTAGAAAACTTTTCATTAATTGAGAATTCAGAAATACTTTTTGTAAGGGACATCTCCATTTAAGGGACAATTTTGTTGGTCACGGTCCCTTTGAATGGTATATGTATGTACCTCTTATTAAGGGACACCTTTACTTAAAGGACAAATAGCTTGGTCTGGAGTGTGTCCCTCATTGGGAGGTACTATCGTATTTTATTCTTTTCACTAAATTTTTTTTTATTTATATATGAACGATGTAAATCAATATACCATCATAGTTTTCTCATAGGACATTTTGAGTAAAGTTATTAAATTTACGCTTTTTGAAATATTTTAAACATTAATTAATTAAAAGGAACTTCATGAATGCATTTTTAATTTGTTCACAATTATATCAAAATATTGTCACATTCCACAGCATATTTTTATCACATATTTGATAATTAAAAAAGTATATATATTTATGAAAAAAATTCATTAAGGATATCATTGTAAGTATTTCAGGTTCAGAAAACAACGGTCTGATTACTCATGACAGAGTTATTCATCATCGAAACGACGATGAATACAAATTTTATTCCAAATCTGACTATTTCTTCAAGTTCTGGAAGAACTTCCTGTCTTAGATGAATTATTAGCATCAAATATGCAAATGTTACCCTTTTGTTTTTCCTTTTTGATTATAACTTTTATTTGTTTACTTGTTTTACTTTCTATGTTTCTTATTCAGCTAGTATTTCTTAAAATGAATTATAAATAAGAATGCAAAGGAAAATCTTTGAATTCATTTTGAAATCTATCTTTACTTCTTTAGTATCTTTGTAGCTTGTAGCTAATGAACTACTTTTGTGTGTTTTAACCATACTGTGGGAAATAGCTTTTGCATTTTCTATTTCTTTGTTGTTTCATACGGTGTTTTTATTTTAATTAATGAAATACATATTTCATTTTTATTATGTTAGAGATTTTCACATGTCATAACATTTCATTAACTGTAAATGTATAGTTTCAACTTTTAATTGTATGAAATCTCGAAATGTTTCATTCTAATGAATAGCAATTTTTAATTCTTATACAAACTGAAAGTTCTAACTTTTCTACCAATACAGTTTCTTATCATGAATTGTTCAACAAATTATGCATATGTCTACATGTTTGCTAAAGTTTTTGTTTTCATTTCGTAATTTTTTGTTGCTCTGATACCTAGCAATATCCTCCAAATAAACTACTTAGAATTCAAAATTAAACGCTTTATAAATCTTGAATGAATTTATCAGTCCTTACAAAATTTTATATAAAATACTACATATTTAATAAAGAATTCATTTTGTTAAAAATCTAACTTATATAACAACTTTAATAGTAAGAAGTAAAAATTTCGAAATTTAAATTAGTTTGGCAGAACACATTTCTAAGTGCCAATAAAAATTCCTGGAAAAAACATGGTATTTAAAAATCCATAATTAAATAAATATTTACTGACACTGAAATAAACAAGAAAATACTGAAAAATACATCTATCAATATTTTACATCCTATATGTATGGGATAAAAAGAAGATAAAATCGCAAGAAGTAAAACTCAAATTGTTTGAAGCGTATAATAATAATTTTTCTAAGAATGAAAATAACACGCTCAGTATTTTTGAAATTTTATAACACATATATAAAAAAAATTCAAAATTTTAAATTAGCCTACTATGACATATTCGAATACATAATACCAGTTCAGATATCTTTATCATATTCCTGTGATTTGTGTAAATACAATGATACATTAATTTCAACAAAATCAGGGGGAAGTATGTTATTAAAATTTTGATAAGTATACTATGGAGAAGATACACTGGTGTCCAAAAGTTAGACATAATTCATAAAACGTGAAATCCTATGAGTAAATATTGGCTAATTTGCTCAGAATAACTTGTGGAGATTCATCCATTGATAGTGAAATGTGTCTTCAGGCAAAACATTTCATTTCTCATCATGCGCAAACCATCTGCACACGTCGGAATGCGGGTAAGCCGGTTCACACGTCAAAATTAGTTCAGACAGGTTTCGTGAATTCCGTGTGAGAAGGAAAGACATTAATGATTATACAGAATTAATGATCACACAAAGAGGACAACTGGACATGTTTTCACAAGAAGAATAGTTGGAATACTTGAATCTAGTCGATCACAATCAAAGTGCCTTGAATTCTAAATGAATGTTCTCAAAATTGGGGCTGATAATACAAAGTACGGGAAATGTTAACCAACGAATGTATTAGGTCAATCAAGAGTTATAATCATCCATCAAGACCGATATCTGGCAATAAGTGTGGGACGTCAGAGAAACAATTGTATCAGAGAATTAGATTCAGCGCTCTCAGTCACTAAAGGAGTACTAGTTTCCAGTAGACTCAATCATATTGGTCTCTACATCAGAAAACCATCAATGTGTATTACTCTCTAATCTACGCATTAACACACTGGTTGAAAATGGAGTTTGGAACAGTTGGCTAATGTGATGTTCAGTGACGAAATTCGCTTTGATCTGTACACTTACTCTCGTTTTTTCTCTGAAAATATCACTTAAAGCTATCGTTATCTGTCAAAGGGAGTCATGATGTAGACAGACATCAAGTTGGATGACCAAACAGTCTTCTGCATACTTAAGACCAGGTCTGTGACTGTAAAAAAATACAAAGACGAGAAGTTCTTGAGCCTTATGTTCCCCTAGTTTGAGGTTCTATCTGCCCTGATTTCAAATTTATGGATTATTACTGGTCACTGTGAGGGTCTTATCAACGACTTCCTTAAAATAGAAAATATCCAGTGTATGCCATGGCTTGCTCATGCACGTGATCTGAATTCAAACGCGCATGCGTAGGATATGCTCGATTTGTGAATTGTAGAACTTCAACAACCACTAAACTCAGTTACAGAACTGAAAAGAGCTATTCATGATGTTTGGAACTATTTGAGCGCGCAGTTCATCCACAATGTCATAGAAAGTATGGGTAATCGTTGTGCAGAGTGCCTGGCATTCAAAAGTGATCACACTTTATTCAGCTGCATCACTTCTTTCTTTCATTTGTTTTTCCCTAAAAAGAGAGCAAGCTACTATTACGTCCAGCGTAGTTTTTTTTCTAACTGTTTCTTAGGATAGTAAAACGAATTATTATCTTGTATTGTTTTCTTATTTATAACCATTTTACACTAGTATTTAACGTTTCTAATGTTTCAGATTTCCTTCATTATTTACATAAACACCATTTTATTTGATATTTAAACACAAGTGTATGATAAACAGTGATTTTTTGATTGATTGTTTATCACCATCGCATTTAAAATTACACGAAGGATATCAGCTACAAACTTCATAATTTTGAGCTTGGTTCAAGTGACGAGGACGATTCTTGACTTGGCCTTTTCCTCTCCAAAATTCTATAACAAACCGACAGTTGAAGTTAGTACATCAACAGATTTAACGTTCATCAGCTCAGCAAACACAAAGAATCTTTAGAGGCATCAGGATTTTAACCCAAGACTCCATGAATACAAAGCAAGCCACGAGTTTGCAATCATGACCACTATAGCTCTTTTGGCTATTGAATACAATAAAGATTCAAGCAAATATTTTAGATAACAAAATAGACTACACATTTTTCTGGGGTTTTTTTTACATATTTATTCTTTTTTGCAGAGCATGGAAATCCACTCGTTAATCCTAAGCTTTGTACCAGGCAATATACTAATACATACCAAACATTCAATTTTCTTACGAGGCGTAATAATGGGAAAGATTGGTGAGTTATAGTTAAATTTTTTCTCAAGGATGTTAAAAATTACTATAAGTATCCTTAATAGCTCATTGTGTAGCTGTTGTATTTTATTTTCTTATTCATCGCCTTATTATTCATTTGTATTCACTATATAACTTCGACAAAGCCAACTACATTAAAATTGTTTAGTTTAAATTAATTTATATTCAGGTATTATTTGTATTATTTCATTCGACAAGTGTTAGTACTCACAACCGCTCAACATGAACTAAGTAATAAACATAAACCTGTTAAGATTTATGTGTATTCATACAATCTTATTTGATTTATTATATCTATATAAAATAAGACAATGTTTAAGCAACCACTTCTATATTGTATATTTTATTATCTTTATTGCACTTTTTTATTTTGAAATAGTCATTTTTTCATAAGATAAGATAGCAATAAGAATTTCTGAATTATCTACACCTTTTGACAATGCAGATAAACAGGTTTTAAACATTATGCAAATAAAAGATCTTATTCATTGTTCTTTTCATCATATTTGTTTCAGAAAATCCTGAAGTGCCAAAGGTGATGAGAAGAAAGATTATTATTTTTTAAGATTATTATTTTATATTTATAAACACAGAAGTTTTCATCCGAAACCTTTCCACCTTTCCAAATAAAGTCCTTTGTGCTTCTATCCACACAAATAATCTTAATCATTAATCTTATTTTTAAAAATTTATTTTACGGCTTATTTGACATTAAAAAAGTGCATTCAAAGCGAATTAACTTTTAATCCTGTAATTCATCTTTTCGGTTATTGATTTTCTTATTTATGTTTAGCATTTTTTAAATGAACTCCGAGATCAATTTGAATTAATCAAAGAACTAATTTCGAAAAATGTAATTAATATCATCATCCAGTCTTCGTCAGAACGAAGAAAAAATAATTAGATACGTGTGATAATTAAAGATAAATGGTTCTGAATGGAAAAAAGTTTTAAATAAGAAAGACGAAAGCTTATATGTCATTTTTTTCACAAATACAAAAGCAATTCATCATTATGTAATATTTAAAACATATTCTTCCAAAATTTATTCTCAGAATGAGAAATACAAATATATTATGTTAGTTTTCTGAATTTTGATAACATAGAATTTTCAGCGAAAAAGAAATAATTAAAATGTTTTAAATACTTAAATAAATATAATAAGCATAGCTCCCATCCAAAATTTGTTTGACAAATTTTGATGAATAATTTGTTTCACCTACCAAACTATTATTAACAATTAAACCATTATCAAACATCTTATAAAATAATTTAAGAAACCTTCATAAGAAAATTTTAAGTAAATTAGATTGCTTGACTCTATCTATTAGAACTCCTTTTTTTTGTTTTGCTTATAAAAATAATTTTCATAAAAGCACCATTTTTTCTTCTACATTATCAACTGATTCATTAAGCTCAACTCATACGAAAAATAACTTAGTACGTAAGTGATATCGCGTTTTGTTTTCAACACTTCATAAAAACTTCATTTCTGGTAAATTAGAAAAAAAGGCTTATTTAACAGCTTTCTTATTTTCATTAGTAAAAAATAAATGCGATAATTGCGTGCATGAGAATGATTTTTTTAAAATTTTATTTCTTATTCTAGGTAAAAAGTTTTAACCGATATTAAGAGTGTTTTAAATTTAAGGAAATGCAACATATAACATATATTGACAGCTAAATGTTAAACATAGTTAATTTTTTTCATACATTTTGCTTTTTAAGTATAATTATGCTTCACATTTTTAAGCAAGATTCTAGTAGAAGAGTTTCATTCAAAAATTGAAATTTAACATTTGCTAGTAAAAAATTTATTTTAATATTCTAATCAAAAACAATGATGAATTAATTAATTAAAAAAATTTACAATTTAATACGAGTTTAACAGATATTACGTATTAGTTTCAAAGTAGTATTAAGCACCATTTTTAAAAGAAAAATACACGTTAATTCTGAATTTTATCAAAAATTTTATATTTTTTTTTCAAGCTAAAGATAAAATATATTCTATTGCAAAAAAGTGTAAGGAATAGTTTCAGAAAAAAGCATTTTCCCCATTTAAATATTTGTGTTAATATTAGCAATAAAAAAGTAATTAATCACACTAGATTTTTTTAAAACATACGTTTTTGTACGAAAAAAAATACATTTAAATAAATTTTCAGTATTTTTTTTTTTATTTTTTATACGAAATTTATATAGATTATCAGTTTAGTAAAGATCTGGAATTCTTTTTTTTTTTTTTTTTTTTTTCATCTTTTAAAAGTAAGAAAAAATGTTTTCCACACATAATTCACCGCAATTTTAAAAAAGCTAGTTATAGTTTTCTTAATATAAGATAGAAGTAAAATGAAATATTTAGATAAGATTGCAGTTCGTTATTTTTAACATAATAAGACTTATCTTTCATATTTTAGACATGATATTTTAAAAAAGATGAAATATTGAGTTAAAATGTTTGCGGGAGAATTAGAATATAACTTTTTTTATTCATGCGCTAACTGCAAGTCTTTAAACATAATTTGCCTTATAGAAAAATAATGCCTTCGGAGTCATAACTTTAATTATGTGTGTCTCGATTTTCACTAGTGTATAGTACCTGATATGCATTATTTATTTTTAAAAAGTCCCCATTCCTTTCCATGCACACACATCAATGCGTAAGAAAATGGACAAACCATCTGAGAATTACCAGAATTCTCAGATGGTTCTGGTGAATTCTGAGAAATCATTCGACTGAAGGTTTTAATGGTAGTCTTCATTTCGTCTCAGAACGAGAGTGATGTCCCTTGAGTTGCTTTTTCATAACTGGAAAGAGACAAAATTCGTAAGGTGCTGGGATGGGTTCAATAACCCCTCTCTGTTTCAACCTCATATCTATGTGGGTTGCCATCATCTTCAGATCTCAGTACAGCAACAACATCCGGATACCAGAAAAAAAAGCAAATGCATTACATAGAAGACGCATATAACATTTAGGTACAATCAAATAATAATCCAACCTAACAGTTAAAAATAGGGTATTAAATAAAACGTTTATGGTCATGGAGGTATTGCTTTTCAGTCAAGCCTCATATTTTTTTAACAATATGATTTACTAATTTACCTACAGAAGAAAAGAGAAAATATTGACACTTTGGGAATCATCTAAGGGAAACACCACAATATTTTAATTTCTAAGTATTGTTTTATTTTTTCAACCTTTGTATATATATATATATATATATATATATACTCTAACAAGGTAACCAATAAAGTTCTTGCAGTTTTTGCTTTGTTGTTGAATGAAATGGCAATAGACAACAAATTGCTTTTGTATACCTCCAATTCTAGTTTATGCATGTCCTGTGAGGGCTTACGCATGCAAATCTAATATAAATCTACTGGATACCTCCCAAAGCTCTGTACTAAGAACAATCACTAAAGTAAGATGGTTCATTAGAAATAACGTAATACGAAAAGCTCTAAAAATTTCAACTTTTAAAGAACATATTAAAAAGCTCTTCATAAACTTTTTTAACAACCTACCCCTTACTGAGAATCAAAATATGTGTAATCTTGAATATTATACCTCGCAACCCAACTCTAAAAGACGAAGAAAAATCCTTCTCAACTCCTACCAACACTGTTCCGCACGCTGTTGGAAATTCACAAGAGAAAACGAGTGGCATCTTGTATGTCGCTGCTTTCTTACCCCCGTACCGCATCCATATTCAAAAGAGTACTTACCAGTGACGTAAAGTGGGCCCTGTATGACACTCCCATTCTTTCCAAAGATTGTCAGTCACCCCAGGATAGTGTCCCTCACTGCGCAAAATCACCTATGCACCCACGTAAGATTATACTTTGTGTCTGGTGGACAAGTTGTCAAGTGGTTCACTATCAGCTGTTACCAATGGGCCAAACGACCATTTCGGACCTGCACTCGCAACAATTTGAACGTGTGCAACAGGCATCGCAACAGAAAGAGCTGGTGAATTGCAAAGGTGTACTCTTCCTTCATGACAATGCTTGACTGCACTTCTATAGGGGGTTCAGGGATACCATACAGCGACAAGTTTTTGAAAGTTTGTGCCATCCTCCTCTCTCATCTGATTTTGCGCTTTCCGTTTACCACCTCTTCCCCTCCCTGTACTATCATCTTCGTGACCACCAATTTCACCAATGAAGAAGATTTGTACCAAGCACTCACAGACTTCTTTGCGTCCAAAAATCTATGTATTTTCGATAGGGGATTGCACCTCTGAAGACATAGGCAGAAAGTGCTGAATGCCGATGGAGATTACTTTGAGGACTAACAATAGGCTACACTTTCTGTAAATCATTTTCTTTTAGTCCATTAAAAACGGCAAGAACTTTGTAACTTTACTGATAATATATATATATATATATATATATATATATATATATATATATATATATACGAGGCGTGGTTATTAAATAACGAGACTGATGCTGCTACAGAAGAAGTACACCTGAGCCTAAAGCCAGCTGTTTTATTTTAAGTCTTCTCTTTTAAGTGTAATGCCTCTCGTTTCTGCAAATAAATCTATATAGTGGTTGCCTTCGTTTGCATTAGAGTTATTTTTTGTTGTTTGGCCGAAAAATTATAAGAGAGCAACGAATTATTGTGAGATTTCACATGAAACTTCGAAAACCCACAAATGAAACTTATAATTTAATGAAAGAAATGTATGGCAATTAATATTTATCACGTGCATGGGTTTTTGAGTGGTTTCCTGTAAGAGCTGGCAGAAGACTTCCAACACTGTTTCGAACAATGGAAGATTCACATGGAGTGTTGTAGGAATAGAGGGGAAGGGTATATATTGAAGGTGATAATAAGTATGTGTGACATCAAAATAAAATTATTTGCAGCGTCCGTCTTGTTATTTAATAGCCACACTATCTTTTTTTTAATTTTATTTTTATTTTATTTTATTTTTTTTAATAATTTTCCTTCGTTTTTTTTTTTTTTTCTTTTTCAGTTATTTACGAATTAGTTTCATAGATGAATTTACATTATATTGCTTTTCTTGTATTTTTAAAATACTTTTTTATTATTTTTCATCCTTTTAGGATTTCTTTTTATAAAGTTTTCCTTTTATAAGTTTATATTATATTTCTCATAATTACTTTTTAAGGGGGATGGTTGTAATTCAATAGTAATTTCTAATTTCAATATTCCATATATGTTGTGAGAGCCTTTAAAAATTGAATCGTTATTTCTAGAGCTCAGTATTGGCATTTTGGCAATGGTTAAAAATTGCTATACTTCAAGTGATAAGGCTGCATAGTGTTGTCTAAAAGGCTATTTTGAATCTTTTTTAATGCTTTTTCATATCTTTGTATGAAAATATAGAACTCATGATTTCTTTTTTGGTGAATAAATAATTTTTAATTCAAATTGTCTACGTAAAGTAAATCTCTAAATTTTTGCTTTTTTCTTTGTACACCATGTTTGTAGTTGTAATACAAGTATATGATTTTTTCTTGAAAATATTTGCTCTTTTTGTTTCATATTTTTGAGTTTTTTATAATTTTTTCATTATAGTTATTTAACTTTCGGTTCTTAAAAATTTATTTTGAGTATCTTGTATGCTTTTCTTTTTTCAATTTAATTTCCAGGAATTAACTTTAAAGATTTTTTAATTTTTATTTTTTGCTTTTTAATATTTTTAATAATGTATTTTATCAATGGGTATAGTTTGGGCAATAATTCTAGAATAACCAACTAAGCAGTCTTAAGCCTGTTACTGCAATAAATATATTACTTTCCATTCGTCTGTTTTTCAATTTATCTATGTAATAATTTTTTTTCAGTTTATACATTTTTTTTGATTCTCTGAATTTTGGTTTATTTTTAATACCTGCTTTCTTTTCATTTTCCTTGTTTTGAGTAATTTGTTTGTTCAATATTATGTGTATATATATATATATATATATATATAT
>BMAW01031047.1:2325-28167 GCA_019974015.1 Nephila pilipes | reverse complement strand
TATATATATATATATATATATATATATATATATATATATATACATACTTTTCCCATTCCAAAGTGTGGAACGGTTTTCTTAGTACATTGCCCCTTTTTGTTTTTCATTACTTCTTTTAAGATATGTTATGTTTTGGGTAGTTTTCTATATAACTAAACTGTAATTTTTAATTTAATGCTAATATATGTATTTATTGAAATAATAATCATAATTTGTATTTAAGCAAGCCTTTGATTTTTTCCAATATAATATTTTTTGTATCTTTTTAGCTTATATGATTTTTTTAAATTGTTATGTTTATTTAGATAATTTACTCCTTTTTTCATCTTATTCTGCAATACTTATAGGTTTTAATTTTGAAAAATATTCTACACTTGTTTTATCAAAGATTTTAATCTGCCTTTGCCTTTTTATATGATTTAGTATAATTAAAAATAGTTTAATTAATCTTAATGGTTATTTATATTCTTATATATATATATATATATATATATATATATATATATATATATATATATATATATATATATATATATATATAAATAAATAATCATTAATATAAATAACCATATATATATTCGTATAGATAAAATGTCTTTGTAATCAAACTAAAAACTAGAATTGTATAACTTTTATTAAATAACTTCAAAATTTATTTTTATTTTTAATTAATTTATTATCTCTTTATTTGTAAAGGAATATAAATTTAAAAATTAAGTTTTTCCATGAATTCATTTATAATATCCAAGTGCTTAGCACATTTTTCGGAGTATAAGTGTTTACCAATAATGTCACCTAAAACTGATTTATCACTTCTAATCTTTTGAATAATACTTTTCACAGACATTATTATTAATCAATGCCATAAAATATTTTTAAATTGATATTTATTTTTATGAAATCATTTAAGATTTTTATTATTACGGCGGAATCATAAATCATTATCAGCAATAAAGTATCTTAAAAGAAAAAAATGAAATAATGAAGATACGTCCTTGGCATTAAATTAAGGTTGCTGCCATCTTCATAAATATCTTCTTCCATGTCAATTAAAATAATTAAAAAGTAACGATCTGAGCTTAAATTCATTTTATGCTTAAAATAAACCTGAAGTCTTTGCTTATAAAGAAAAGTTTAAGTCCAGAAAGATACATGAGGATAAATTTTAATGAAGAGAAAATATCACTTTTTTTTACTTTGCATTTTTTTCTGTAAAAATACCTTTCGCTACATAGTATATCGAAAATTTTAAGTATTACCTTAAAAGTAACGCTTTTTTGTGGATTAAACACTATTTATTCTATTCCTTACAAGAATAGGAATGTAGATCTAATGAAATCTTTAATAGTTGACAGCTTCTTTAAGACCAAGGCTGCGCATCTACTCTTGTATCTGAAAGATATCAGATGATAAGTGGATTCATTAATTTTTTTATTAAATTCACTGAATTTAGATTATTCCTAATTGTAGGTAATTTTCTTTGTGTGTTTTCAGATTAATATCATAAATTAATCCTAATTTTTTTTAAAAAAAAAGATGGCATGAAGTTAAAAAAACTAATAGCTAATCAAAGTTCATTGTGAAAAAATTAATCAGTTATTTGTGATATTTTACACTATAGCTACCAAATTTATGCAATTGAAGCATACATTTATTCACAAAAACTCTGCAATTATTCTTAACATTTGCGTCACATAATAATGTTGTTTTATCTCACTTTTTAGATCTTTTTTTCTCACTTTGTTTCCGGATCCCAAAATTCTGAATCGTAAAAAATTTAAGTATGCAATAAACATAAATAAAAAAAACATATTTAAACAATTTTTTTTTAAATTTGAAGACGAATTTAAATTTTTAAAAAACATTTCTTAAAAATGTAAAATAAAAACAATTTATAAGTGCTTGAGGTGCTTAACTAAGATACCTAGGATAAAATATTTATATATTAAATTCTGCAGAAAATTACGTATATATGAGATCAAAAGAGGTATTTACACCTCCAAACGTTTATAAATTATATATTATTTGACAATTCAAAACTTAATGGGCTATTTGCGAAACTTCCCTTAACTTACATCTTTGGTTTATTTTTCTGACTTTAAATTTAAGTTTTAGTCTTTTTCCGTCCAATTGAAACGTGGTTACTCAAATTATAAATAAAACTTAAGAGTGGAGGGAGTAAATATAATCAAGTCATATAAAAGTAACAGAGAACTGAATTGGATAGAAGTAGAGAACGATAATAGAAAGATTGCAAGTGTGAATTGCGCAGGAGTTCCTTGCGTGCTTACGTGATTTGTTGAGATTCGGACCTGATCAAATTATTGTTAGGAGAATTTACTCAAATCGTATTCCGGTAAACGTATTCTTTGACATATTACTGAAGTTTTTAGTACTCACTCTGTGACATTGGGCTATTCGCGGTTTCTCTTCACTAACCTTGGGGACTTTCAATTGAGATTGATTGCTTTCGCTAAACAACCTTTGCCCAACCAAAAATGAAACGTGATGAAGAATGTAATATGCAAAGCAGTTAGGAATGAAGTGAAGCGGTTAAATTAAGAAGTATATAAACTCCATCTGAAGGAGTAGAGTATCCGAAGGAGGATCAGAGAGGCGTTGTAGCGAGAGGAGGTGGAATCTAAATGCTATAGTATTGAAAGGCAGATTTATAGATTAGAGTTGAGGTCCGAGTGTAAGCCACTCGGATGAGAATTGTTCTAGTGTTTTCAGCAGTTGTTCCAGATTCAGACTTGCAGTTGGTAAGAAGCTGTTAGATTATTATTGGTGGGTTGAATTAAAGTGTTAATAAACTTAACCTGGGGAGCCCTATTATTAATGTCTTAGTGGATATATATTAATAAATGTTGAAAGCTGTTTTGGTGGTTCTGTAATTATTGGTGTCGTATTGTTTAATATTAGATATTAGTGATGGCACAAGATAACACCCGGGTTGACCGGATGTTACAACTCCAATGAACTTGATCCTATGGTTGAGAGCCTTTTCCTTATTAAAGAATTATTATATGCTATTTTGAAACATAATTGATTAGATTCATGAATTGCTGGCTTGGGGCTATTTATTTGCTTTATATGTTATTGAATCTTAGTTTAACTTTAGATTTGAGATTAGATTAGCATTTAACATGACAGATGATCCTGATAAAAGGTTACACTAAACCTTTTTAAAACCATCTTTAAACAAAAGCTTGACATAAAAATGTTTTTATTTATATTAACTTAATTCTTTTTTACTGGAAACTTAAGACTAAAATGCAGTTACGTGAGCTATACATGCTTGAAAAATTTTAACTTAATCTGACGTTGTTAAGTCCAAGAACCCCAGGCTCCCCTATGTTTTTCACTGCTTGAGGATACTATAGTATTGTAATGTAATCGGAATTATGAATGTAAGAGGGAAATTTCAGCTCTTTCGTATGATAGGAATTTAGTTAAAATCTGAATAAAATTTATGAACTTGTGTGACTTATTTTTACATACATAAATAAGTAAATAGTAAGATAAATTAAAGCTTGTAAAAAGAATTATTAATGTTGATTAAGCTTTTTTGATAAAACAATATTTTTAAATACATAGTAGTAGAATTATTTTTTATTTCTTAATTTCCGTAATTGTTTCATTTTCTATTCTTTGATTCATTATATTATATGTAATTCCAAAAGTTCCGCTATTACAACATTTCGGTATCATTAATAGAAGGATAAATATTCCAATAATAGTCACAAAACAAATGTAAATTTCCTTTTAATTTATTTACAATTTTTTCGTGGTCCCTTAGCAAACCATTATTTATTCCTTTTTTTGTAACGTAACAGACTATTTTGATACATCATGGTAACCAAAAATGTTGAAAAAACTACTCAGCAACGCCTGAAGCAGCATACTTGATTAAACAACTATACAAAAAGTAGAGTGAAAAATATTTCTCATGATTAGGAAATACATTACGTATGTTGTTATTTAATGGAATTTTGGTGTGTTGATTTCATACTTAATAATATTCTGATAGCGTTTTTTTTTATTATATTATTTTAATTTTATTCTAGAGCTACGCTTCTATTTGACACTTTAATCATGTTTTGGATATCAATCTATCCTCTAGTATCTTAATCATTTATTTATTCTGAGAGGAAATATTTTTAATGTAAGGATATTATTTGATAAACTAAATTTATTTATAATGTGGTAAGAATGGAAGAGTTTTAATTTCATTTTGCAAAATTATCGTATGATTACTTTTCTTTTAAATAATGCACACACAAATTCAATTTATTTTTTAAAAAAAAAATGTTGGTAAGAAACACTTTCGTTGGTTATACTTTAATATTACTCTTTCTAAAATGAGAATTTCTTATAACTAATAGTCTCCTGAAATTACTTTTCAAACTTTAAAAAAGCTGTAAGTTGTATTTAGTAATCACGTTTGTAAATCTATAATTTATTATTTTACAAATACACAGCTAGCCGTAGGTTTTCTTAACTACTTGGTTCTCGGAATATGCAGAAAAGTTGAAATTTACGAAAGTACATACCAAAAACATTTATGAGTTATATTAGGGTGTTAATGTTAATGATTAATACCTGGACTTTTCTTTACGACCCCCTCAAATGTTTACCTTCTGTTTGCTAGTATGATCACCACGACTCGAGATCTCTTAGTGATATTTTTCTTTCCCAAGGGGTTTACTGTCTTTCGTAAAAACGGATGATGCGCTCCCGAGATATCCTGGTGATCATTTTCTATTTTTGTATCTTCTTGGTAACCAATTTTTACCTATTTTCCATTTTTTTTTCACAGTTACTTCTTGTTTGGCGCAGCATAGCCACATCTGACTCTTGAGTCATTAATCATCACCTTCACAAACACCAAGGTTTCTTTTAGAATTTATCAAAATACAGATTATTTATACCCTCTATTTTCTGTTCGTGATAAATAATACTTATACATTTCATACTTATTTTTCTTTAGGTATAACATATGCAGGTGTTTATCAAATGGAAGTAAATATAATAAGAGAATCCAAAAAGCTTCATCAGTAACATGCAAGGCCACTTTTAACTATTGATACAGTCCGAATATATTTAGGAATCTCTAATTGTACAAATCACAAATGGATTTTAATGCAATGTTAAACCATTTTCCATGAAGATATCGAGTAAGGCCATGTAAAGATTTTGGCTATGGATACTAGTTGATAACTAGGTTATTCAAAGTACAAAATATTGCCTCAATAATATAATGATCAGGAGACTATAATGACCCATGAGGATGCGTGATTTCGTTTGCACGCCACTGAAATCACACTGAACGAATCTAGTTGTTTGAATAGAAACGTTATCGTCCAGGAGAAAAGCACCTCAATGTTTACAAGGAAACAATGTTTTCACTACATTTTGTACTTGGTTACCTAAGATATTCTCATAGTTCCTTGCAATTACTCAACCTTTTAGGATAACGAAAGGCTTTGCAGAAAACCACAAAATTGCAACCCAAATTACAAAACCGCCTCCGTTCTTTGTAGCCACCGTAGCCTAGAAATTATGGTCGTGGTCTCAAGGCTGACTTAGTTTTCCTCCAGTTGTGGGTTCGAGCTCCGATACCACTAAAAACCCACTGTGTATTGCGGTTGATTCACTCAGAATCTGACTGAAGTACCAAATCTTCCCACGGGCGTGGTGTGTGAAAATTTGGAAAGGGAAGTGCCAGTTGAGGTGTCATCTTCATCACTTGACCGAGGTTCAAAATCACGGGGTCCGTCACCAATATCCCTCGTGTTGCTTCTCAGTGGTGTGTCGTTTATAAACAATTACATCACATCAAGCCTTCATTCTTCACAGTAAGAAGGGAATTCGGATGATAAGCTTATGAAGGCTTTCTCCAGGCTCAAACAGCTTCTTTTATGGAGAACAAGGAGAACAATAATTCATTAAATTATATAATTTATTAGCATGCATTTTTTTAACTATTCTTCTTTTGCATTTGTTCTGTTTTCATCATGTTTGTTTTTGAATATTTAGAAACCCCATATTGGTTTATAACATTTTTCTGTTAAGATAATGGGGTAGTTGTAAAACATCGTTTATCCAGATAATCTGTCAAATTCAAAGCATATAAATAATATACTTGAATTCCCTTATGATCTCTCCTCTCATGTTTTTTCTTATTTTTCATGTAATGGTTTGTACTTATTCATGATTTGAACTTTTTCTTTATTGCCATTTTTGAAATATTAGTATTTTTTCAGGTATATTACTTTATTACTTATTTATTTTGTTGTGTAAGTTTTTGTTTTAATTTTGTTCTCGGTCTTACGTAATTAATAAAGCTTTATTTTTGGTACTTTTTCCATATTCCAAAAAATAATTTGAAAGTTTTCTTTATACTAATGAATATATATATATATATATATATATATATAGTGTTTTCGTTTTTTTATTTCAACATCAAACACATTAAATGCTACTGAAAGATGTGTTTTAATTAGAAACCGGTAAGGTTTTGTTGGTTTATAAGTATATAAGAGCATATTATTTTATTTAACTTAAAAAGGTACTATTTGTCGGATGCCTAAAGTTTCGAGAAATGTCTCATTCCTATATCTATTATTATAGTACAACTTTCCTAATTAAAAAAGACTCAGATTGTCGTTACTATTTGCTGAAGACTATATTTTTATAATTACAATGCAGTATTTATTACTTAAAAATGATTATGAATTAATAGCGAAAAGTTTTGTTTTAATTAAAAGCTAAAAAGTTTTTTTATATGTCCTCAAAACTCATTTTTGTTTAATCATTAAATCTAAAAAAAGGACATGAATATTTTATACATTATAAGAATGATAAAAAACTATTCGGCACTTTTTTTTTTAAATCTTTGGTTGATTCGTATTAAACAGCTCACTGATTTATTTTAATTCCATACATTTCCTTGTCTAAGCTATTGTCATGGATTAGGCTTAGAACTAAAATATCCAATTTCTCCCTTTAAAATATAATCCATCTTTTCAACTGCAGTTAGAAACGTGACAGGATGCACATAAGCTTAAAAAACATATCCTTATGTGTTTAACTCGGATGAGTTAATTATGTAGTACCCCCTAATTATTAAGATTCTTAAAGCAGAGCAGTGTGTCTGCTTCTAAAATCATCATCGATCAAACGGCCGTAACGTCATCACTGTTTATCAACAAGCCATTCATTCTTCCTTCAGTACAGTGACTTAATTGATTAACCATCTTAACACAACGACGACACGAAAGACTGCAACAAAAATCCCGATGGAAATTAGTGTTTACAATTTGCTATAAGTATAAGCGGCTGCGCTGTTTCAAATCATTAACGCTTAAGGGGTTGCCACGAATTTTCTCAATCCAAAATTAGATGCAAATTCCACAGTGTTTTAAAGTTCTGCAAAGATTTAAGATAATTATTCATTCTAAATATTTTAAGAATTTAGAGCATTTAAAGCTGTGTACGATGTGTTTAATTGTTTTAAATGCAATTCATTCTACATTTAATAAAAAATTAGAAAATGAAGATCATAAAAACATCATTTGTCATGAAGATTCAATAAATTTTCTATATTAAAAAAATAAGAGAAAAATTAATGTAATATAAACCAAATTTATTCATTGTGATGACATTATTAGGAATTATACTTGGTGTTAGAATTATTTTGTTAAAACAATTAAGAAGAAAATTCACAAATTAAAAACTTATTTATTTGATTAGTATTACAACACAAAAACTAAAAATTAATTTTCCCCATAATATGTTCTTTGTCTTAAATTAAATAACCTTAGAAAATTACGTTAATATCTGAGAATATGTAATTATAATTAGCTTTATTATACAGAAAAATAAAAACAATATTCTACTTTAAAAGGCAACAGTTGTAAAATAAAAAAATAAATAATTTACGAATCATAAAAATGTTTGCAAAACTAAAATGGAAAAAAGTGGTATTTAACTAATAAAAGCACATCATAAATCGAAAACGGATCCCATTCGGCTGGACTGATATCCAAACTATTTGCATACTTCCCCCATCCATATGATTTGAGACCTGTTAAGAATCCCACTTTTTCTACACTTTTAGCTTGAAATGTAAAGTTTAAAGTATTCATAAAAGCGTGTATGCGTATGTGTTCCTAAATTTCTTCATCATTATGAAAATTTATCGAAACTCTTACCAAATTTTATTAAATTTACTGATTTTCATCATATCATGAATGTTGAATTCAAAGTAATTTGAAAGATTATTCCTCAAAATATAGTTTCTCAGAATCTCAGTTGCTTCTATATCTTTTCAAAAAGTTTAAATATATGATGTTGAGATAAATATATGAAAAATTATAGACAATTTTTATTTGTGGTTTTATCGTTTTACTTAAGAGCATTTCATTAACTGTGTGGTTTTTCTACAAGACGAGATTTTAAAGAGAAAGAGAAAATATGTTATTAAAATAATATCTATGCGTTGTTTCTTTCATAATGAAACGTATATAGGTTGTTGTTTCTTTTCTTTTCAAGAATAGACAAAAATTGTAAATCTAATAAACTAATATTCTTCGCATTTTTACATTTTTCAAACTTCAGAAACAAAATAACGTACGTCGGATTTCAGTTTTGTTATCTTAAGTGTTATTTGAAACAAAAAGTGCATTAAAATACAGATTAACAAAAGAAATTATTTGAAAATCTTGAAAAGAAATAAAAAGTTCGAAAAAAATCCGCAGTAAAAAGAAAAAGGAAAAGAAAAAAACCCAAGCTAAATGAAGACTTTACGGAGTTTCATTTTGAAAACATTATGAACAATCGCAAAAGTTGTTTCAAGTTCAAGTTTTTTGTTCCGTTTTTGTTGTATATTTTAAATATCAAGAGGAAAAGGAAGACCTCTTTTTATTATTATGTTCTGGAAAAAATCAAGAAAAAAAAATGGAATATAATTTTTTGTTATTTTTATTTGAATGTTAAATACCAGTGGAATCTGTAGGAAAAGATGTTTAGTTTTAAGTAAATAAAATGAAATTCAATGAAAGATTATTTAAAAGTCATTTAAATATCTTAGAACTTTATTTATTCTAAACTTTCTTAATATTTAAGCGGTACATTAACTTGCTGGGCCTGAACAGGAAGGACCATTCCTTCTAATTTCTTAATGACCTAACTGAATTTTGTCATTACCGTTAATTACTTTATTTTACAGTCAGTAACATTTTCATAATCATGTTAATTAACATTTGTTTCTTACATTCCAGAATTACAACGAACTTCATAAGCATTGCTTTGAGAAACTGAATAAGGACGAATATTTTTAATCCTTCAGATCCACGGAAAATATTCCTCCGCTTAGAGTAATAATCTCTTTTGAAGACATTACTAGAGATAAGTATGATGTATTTAAAATAAAAGCTTCCAAAATGTGGAGGAAACTGATTTCTCTTTCGCATTCGAAGCGAGAGTTAGATAATGATTAGTGACTTTTCGTCTAAGTAATTTACTAGAGAGAAAATTGACTACTTGTTAGAAACAGTACCTTTTACGCCAGTTTGATTCTTATAACTACAAATAATCAATAAATGTAAACATTAACAGGTACTTTACTTTTATTAACAAGCTACTCTTTAGAAGCTTGTATTTAAAAGAATAACTCTCGTTTATAATGAATAAACCTTTAATAATAACCACCATCCAGTTGTTGAACTAAATTGCACGCCTCAGGCGAAATAATCAGAAGTTTAGAATTAACAATTAGGATGTATTTGAATAAATAATCAATCATGTTTAATCTTTCAAAATATCATCCTGAAAGAGCACAATAATGTCTGAACTGAGTTACTAATTTTAGAAGAAATCATGTTTTGTAGCTGAAAGGTAAAGTTTTACAGCTAGTTTTATTTATTTATTACTGAAAAACATTAATCAACGTAAAAGATTTTAAACATTTACATGAATTAATTTTGTATTCAAATCGAGATTTCCAAATGTCCAGATTAAAGAAGAATATAATAATGGTAATGGAACACTGTGTGTGCTTATATTTGAATTGTATTTCCACCAAGGCAGGAATCTGAAGTATGATATCATCCTTAAGGATCTTCTCCCATTCAATAAGGCTTCAAAATCTTTTGATTTTTATCTGAATAAAATTTATCTTAATGCACAACTTCATGTGCATGTTATTTAAATGACTATCAAGGTATCCTAACTTTCTACAATAATGTTCTCTTTTATATATAATTTCAAAATAATTAATAAAAGTAAAAATTAAAAGTGCTTTAAATTAATTTAAATGTTTTAAGTTACATTACAAGTATACAAATGAATGTACACATTGCAATGCGTAAAATGCACTTGCAATCGTTATTAAGTATTTTCCTGATTTATAACTTTTCAATGAAATCCAAATTCAAAAAATATTACTTAGCACAATCACTGTTAGTTTATTTCAATAGCAATTCAGTTAACATTGATAAGACTAGTATTATTTCTATTACATTTTTATATTAAAAACCTCCATGTTATAAAACACTTTCTATTTCGCCTTTAAACATCAAAAAATTATATATTCAAAATTTTATATGACTGTGATGCTTTTGCATTAACTACCATATTTCTCATAAATTATTACATGACTAATTGTAAGTAGAAGAATTTCAACAAAATGAAGGGACTTATCAATAAGAAAAATCCAATCAAAAACATTTCTTCTTTGTCATGACACGTAAGCAAGTTCTTAACTTTTCTGAAAAATTATATTACATATTATTGTTCGAAAACTCTATTAAATACTAAGAAGTACTCTTTTAATTTCTTTTAATTTCTTTTCATCCATTTTGGGATAACACGAATGTTATAACTGTACTATATCATTATTCAGAGTGATAGAAATTTGCTACCTTTTCTGGGATCAAAATTCATTGCTGAAATTTCAGATTACTTGTTTGAGCAGCATATCTAGTAAACAGGGCATTATATTCTTAGTGAAATGAAACGTTATTATAGATTTTGTACTCAGAATTGATTTTTAATTGGTTATTATATGTTGTGAATTAAAATTCCACATTATTGGTTTGCATCAATTTCTCATTAGCTTTACATTACAATTACTGTTTTTATCTGTCATTCATAATTAAAATAAATTATTTGTATAACTTTCATACCTTGTCAACTGATTTATTAAATTTTAAAATATAATAATTAAAGAAATTTTTGACATTTTTCAACAATTTACCAAGAAAGCAATTTGGATCAATGACCTTTTTGAACAAAATTAAAATATGCCACCGCTAAATTAAGAGTTAAACAAATGAAAATATAGATGGGTACCACTTCTCCATTTCTTGAAAATCTGTAGTCGAAGACATTTTTTTAATATTTTTATAAAAAATAACACGTAGAATAACTGCTAAAAAATTTCTCTTACAAAAGAATATTTTAAATTTAAACTATAAAATATAAAAAAGTAAGATTACTATCTTTGATCTTTTTCTCTCTTACTTTCGATGTTAAAATTCTAAAGAGAAAATGTTAGATATCCCAGAGGGTATGCCAATTTGTTCTAGTCGAAACGAGGTTAATATTGAACTAAGAGAAAAAAGAACATTGTATTTGAGATAAAGGGAAATTCTTTTGAAATATAACGTACTATCATAAAACTAAACGAAGTACGTGCAAGAAGATTTCTTCATCCTAAGAAAAGAAATATTTTAACTATCTACAGTTATATAAGTTACTGAAACATTGTAAGTAGTAGAATGTTTAAAAATTTATCAAAGACCCGTAGTTAATCAAATAAGTACAATTATCTTACAATCTAAAATTAATTTTCGTACCGAAGTTGTACTATGTATCGAAAGTATATGGTTAGTTTGTTAATTTAAAGCTAACTCGTGATACATACCTTAGACATTAACCAACAAAAATATTCTATGAATACAAGTGATTTATACAAAAAAAGATAGGGGTATTCTTTTTTTTATTATTTTCTTCAAAGAATCTTCAATATATTTACAAGGATTTTTTTTTTGTGTCCTTAAAACTTAAATACTTTATTTATGTACCATTCTATTAAGCATAGACCAAAAATTAATATTATGTAACTAACAAAGTTATTCCTTATTTAAATAACCTTTTGAAGAAATCAAAAATTTAAAAATACATACGTGTTCGATGAAAAGAAACATTTGCATGATGAATGTAAATTTACATTAGTAGTACACATTTCAGAACAAGCAAAGCTCACATTCTTAATACTCAAATAAAAACACAGATTCTTTTTTCATTGGTCCGAAAAGGTTAAATTAACTCATTTGAATTTTTGTACCCTCAATCTAGCACCTTACAAATGAATGAAGAAATAATTGAAGCCCTTCTATATGAAAATAATTTCTCCTTCAAATAAAATGAAGTCCTTAATAAGATTTAATAACTTTCTAAATTTTAAAGTACAATTTCATAATCTAATGATTAAACAAACAAATTATTAAACATGCTTTTCTAAATTAATATAATGCAAATCCATACCAGTAACTGAAATTCAATATTATGTTTCACTGCTTTTATATCAAGAAATAAATACGTTTTAAAATAATATTTCTATATATATATATATATATATATATATATATAGTATACATGTGTGTGTGTGTGTGTGTGTGTGTGTGTGTGTGTGTGTGTGTGTGAGTATATATAAGGCTGTAGATTCAAAATTTCATCCTGATTGTATCGCTAGTTCTGCTTCACTAATAACTGATTTAAAATTTAGTCAGCCTCTTTGTCAGAATGTGATGAGATATTTTGACATAACGCAAATTTGTGCCAGTGTGCCAGGCATTGTATAGCGCATTCCCAATAACTGGACCAAATAGCCTAGTAAATTGAAAACAAAATAATTCCTACAGCACATGTACTGTCTCAAAACTAAATAAAATACTGCATTATCTGAAATGCTCACTTACAGTTCTTTGATATGTTCATGTTAAGATCTAATGAGATTTCGTATACTTATACAAAATATATAGAATATTTATTCTTTCACTATTTCAAAACCTAAGGTCATTTTTTGTTATTACCATGGTTATTTTTCTTATTTCAAGATACTTTTTACAGCAGAAGAGCACACGATACCTATGTATTTGCTCAACGAAAGGATCATGGAGGCTTACAGCACATTCTCGTCAGTCGCCTTGCTCTTCAAGATAAAGTACAAAACGACAAGCAAGAGCAAGAACGAGCAACAGCGGCCTTTCCAACTCACACCTCAAAGATTTATTGCTTTATTATATTTTATACTGTAGTTAGATTGAGTTTCTGATTTAAATCAGCCATTATTTGATGTTTTTTCGGTTTCCCCACCTTTGGAGTGGTTGCCACTTTTGTTTCTTCAAGTTTAGTCAATAGTTGTGTTCCTTTTAACGAACTATTAATGATATCAATGAAGCGGCTACTGATATAATAATGAAGCTATTATCGATTGCGAAGAATGACACCATTAAAAATACGTTAAAGCAGACTGTCTCAATCCACTCCAACATAGAATAGCCCCATTTCTATTATTTTTAAAAAAAAATCTCTTTTTCAAGCATCTCTTGAGTCTCTTCATTCTCTCTTCTCTCTCGTCTCAAAATCTGCAAAGTATATTATTTGTTCTATTTATTAATAAGACCATTTTAATGCTTTTCAAAGATTTAATAATTTTATATAATCAGTTCTTCAATAGTTTTCATTACTATCACATTTATACATTATATATATATATATATATATATGTGTGTGTGTGTGTGTGTGTGTGTGTGTGTGTGTGTGTGTGTGTGTGTGTGTGTTTCAGAAACAATAAAAAATTAATTATAAAGTACATCAACATGCAATATGGATAAAATTCTGTAAAAGTAAAAATATATTCTTTTGCAAGTGAGACTTTTTTTAAAATCGTCTTCTAATTTTTGTCGTGAAGAAATTTTTTCATTTTTATTTATTTGTGTATGTGCAGTATGTAATGGAGAATAAAAATAATACTGAAAAATTTAAATAAGAAATTGTATAGTTGTATTATTACTATAAGTATAACTTCTAAGTCAAAGCAAAAGAGAATTTCTATTTTCAGCTCTAATTCATTGTTCAAGTAAGTAAAAATCAATAATGAATACATGGTATATTTTCTAACCTATAGTGGTTGTTATTCTCTTAGTATTTGCATTGATTAATAATCGAAACATTTTTTTCTAATGTTCTAGGGGCAATATTAGAGAGATGATACAAATTAAAATCTGACGAATATACAACTGAAAGTGAAAAATAATACATTTCAACCACATAATCAAACCATCCTGCTTATAACATTTGAAAAATGTAGTTTAAAAATAATTCAATAGAGTTTCGTAGAATTCAATATAATGTATTAAATTTTTTAGTGAGCTACGCAAAATATAAACATTTTCTTTGCAATTATTACATCATTTTCGTGTTGGTATTATGAGTTATTTCAGCTAAATAAGTTTTAGATTTAAAAACATTATGCTTAAGTAATATACAATGGTGACCAAATTTTATGCAAAATTATTTGAATAAAGAAGGAAATCTAAGCCGGAATGGCAAGAAACGTGATATGCGAGAATAAAATGGCATCATAAAATAACAAAGCAATACAAAAAACAACAATAATAATCCTTTTATTAATCGAGAAAATAATTTGAAAGAAAACTAGGCGTAAGAGGAGTTCACTTTTAAATAAAAACAAATAAAATAAAAAGGTGATGATGAAGTTTAATAAAGTATGTGGCAACTTCTGACAGCCAAACACACTACACAAAGGTTTCCCTTACTTGATTTGACATTGTGGATTATTATTTGGCTAAATGACTTCAAAGCTCTTCGAACTCTCTTCAGTTCTGTAATGGAGCTTAATGAGGGCTGAAGAACTACAAGTTGTCTCCGAGCATATTCCATACATGCTTGATGGGATTCATATCATGTGAGTGAGCAGACCAAAGTATACGTTTAATATTTTCCGTTTCAAGGAAATCGTCAATCACGCCCGCACGGTTAAAAGGCCCGTTATAATCCATGTACATGAAATCAGGACAGACAGAACCTCAAAGTAGGCGAATATAAGGCTCAAAAACTTCATCTCTGTTACTTTTAGTGGTCGCATACCCCTTCTCAAAGTTATGGAGTTCTAATCGGCTGTCCAACCTGATGCTTGCTCACATCATGACTTCCCTTGAAGTAAAAAGATGCGTTCTGTGATATTTCTCCGTAGAAAATGAGTTCCACATTTTTACAGTATCGTTAGCCGATGAAAGTCAAGTGTTAAAACTAAAGTAAGATACGTAACTGAACATCACATTTGACCACTGTCCCAAACTCAAATACTGATGTCACAAGCTCTACTTTAAATGAGCTGCGTTTATGTATATATGTGAGGGTAATATAATTTTATAGTCACCTGACATAGATATCAACATGATTCAGTCACGTGTATACAGTTTGTTAGGAAAATTGTAATATTGTGGCTTCTGTGAGTGCTGAACGCTGTTCACTTATCTAATTGCCCCACTGTTGCAATATAGTTATTGCAAAATGTCGGTCATGGTGAATGACTGTGACTCTTAGCCAAACTGGTACTAGTCGCCGGTACTGCATTTTGAAATATATGACACTGCCTTGAGATACTTTGGTTTGAGATCATCTGGATTCGAGCATTCGAACGATTCTTTCTTTCGTAAACATGTCTGGTTGTCGTCTTTGTGCCCTCATTCAATCTGTTTAATCGTAAACAATGTTCCTTCGCACATGAATGGCACGAAACCTGCTTGTATTTGTTACGTAGAGTGAGCCGGTTTACCCGCGTTCTGATGTGAGCCAGTGTTTTGCTCATGAAGATGGATATCGACTGAATTGTTTTAAATAAAGGCAAAGTTTCACCTTCAACAGATGGCTCTCCACAAGTTATATCGAACAATTTCACCAATATTTACCAATATTGTAGCGTCCCTCTTCATTATTTAACACTACAATCTTAACGTTCAATTAAATAGTCAATAAAGTCACAAAAAAGTCAACACAGTTTAATAAAGGTCTTCTCAAAACATGAATAAGGTCACTCTCTGATATCTTTAAACTCGCCTTAATCATGTCTTATAATTAAACAATAATTTTTTAGCTTACTAACTCTCTGGTACCGAGTGAAATACTTCTAGAATACATCAGGTTTGACTTCTATTACTCTAACCATTAGTTATTATATATATCTCATTTTACTACAAACAATTAATTACAATAATTCCCTCTCATTAATTTACAAATATCTATCAGCCTCTCGTTATTATCTGTCTCCCTTCGTATTCCTTTCTATTCTATTCCGTTTATATATCACTATCTCTAATTCAATTTACACACACACATTTCACTTCTTATCTTCATCTAATTAACCTAATCTCGTTTCGTTTGGTTGACAAGGAGATGGAATTTCATGCAATTCAAATCACAAAATGTACCACTGGTTAGTGAAAAGAAAATCGCGTGCATCCCAATGTCTCAAACTTTTTTCGTATTTTACGAATTTTGCTTAAATTTTGGACATCAATGTATAGATATTAACATTCTGTTGAGGATACATAAGCAAAGTCAGCTTTCAGAGAATTCTAAAAGCAGATTTGCAGCAACAGAATACTTCTGCTCTAGATTTCACAGAATTTTGGCTAACGAAGCTAAGATGAAATTATTTTCTAGTGTATTCTTTTAAAAGCCAATAAAATACACAATAGTATTGAATTTGATACTCAGTTGTGCTTTATTTAGTTTTTTGATATATCAAACTATTTTCAAATGTTATAGAAATTTTTAATTAAATTTAAAGAGTAAGTATATATTACGAGAAAAAAAAAAGGAGAGAAAATTGCATAAGATGTTGGATATGAATACTGTCTGATATAAATAGAAAATTGCCGAATACTACTAAAGAATCTCAGTACTTAAGAATTTCTTTCAATTATCTAATGCAATTTATCTTCCAAAACCCTTCAAAGGTTTATTTCAAATGTAATTGTATTTGTACTTCATGAACTTATAAATTTAAATTATTATATCTTAAAATTTTCTTCGATATACTTATTTAATTATAAGGATGCGGTTTAATTATATAAAATCAGATGTGTGTGTGTGATAAATGTAGACTTTTTTTTCTTAATTTTTATTCAAATGGGCGTGTGACAAGAGTGATACATGAATGCTCCTCTCTCTCTCTCTCTTCTAAACATAGTCATGGTAGCTGATCAAGGCTGATAGGCGCTAAATCTGTGGAAGCTTCGAATCTACATTAGCGTGGTGTGGGAGTTTTGAGAACAGGGTAGCTCAGGTGTCTTACTCGTCATATGCCAATGGTTCAAATTACCAAGTACATCTCCAATAGCCCCCAAGGTTTTTTTTTTCAGGGCGACTATGTTAACAATCAAAATTCTTGCCTAACTTCCACCTCACACAGGAAGATTCTTGCTAGACTTTTAGTTGAATGGGGGCTGAAAATCACAACTTGACTTAAATATCGCAAGCTACCGGCCAGACCAAGTTTAATCGGCTACTGAGTTCAAGAATTAAAATTTCTGTGACTGCCCTAAAATTAAGTTAGTCTTTCAAAAGAGAAAAACATTTCTAAATAATAATAAGAAATTACTTAATTGGGCTCTTGAAAAACTTCCATATTATTACTTATCATTGCAATTATCATACGCATCAAACATGTATATTAAAATAAATTTATTAAGTAATTTTAGTATCAAATTTAATTTCTTACTCTATATAAATAAACTTTTCCTATATAAAACAATTTTCAATACAAAATAAATCTACCTACATAAATATATAAATAAATTTCATCGTTCCTTCTCCAAGCTATTTGCATTGCTTCTTTCAGACCGCCTTTAAAACTCTCCAAACGAATTTTAGTTTACTTGTATTTCATACCTTAACAGGTGTATTAATCTTCCGAGCAAATCCGATTTTACAACAACGGCCGATTTAATAGCCCGAATAGCTAGTATTTATTACACTAAACCAATTAACCTTGATATTCTGCGAGCTATTTTCAAGTGCAGCGTGTTAATTTATCAAGCAGCTTAATTTATTTGCCTAAGATATTCTAAATTCAGAGCCTCATGGTTTACTTTCAGCTATTCTTTATTTAATAGAGCATGGGCGTTAACATATGAAGGTGACATTAGAAGTGGAAGGTAAACTGAGATATATTTATCCTACTGAAGACAGCAGAGGGGGCATCCTAGTGTGGATTTAACTATTTTAGGGTGTTAGAAAAGAATTTACAGAATCTTCTCTTGACCTTAAGTGTGATTAATTTTTCCAGAACGGCCAACTAAGAATTGTAACAAATAAGTCAAAATTTAATACTCGAGTGTGTGTGTATTAACTTTGTTGCCTTAAGAATTCAAATAATTCGTGTGACATGTTTTAAAGCTCATAGATTCTAAAAGTAAAAATGCATTTTGAAACATTATTTATACAATAACTATGACTAAATTTAAACATTTTGTGTGTGTATTATAGCTCAGCAATATTTAGTATAACAATTTACAAGCAATGAGAAAAATTTGTATTCGTTCTTCCTTCTAAAAATTTAAATAGCATTTTGCTTTTAAGAGTTTTTCTAAACGTTGCGAAAAAATGTTTTTCTTCATAAACTTTATGGTGATTACGAATATTTAGTTGCATAGAAAACTTCTATAATATTTGCTCAAAAGAAAATGTATAAATAAGTGTTATTTTTTTAACATTTGCTTTTGTGTCTATTATCTTCTTTCTTTAGAAGCATTTCATTTATTTTATCATTTTTGGACCGTTGGCTCACTATTGGTTGTTTCTTATTATTATTCTTTTATCTAGAAAATAAAGCTTCATTCGAGAAGTACAATCTAATTTTTTCATTGTTAACTATCTATGCATTCTATTACTATCTATTCAACAGAATGACTTTCCCCTGTGATTACTTTATTAACGTTGCTGATAATCAAACTAAAAATAAGGATAATAATAATAATTGCATGGAGTGGAATATTGTGTTTCAAAAATAAGCGAAATGAAATGCGATTGTCTTAAAATTATAAATCGTTAAAATGCACCATTATAGGATAGATAACAAACCACAAAGGAACATTGTTAGAATTGTTTCTCATTTGGATTATGTGTATATGGTCTGCGTCAAAATAAACAACTGTGAAATCTAGAAATGCTGATTTTTGTTAAATGTCAAGGGAGAATAATGTACTTCAGAATGAATGTAAATCAGCAAAAAGCAAGAAAAGTATAAAGACAATGAAAACAGAATTGTTATCTGAAACAAAACCTTTCATGTATATACAGAAAAAAGCTAATTAAAATTACAAAACTCTTAAATGACTAACAATTTTTTTTTTTAAGTTAACAAGTTTTTTTCCGAGTTAAATATCAATTCCTATAAATACATAGACAAGATTTCTTAACTTTAATAATTAGGTCACTTATTCAATTAAATTGCATAGAACCTCTTAGTTCTTATCGGACATGATTAAAAAGGGTAAGTATTGGCTCATACTCAATTTTGGTCATTCACCATAGACTTAGAATGCGAGACACATCCCCACTAACCTAATTTAAAGAAAGAGAGGTTTATATCATCACATTAGTAAATAATTCAATTTGAGGAAGGTCAGATTTATCTATTACAGTCTAAATATTTTAAGGACTTAATTTTTTAATGTAGGTAAAGAAAAACAAGTTAACAAATATTTAATGATAAATATTATTTGATTGGTTGAGTAATCATATATTAATGTCGTACTTAGAAAAAATATGAAGACTATTGGTGACGTATGTTCCTTTCAGCCTCAGTCATCTGACGGATGATGACACCTGATTTAGCACCTCCCTCTACAAAATTCCGCACTATTCTAAAGAGAGGAATTGGAACCATTACTCGGTCAAAAACTCATTACTCGGTCAAAAACTCATTACTCGGTCAAAAATACTTCAGCCGTGAATTAGCAATCATGACTACTAGGCTATCTCAGCCAAAAAAGTTATATAAGAAATTACAGTTGCTTAACAGTGTTGGTGTTTTTAATTGTTGAACTACACTCTATAACAAAAAGAAAAAAAACTACGCACCAAGGAGTTGCTCAGTTGTAATGAAATTTCGGATGCAAAGACATTTGGTCCGACATAAAAATGATTAAAATTTGGTGTCCAATAAATGAATAGCGGGAGCTACAGCACATCGAACCAGCACACTCAGTAAGTGTATATAAGAAACGATTCTCAATCTGATAATCACATTTTCTGTTGCATTGCAATTTAAAATACCTTTCAACGACTAAAACAATGACTCGCCTCAGGATTTGAGATCATTACGAGCAATTCTCACAGTTTGAAAGAAGTCGTATCATTGGACTGAAAGAAGAGGGTTGGGCAAATTGGAGAATCGCTCGTCATATAGATCAAAGTAATGCGGCGATTAGAAAATGCTGGCAAGAATGGGTGGACAATAGCAGATTTCAGCGTCATGATGGTAGCGGTCGACCCAGCGCCTCAGCAGATCGGGAGGACAGAGCGATTATCAAATCAGCTGTCAAAGCACCTGATTCATCGTTATCAGCCATCAGACCTGCGATTCGCACACAAGTGTCCACCATGACCATTCACAGACGGCTGATAGAGCGAAATCTATGCTCGTATCGACCGCTACGCCACCTGCCACTCACGCCTGCACACTGTCGAGCCAGATTGCAGTCATGCTTGGCTCGATCAAGTTGGAATGATGTTGACTGGGGACGTATAGTGTTTAGCGACGAATCCCGCTTCCAACTGTTTCCGGATGATCATCGGAGACGTTTCGGGAGACGCCTAGAGCAGCGAGCCGGCCGATCCTGCTTTCACTATTGCACTCCACACAGACCGTCAACCAGGAGTTATAGTCTGGGGTGCCATTTCCTTTGATAGCCGGCCCCCTTCGGTCATCATTAGAGGCATATTTACAGCACTTCGGTACGTCGATGACATTCTGAGATCTGCTTTGCTACTGTTCCTTTTGCAGTACCCTGGCCTTATTTTTCTCCAAGTTAATGCCAGACCACATACTGCACGTGTTGCTATGAACTGTCTTACATCTTGTGGAACACTTCCTTGGCCAGCCAGATCTCGCTCCAATCGAGCATGTCTGGGATACGATGGGAATCTACCATTTAATGTTGATGACCTACCTCGACAATTAGAGCAAATTTGGCAAGAAATACCGCAGGAGACCTTCAGGGAGTTTATCGCTCTATGCCACGTCGTGTGCAAGCTTGTATCAAGACTAGAAGGGGGTGAACATCTTATTGAGCTCGTTACTTTGTAACTACAATAACTCTGAAATAAATCCTTTAATTTTTCTGAAATTTTAATCATTTTCTATTCTGTAAATAATTTCCTATTCTCCAATTTTTGTCTGCATCGGCAAACTCCTTCTTGGTGCGTCGTTTTCTTTTCTTTCTTTCTTTTTTTTGTGATAGAGTGTAATTTCTATACAACATTAGCCAATTATATGTTGGTCAACATTTAAAATAAGACCGTAATTTTTCATCTAAGTGTTAAATAAATATCGAAAATAAAAGCTGAAGCAAGATAAAAGTGTACAAGGTGGGCAATAAATGTTGATTAAGAAAAAAATAAATGGCTTGTTATTTTAAATAAACGAATGAAACAATTAGTACAAATCAAAGACTAATACGTTCTTCGTAATTAAAAATGAAAAGAATAAGTTTTTCAAACTGAACTGATTTTTTTAAAACGGTTGATTTATAGGAATGAGAAAAAAAATGTATTTATTTTATTTTTTCTTCTTTAATTGTTTGACCGAGGTATCCGAATTGTCATGGTCTTGAGCTTGTGGCCGGCGTTGCATCTGTCAAGTCAAGACTCCAAGTCCCTCATCTTGACCTTTGGAGTGGTGGGTGCTATAGCCGAGGTGTTATCTCGGCCCTTGAACTCGGTTCCACACCACTCCAAGAGGAGTAGTCTGCACTTTGACAGATTTAACGGTCATCATCTCCGCTATATTGCTATAAAAATGTAGCAATTCGTGTTTGAAGTGGTAAAATTCTTGAAGCTTTTTACAACAAATTCTATTTAATAAGATACTAAAAGAAAAAGCCTTTAAATGTTCTTAATTTTTTTTCTCTTAGTATTACAATATTCTATAATTTAGAATTTTACTATAAAATAAGATATTGTAAGGTGTTTTGATACAAAATTGATTAAAAACAGAATTAAACTAATAAACAACAAGAAATAGTAACGTTTTGGATGAAGTTCAAGTGTAAAGTAACTTTCAAGTGAGCGAAATATATATATATATATATGCAGAATCTAATGAAGGAATATTAGATTGATTTTTTTTCTTTTTTTTTTCATAATTCCAAGCACATTTACAGAAATGAATGCCTTTTTAAATTACAAATCAGTTACATAGAAAAGAGATGATAATGTAACATCATCTGATTACAAAAACATGTAGCATATATGTATTCTTGATACCCTTAAAAGCATATCTTTTTAACAATTATAATCAAAAGATGTTCGTATCAGAAGATTCTTCAAATAGATTTGCTTTATACGATTTGAATTTAAGAACAAAACCTTTCAAAACACATCATAAATTATTTAAATTTGAATCCAGTATTTTAGAAGGGAAAAAAAGATTCATCTAATTACAGAATTAAATCATGGAACAAAGAACTTTAAAAAATTACTTAATTAAAACAAATATTCTTTTCTGCCGAAGACCCAAAGCTATGCTAACTCTCCCAGTTGAAGAAAAAATTAAAACATCCAGTCATTCATCATAAGAACCATTTGTTTAATTTACCGTTAACAATGCAGTTCTGAGTCTTCTAATTAGTTTAATACTCCTCGCTTGTGCGAAACTGGGCGCGCGGAAAAATTCGTTGCTTTATTATGCAAATTTTGAGTAGATGGAAGACAACGGCAAAACAAGAAGGTGGCAAATTTTGTGATGCTTACGGCTCCCTCATTTTGCACTGGAAGAAACATAATTATTAAAAAAATACATCTTACAGAAATACAAGTATTTCCAAATTGTTAACTATTTGTTTTGCTAAATTCCTTCAATTTTTGTAGATAGAATGAAGAATATTTTTGACTAGTGTAGATGGATGAGCGAGTTTCAGTTATCCACGAGTCAAAAGTTTTAATCAAAAATATTAAAAGAAATTAAAGGTCAAAATAACAAAAATGTGACCAACTATGTCTTTTTGTTATGGTTAAAAGGTTTTCGAATTTCTTAACTTTCAGAAGATTATTAAACCTTATAAGTTGTCCAGTTCGGATTAAAATCCAATGATTTTACTGAGAAAACATTACAAAATAACCTTACACCATTTCTAAATTCAATTACTCAAAAACTGTGACTTTCTGACTTGTTACATTTCACGCAAGCAAAGAAAACTGAAATGTCATTTCTCAATTTGAAAAATTGCGTTTCGCATGCCATTGTATGTTTCGACCATCAATCGAAGTAACTAATAAAATAATTAATTTTGATGGATTTTTAAGACAAAATTGTTACAATTTTTCATGTGTGGGTAAGTACTATTAAATAGCTGAAGAAACACTAGCTCAAAAACACGATTGAAGCTGAAAAACACATAATACACATGGTGAGTTAATTTAAAAAGGAAATTTTTGCGTAAAATAAAATTTATCTGATACCTTTTTAAAATTATGCTAGCTATCTAACCCGATTTCAATTATTTGTTTAATGAATTCATTAGTTAGATGGAGGCCTCGGTAGCCTATTGACCGGACTACCGACTGGAGTTGATTTAGTCAAGTCATGAGTTCGAGCCCTAATGCCACTTTAAGATCCATAGTGCTACGGGGCTGAAAAACATTAAATCAGTTCTAGGTCTCAAGCCCTCTCGTTGGCGTTGTGTGGAAGTTTGGTGTTGGAGGAACCAGCTCAGGTGTCGTCCTAATCACTTGACAGAGGTTCAAAATTATTAGGTCCGTTACCAGTTGTCCTCGTGTTGCTTCTCAGTGCAATGTCAATGAAACAATCACAATGACATATCTACTTAAATTCATCTATTTTTTTTATCATTGATCTATTTTCTATGATATTTTCCACATCCCAATCATTAACGTTAATTAGTTAGATTTAACGTAAGAATTTTAAGTCTGTATTGCCAGTCAACAGCGTAAAAGTTTAATTTTTAGCATATAAATTTGGAAATAAAATTAGTATGACCATAACCACAAGCTTGAAAAGAATTAGATTTTTTTGTTCAAAATAGAAATTAAATCCTTAATTATATGTAAGCAAAAAACAAAATTGTAATAAAATTGAAAATTTGTAAGAACATATTGAGATTTATGGTTTGTAAGGATAGTTCACGAAGAAAAGCATACATAGTTTTCAAAAACACACTTTTCAATATTTAAAACATCAATATTTTTCATTGGATATTTTGCCAAAAATAGATTGTATATTGAGTTTATCTAAGTACAATTCTATGAAAGCCGCTATTCAATTCAGTTCTTCGTTTTATACAAGAATTCTGTTAATCCAGTCTGAGTGTTTGTTCCATAAAAATAGATGAGATTTCTGTGAATCATTCAGTTTTTCAAGTGTCAAACTATTCATCTTTACAATCTAATTTTAGCACAAGAGTCAATATGCGATTTATTTTGCCTGGAAATGTATTCAGTTTTAAATGGAAGGCAAAAGTTGTCATCTAAGAATATTAATAAACGAGCAAAAAAAAGTTTGATTTATATGACATAAAAGGGGCAATATAATTATTCACTGAAATTCATTCATTGTGAAAAAAATAAATAAGCAAAATATCCTGAACTTATATTTCGCTTCATTATCTAGGAATAAATAAAATGTTTCAAAAACAATAAAACATTGTATTTTTTTAGTTGTGTAGATAAATAAAATTTTCTTATACCAATGTTGTAAGACCATTTAACAGAAATTAATCATTTGTGTTGCAAAGAATGCAAAATTTATTAATTATTAAATCTTCAATTACACTGATTTGCTGCATTAATATTTTTTTTTATATTTGATTCTATTAATTTAAAACATGTGCTATAGAAAACAGACTATAAACTTAAAATTTACATTGCTCTTTCTGTATTTATTTTTCAAATTTAATAAAATGTTAAAATCCAATAAGAACAATTAATGCAAATAATTTTAAAACTACTGTGACACACATTCAGCGCATATTTTTTGATCTTCAAGTACGCGTTAATTGTGTTACTTAACAGCAGTATTCACTTTTTTTGGAGGAAAACCCTTTTAGCTCAAAAAGTAAAATTTGCAAGGTTTACTGTTTCTAATCCTTGGGGAAATATAAATATTCTAATTATTTTTATCCAAACAGAAAAATGTTGCAAATATGGTTATGCATGAGCCTGTTATTACTAAGAATTAAAATAGTTAAGCAAAGTTAAATTCGCATACCATTCTTTCGGAATTGCACTTGTGCCTAGTTCTAAGAAAAATAACTTCAAATGTATGCAACCATCATTCTGCTTCTGAGGTAATGTTTATAGGAAAACACACACAAGTTTTTATAAGTAGATTATGTATCTTATTCTTTACAATTCCTAACAAAATAAAATTAACATAATTTATACAGATATTACATTAAATTAACACCAAAGGCAGAATAAGTTGCTTACACAGATTCCTTTTCCCAGGAGATATATATATATATATATATATATATATATATATATATATATATATATATATAG
>BMAW01031045.1:0-12854 GCA_019974015.1 Nephila pilipes | reverse complement strand
TGCAAAGTCAGAATTCCGTTTCGTTTTTCTATGCACATTTTTAAAAAGTAAACAGCTCTTCAGTCTTCAAAAGGCAAAAACAGGTTACAAATTTTAATAAATTTGATGACGAAGTGATGTGAAGTTTGACAAGTATTTTAATTCACCACTTTCTAGCTTCCATTCCAAGAACCTTGAAAACTGTCGTAGTTTATTCCACAGAAAATTTGAAAGTGGCAAGCGAATTAAAAAAGAAACGCTAGCTGATCGCCACTTTTTTTCGTCGAATTCCTCATACCAATAACTTTATTCAGTATATTCCACGCATTTTTTCGTTGCCAATTTGAAATAGCTTTAAAAATCTTTTTTGAAGCCTGCTATATAATATTAAATATACCACGTGCGATGAAAATTTTTGAAGATTGGTTAACATAAATAATTGTTTGTTTTTTTAATAGTTTTTGGGCACGTGAGACGTTAAGCAAAATTGTCCACAACAAAGTATGAAAATGCCAATCAAATTTTGCTTTATAACACTCTAAGCAAATAGAGAAAATATGCGAAACTTCGTAAAAAGAAATGAAAATGCATGGTTTTTTGAATTCCCTAATGGATACTTAATTTGTTTTTTTATTATTTTTTTTAAATATTAGCATTGAAAAGAGCAAAGCTCTGTTCCATTCGCAAAGAAAAGCGTATTTATAAATTTATGGGTGAGTTCCTATCATCAGTTTTTCTCTCAACAAAATTAGAGGGATATTCATTTTAAAAGGCCCTGTTTTCCTTCTATCATTCAAAATTCATTTTTAACAGCTGTATGTATTGCAAATGAAGCCAATGTAGTAGATGGTTAACTCGAACAATTACCGGATTTTAAATATTTATGTTTTCGCAACTGTATACCATATTATAGTAAGTGATGTATGAAATTAAAGAAAAATATACTAAGATGTTTTCCCACTGTCTATCAATAGAGGACAGCACATTCACAGAATGCTACGATTGAAGTCCAAAAATGACGATAATAACAGAGAAGAGTTTTTTTTTTTATCGAATTTGAATATACATGGGGGTTTCAAATATTTCTGGAAAGCGTGTGTTTAGCACCAAGTTACGGAAACAAAGCACTAAGTTGCAAGAACGGATAATTTAAATATACAAGTTGCTTGAGCAGAAAAGTAAAGCAGTGATCTTCCACGCGTCTCGGATAAAACGATAGATACGGTAAGGCAGAGTTTTGTTCAAAGTTCACGGAAATCTACGACAGTAGCAGCCAAAAACACTACTTATTCTCCACCGATGCCAAAAAAACTGCAAGAAAAAAGAATGCATTTGTGCAGTATTAGGAACCTTCGACAGAGTGATACTACAATATGTATGGAACGAATTTAATTACAGATTAGATGTTTGCTGTTACACATATCGTCATACACATAAAGTTGTAACTGAAAATAAAATTTGGTATATTTTTCTTTAATTTCGTTTACCATTTATTGTAATATGTGCAATAATTTCAAAATTATAAATATTTAAAATCCGGTCATTCATTTGTGCTAACCTTGTTTATTTTCACATTCCACATTGTTCGTAATCCACTTTAACACCATTTCTCTTTGCATCCTTTCATGTATTTCAATGAATGCTGGGGCTTATATATTTTGATGTATTTTGTTAAGTCACGATTATTTGAAACGCATTTAATTGTTGATGCCAAAACTTTTCCTATAAAACTACGGGCAATTTCGGAAGCAGGCAATTTTCTTAGATCAGCGATACTGACATTGCGTCTTAGTTGTGCAAGAGACAGCTTCGATTTTGCAATACATGTCCTCTATAGTGAGGCATCAATTCCATGTTTGATTGCATTTTCTGCAATAGTTTTAAATCTTCCAATTTTCTTAGTTATACAGCGAATTGATATTCGCCTTCCATGTGCAAAGCACACGTTTCATTGTACAATTCCCTTGTATTCTTTCCCTAAACTCATTTTAATGAATATCCTTGATTAAAAGAACACAAGAGAATATTCGAGAGAATTTTTATATAAATATTAGATTACACCCTCAGTTAAAAATTGCTTATCGAACTGCAATTGTTTTTTCTTAAAAATAAAAGAAATAACAAAATCCTGAATGTTTTTATAGTTATAAACATCTAAAAATGTTGAAAGCAAAGATATTTTTTTTTCATTAATTTGTATTTAAAGAAAGTAACAGTTTATGTTTTTGGAACAAATACATCAAATGTGTTTTGTATTTTTTTGATCAAATTATTTTTTAAATTCCGTTTCTTAGAAACGTCTGTTGCCCTTATAAATATGAGAAGGAATGTACTAAAACAGTTGTATCTCAAATAACTAGAGTAAAGCAGAAAATAAACGGATAAATGGTTGTTATGTTAACTGTATTTAAATGCAATGTCTTCATTGACACATTTTGGATCCATATTATTACTGTAAATGTAATTAGAATAGAATATAAGGTTATATAGTTAATTTATACATTTACCAATTGTTCCTGATTAGAAAAGAGAACAAAAAAGTTATTTCATTTTCAAACTGAAATTAAATTAGAGATTTAAGTGATGATTTGCTTTCATGAAAAAGATCTGGGCCAAATTAAGCAAAGCTCATTAGCTTATTAGGTCCTTAGACAACTAAATGGAAGGTTATTCTATTATGTTGCATTAGGGGTAAAAGCAATTTCGTGCGTTTTCTGTCCTAAATACTAATTACAGCTAATAGTGTGGCCTTCATCCATTCAACATTAGACGATCATTTATCCAGCATAATGGAATACAAATTTATTCTCGAAGTCCGCTGTTAATCGTTCGAAACACTAATAGTTTAGTCTTAATTGGAGCAAGGAATATGAAAAAGGAAGTCTAAAAAATTTTAGATAGTCGAATATATATATTTAACAATATAATAATTAATGAACAATAAATTTATAAAATAAACATGCTTATAAACTTATAACAAATTATTATAATATAGCAAAAGTCAAATAACCAAAGTTGAAAGCAATATTAAAATTAATAAGAAAATCTATTACTATCAAAATTAACATTCACATTTCAAAATCATATTTGAAACCGAAAAAAAGCAAGACAAACAAGTAATAAACAAATTAAAATAATTATTATAAAATACTTAAAAGACTTAAAATGAAAAAAAAATATTTTAGTTGCAGTCAGTATAAAATTAAAAAGATATATAAGAATGTATAATAAACATGTATATAATTAATTAATGAAACCAATAATTTAAAAAATTACAACAAAGTTCTTAATAATCAAAATTTACTAAAACATACAAATCAAATCTGAAGGAAAAATTGATCCAGATTGTTAAGTTTATAATGAAAATAAATGGAACCTCATTCAAAGAATCAGTTTGATAAATGGGAATAAACTGCATAAATTATTCATTTAACTTAGTGAAACTATTTTGTCGTTGTTTTCTTTCGTAGCCAGGAAAATATTATTCCTCTTTTATTTATTCATGCACTTAGAGTACAGTACTATGTGCAAAAATATGATTTTTATCTTAAATATTATTTAATTTGATCATTTTAAGTATCATAAAATTTTGTCTCCAAACGATTTTCCTTTCATAGCTAAAAAATCTTTACGAATATATATTTCTCTTTTAAATGTTTAAATAATATTTCTAGATTTATATTTCTTGGTACAAATACGATAGAGCATACTCAAAGCGAACGAAATTTTATTATTTTTGTTTCCGGTCAACATTTATGAGCATGCTAAGGAAAAAAATTTAATATAATTATCAAACAGAATAAATTAAATTATTATGATAAGAATTATGAAGAAAGGAATATATTCTTATGATGAAATAAGGAACCTATGAATATTATTGCATAAGTGGCAAAACGGAAATAAAAAATATGTAGACATGAGTGGCAAAACGGAAATATAAAATATATAGACATGAGTGGCAAAACGGAAATATAAAATATATAGACATGAGTGGCAAAGCGGAACTAAAGAACTTTATGCTATAAGTGACAAAACAGAATAAATTTTTTTTTATTCTGATGGCAAAACAAAAGTATGAAATACGTCCACGTGAGTGGCAAAGCGGAACTAAAGAATTTTACGGCATGAATGGCAAAATGGAATCAAGAAATTTTTATTATGATGGCAAACCGGAAGTATAAAATATAGTCATTAATAAGGAAATGGAACTAAATAATTTTAGGCTGTGATTGCAAAATGGAATAAACAAACTTATTTCTGTAATGGCAAAAAGGCTCAATGCTAGATTATAAGCATGCATAAAACAAGAAATTTAATATTAATGTAGCACATTATCTCAGCGGAGTTTGACAAAATTTATAAATTTGTCTTTTGTATTTGTAACGATTTTGGCAGCCGCAGTTTTAAAAACATTTCACTCAAAATTCCAGTAGAATGCTCGTTCTGCAAAGTAAGTTAAAAAAAAAAAAAAACAAGTAAGTTCACAAAAAAGTAAGTTAAGGTGATATTTTTTGCAGTTTGTAAATTTCATTTTGTTAAAATTCATTTTTAGTTTTCATTAATTTCATAAAAGATTCTACAGTACAATTCCTACTTAATTATGAATAAGCAAACGACGTACATTTGTACAAATAAAAGTAAATGCATTTATATTTCCTGTATTAATACTTCACAAAATGCAGTTTTATTCTAACAGGCTCTTAAATGAAATCAATGTATGAATAGTAGGAATATTACATCTGTGGAAAGTAGTTATGAATTCATTCGGAATATTTTCGAACTATAACGGATTTTTTTCTCCCTGGCATTACAGAAGTAGCCTGTAAATGAATCATTTGCTTTTAAGTCTGGACTACAAGATTGCTTGTTTTTTGAAAAATTGGGCAAATTTGTACTTAGATGATGGTTTAGCATATCGCTTGATATTTTGCTGACATTAAAAAAGAAAAATATTATTCAAAATCAAATTCTTATAAAAAGATGAAATGCTCTTATTTCCTTAAGGCTCCCATCTAGCCGCCATTTTGATTTCGTGGACGTAATGTTAATCCTATGGAATTTTGACTTTAATTCTCACATCTTTATTATTTGATCTATTTGAATACAATAAAGTGCATCTGAAAGAGCAAAAAATAATGAATGCTTCTGTGGAATTACTTTTTCCCTTCGATTTTTAAAAATATTTTTATTCTTATTTTAATTATTCATTTTTGAGTTTTCCGGTCTTTAAAGAATATTTTCAAATATTTTTAAAAATTGAAACAAAAAAGTAATTCCACAGAAGCATTCATTATTTTTTATTCTTTCAGATGCACTTTATTTCATTCAAATTGATCAAATAGTAAAGATGGGAGAATTAAAGTCGAAATTCCATAGGATTAACATTAAGCTGATGAAATCAAAATGGCGGGTAGACGGGAGCCTTAACAACAAATATCACATTGATTACCATTTCTCAGTTTATTTTATATTTCCTATTCTTAAGACTCATTACATTGTCTAAAATAACGCAAAAATGTGGGAAGAAACACTTATAAAGAAGAGTAATAAATGCTAAAATATTTTTCATTCATTTCATAAATAACCTCAGTTTTTTATTAGAATAAAAAAAATATTGATCAACATTAATGAGAATAATGCTTCAAGTAATAATGTTTTAAATGGAGACTGGAAATGTGAGAAAAAACACGTAAAGAAGTACGTAATCTATAGTTATTGAATTTGGATGAAATTAAAATAAAAAACTTTCCACAGAAGTTTAATCTAACTAAACCAAGAGGGATCTCATGAAAAAATCAATATGATAAATTTGAATAAATTGCTTGAATTTCTCATTTGTTTGAGAGAAATTATTTTGAGATTGCTTTCTTAAATACTATGGGAATATGATTCAGATTCTGGTACGATGGAGGTTCAAAAAATACTTGTATTTGAAAACAGACGGAATCATTAAGTTAAATTGTTAATACCTTTGGTGGCTGCTATCTTTTGAACGGAACCGAGACAAATTTGACATTGATTCATAAATTAAGTTCAAAAGATTTGGTTGTCATTTACTGCCAAATCAAAGTTTGATCAATGCCGCGTCGAGTTGTTGACGTTATTTTGCTTTTAACTCATCAATCAATAACTCCCGAGACTAACCCAGAGATGGCGCTCGTAGTAAACCAGTAACCAGGTCTTTCTAGAGTACTAACCTTTGCTTGAAACGTGTCAAAATTTTAAGTCGATCGGACCAGGAAAAAGGTTTTTTGAAGTGAAGTGAAAAAGGTTTTTTCCAAGTGGGTGCCGCGATTGCTTTCGATGGAGCAAAAGCAGCAAAGAGTCGATGATTCAGAAAGCTGTTTATCGCTATTTACTCGCAACAAAAAAGATTCCTTGCGGGAAAAAAAAAAAAAAAAAATTTTTTGGAAAAAAAAAAAAAAAAAAAAAAAAAAATTTGAAAAAGCGTTGGAATGATTGTATCACCCTAAAAGGTGATTAACAAAAGGTGTTATGTTGATGAATAAAAAAAATTTTTGCAAAAAAAATGTTGTTTTCAATGTTAGACTCGGGAGTTATTGATCGATGTGTTAGTTGTCACAGGCGATGATTTCTGGATTCATCATTATGCACCAGGAATCCAACATATATCAAAACGTTGGGTTGTTTTCTGTGAATCATTTCTAAAAGAGGCAAAGATGATCTCATCGGCCGGAAAATTTATGAACAAAAATTTCTGAGGTGCGAAGGGAGTTATGATCCGGTATACGGATAACTGAAATAGTCTAGTAAGTCATGAGGCTTACTAAAAACAAATCATTTTAGATGCTATGAACTCTATCACTTGGGTTTTCAGAGGACTTATTGAATCACCCCATAGAAATTAATTCTTCAGTAACCGGAAAACGAGACCGCGATTAAACAGAAGCAATTGTGCAGTGTCAGCAGTGTGTTGACACCTCAAGAAAGAACAAAAATCGTTAGATTATTTTTCGAGTCTTCTTTCAATTGGTTATTAATGTAGTTCCGGAAGCTTTCAACTCAATTATCTGTTGTGGTCGCCAGGAGCCTGATAAATCGAAACATGTGATTTTTCTCAAACCAATGGCTGTCTAGTGAGCATTGATCCTAATTTACCTGTAGGTGAATGGTTGCCCTTTCCTGTCTTCAATGGGTATTCAATCTGAAGTTACTACTTCTTAATTATTTTTAGTTTTAGAAAACTTGTTTTGTTATAAAATTAATTTTAAACGTTCTATTTTAAGCGAAATTTATTTTCTACCGTTTGATTATTTTACCTATGTCTAAGCGTAAATTTTATTATTTTAACAAAGGCTGTGTTGTATTAGAGCACTCAACACATAATGTTCTATTCATGATAAAATATATCTCCTTCAATATGTTTTTAAAATGTGACTTTCCCAATGTCCATTTTCTGTTCATGCAGCAGAGTGATTGAGCTAGGAAGAGTAAATGGAACGCAGGAAGAAAATATTTCAGAACTGGTGACGGAATGTACTACACGAAGACCACACTACATCAAAATAAAGGGGTATATTATGTAATTTATTCTCTATGTATGAGACCAAAGAGAATACACAGTCAACATACCTGCAGTAATGGTTTGAACTCAGGCTGACGGCTGTTGTCTAACCTTTGAAATGTTAATGGTGCTTGTTGTTAATTCTATTTCATATGTACAATGTTATTGTTTCAAGCAATATTTTCAATCAATTATCCTTCACCCGCTCCAATCAATTTATTCACTTCAGTGGTTTACCATGTTTTCATTTTCTTTATTTTTAACTTTTCACAGTAAATATAAGGCATTAGTGTATGATTTATAAAGAATCTTTATAACTACTTATTGTAAGCCTTTGAAACTGCTTTAGAAATTCTGATGAGAGTGTAAGAATTCTGAATATAATACTACTATTAGCTTCTGAATAGTAATCAAATTTAGATCTTTTCTCGGGCTATATCTTAAATGCTGCTCTGACGAGGTACTCCTAAATTATTTTCTTTCCTTTGGGTTCAATGTTTTCAGTAAAACAAAGAACTCGCCACTGGAATGTTGACCTCTCTATTTTCTCCTTCTTGTCCTTAATTTATATCTTTCGTTCCCTATTTCTTCTAACGTCTAGAGTACAGTTGCACATTTTTTGATGTAACATAGCCATATTTAGATTTTGCTCTATACACATATCAACTTTCACTCACTCACTATTTTTAAGAACAAACTATAGCTATAATTAATTCTTTTCATTTGAAGTAATTTATCGAAATATAATATTCGATAGATTGTGTAATTATAGTTTTATGAAATACATGCATAATCTTAAGATAAAATGGCGTTTTAAGCCCCTTGAAATTAAACTCAGATAGTGACAATTACATATAACAATATCGAAAAAAAAACTTAATTTGTGAATGTCATTTCAAAATACAGAAAAAATTTCCCTTCTTTTAGTACTTATATTGCAAAAAAATAAAAATAAATATTAATTTTCATTCCAAAAGTTACTGGGATTGAAGATGTAACATTTGAAAAAGAGTTCTGGATGTATTCCTAACACTTAAACAAATATTCAACGAGTTTATTTTTCTTAAAAGTAATAATTAATGAATAATTACGATCTTAGCCTTGGTGTATATCGTACTAAGTTGGAGTAGTGCAGTTTTTTATTCGTAATAATTGTTTTTCTTAAGAGTAGAAAAAAATATTTGATGCTATTTCGCTTCATTGAAGAAATCTACTGCCATAACATTAAACAACAATCGAAGCAAACATTTATTTATTGTAGAACAGATTTGAAATATAGAAAATTTCTTTGTATCCCACACTTATGAGTATTTTCTAAATATTACGAGGAACTCTTTTTTCAATGATAAACAATTCCAGATTTCTTAATTTATGTTTTGATTTATATAATACCCCACCATTAAAACCTATTTAGAATTAAAATTACAACTTCTTGCTACTTATTAGCATTTCATGATAAATAGTAGTTAATTTTGTAATGTTATTTGCTTTTACAATCGCTTTGCATTTGTTGGGTCCGTATTTAGAGAACAACTAATTTCCTAGAATACTTTTTTTAACACGTCATTTTACTTAGTATGATAACTATTTACTTGTCTATTTTTCCTTGTTAAAATGCTCTATTTCTAGATTATTTGTGGAAATATAAATAATATTATTATTACAGAAATGTGACATATGTTGTTAATAGTTTCTTAAATATTTAATAACTACCCTTAGCTATTTTTTATTCCACATTTTACATAAATCGTTCCTCATGACCAGTAAAAAAATTCATAAAATAATTTTTGTTTCGTGTCAGATTATTAAATTTCATCTAGTTGTAGGACTAGAATTTTTTTGAAATAAGTTCATATTAATGATATGAATTTATATTAATATTAATTTCCTTTGAGAAGTTCTTCAAATGACTACATAATTATAGAAGATTCCAGTCATTTTATCTCAGCAAGAGATTAATCCTTTTCACTCATTTAATTAAATTTAAAAGAAAAATAATTAATTCCCTTCTGAGATAAAATGATTGGAATATTCTATAATTATGCAGCCTTTTGATGAATGTGTCAAAGGAAATGAACATTAATATAAATTTATATTACGGAATTTTTAAAATTATACTATGAATAATGTTAAGTCTGTTTCCATTGTTACATCAAATTACTGATGACTGAGGTTTATCACTGTTATTACGAATGCTGGGTCAATCATCAAGTAACGTGTGTTGAAAATCTTTCTTTTGTTTCAAACTAAAAATGCGCAAATATTTTGTTAGCATGTAATACCATTTTATTCTCATTCAATAAAATGTAGTAATTCAAAATTCAAAGTATGCAAAGACAAATATTTTAGCATTTCCAGCATTTTAAAAATGTTAAGCCAATATGAATATTTAGAGATTTTTTGGTTTACCGGAAAGATAAGCTATCTACTATAATAAATGCGAAGTATTGTTCTTGACTGTTAGGTCCTAAGTTAGAACCTAACGGAGCTGTACAATGTACACTAGACTCAATAATAGATTTAAATAATTATATGAACTTAAGGGATCAACTATACATATTTGAATGAACAGCGAACAAAAAAAATGTTACTATGTTCGTATCATAGATATAATGTCAAATTGTGAGAAAAAAGAATTTATATGTATTTTTATACTGTCAAAAATTTACATTAGATCTCGTTTGAATATGTTTACTTGGCACAAAGAACACATTCTATTAAAAATGGTCTGTTAAAGCATTACCACAAAAATATAAATTATATGATAAGAAAATTAAATTTATACTTAAAATTAAATATTTTATGGTTAACTACAAAATAGAATAAATTATTTTTACTAATATTCATTAAACGAAGCCTTCGAAGTATTTCACAAAATCTCTTTAGGTCTCACACTAGTGAAACTGCGATATTATCTCACTGAATAATCGAAGGAAATTTGACACACACACACACACACACACACACACACACACACGCACGCTCATTTTAGAAGAGAGTATACAGGTATAATAAACGCAATTATCTTTCTCAACGAATTTCATCGTCTAAATTACTTTCAGAAAACAACTTGCCTATTAAGTCTGGTGCCATCTGAGATTTTTGTTCTCTGTAGATTCCTGAATGACACGACAATGGTACAACCGTAACCATCATACATTAAGGGTGATAAATAAGACTTCATTTAGAACACGAAAGAATCCCATCGTTGCCTTCCCACGCGAAACAAAAACTGGAGCTCGATTTCGGATCTGATTTTCTGCACGTCATTTCACGATATATTTCAAAGAAGCAGTGATTTTTCACGAAGTGTTCGATAAATTTTTTTTTTTATCTTGTAAGGAATTGTTAATTTCTGCGGAATACTAGCACACTGAGATATGAACTTAAGCTTTAGATGATATTTGCATTAATTATGCAGTGTTCAAAATTGTTCTATGATACATTCCTTAAGCCTTTCTTATTGGACTATGAGACTGAAGTTTTGAATGACAGACTTTTAGAGAAACTATTGGAAAATTGTTTATAATTTTTTCTTTCGCTAGTGTCAAAATGATGCTGCATCATGTTTGCTTCACATTTGCAGTAACAAGAGAAAAAATTTTCAAACATGCGGCAGAGAGAGAGAGAGAGAATTGTAAGCCTTAATATTAAAAATTAATCCTGAGAAGGAACGAATATGGTTATATCATAAGAAGAGTTAAAAATTTTATATATATATATGTGTGGGCGTGTGTGTGTATATGTATGTGTATGTGTGTGTATGTATATATATCTATATATGTGTGTGCGTGTGTGTGAAGGTATGCATGTGTATGCATACATTCATATATGCGTGTGTGTATTAAGGTATTATTATATTATATATATATACATATATATATATACACATATTACATGTGTGTGTGTTTTCAAAAATATGAAAGATTTCACAATCTTAAAATTTTATTTACCAAGATTTCAGAAATTATAACTTATTTATTAGGATATATAAGACAAATTCTTATAACTATAAATTCTAGTTAAGGAGTATTACTTGTCTTTTTTTACTGAATATCTTAATTCTTCCTGGTTAGAACAGTTTTATTCTATGTTGGAACATTTATATTTTATAGCGTTAACATAAGCGTTTTAGAGATATTTATTATTGAAAGTACTTACTTTAAGAAGAATTTAAGCATTACTTTTCAAGATTATTGTAGACTTTGATATATTTATAATTCGATGCAAATTAATATTAAAATTTTTCATCTAGGTTTTATTACAGAACGAAAAAATAAGTGTTACATTTCACTGTGTTTCGAATGTCTTAGATGTGACGATATATATGCTAACTTCCTTTTTGAGACATCCTTGAACAATAATTCTTCCATTTAATAAATGGGGCCGCGGTAGCCTAGTGGTCAAGGTCGTAGACTCGCGACCGTCGGTTTTCGTTCAGTCGCGGATTCGATCCTTGGCTGCCAAAGACCCGCAGTGTAGCCGAGGCTGATGCCCGTTAAATCTGTTAGGGGCCCAAAGTCCTCCCGTTGGCGTGGTGTGGATGTTAGGAGAGGGGGTGCCAGCTCAGGTGTCGTCCTCGTCACTTGACTGTGGTTCAAAATTACGAGGTCCGTCGCCAATAGCCCTCGTGTTACTTCTAGTGCGACGTTAATAAAAACTAATCTAAATCCATTTAATAAATGAACAATATTATCTTTGTCACAATTTAAATGTAAGTACTTTTTCAAGTAGCGTGCAATTACCAGAGCATGCATTTTTTTTTTTAAATTCTACTCTCTTGATTTTAACTTACCCCTCCCCCCTTTCCATTCGTCACCGAAATTGCGAATCATTTAAATATCCTTTTATAATATTAACATCACCAATCCTCAAATCTCTACAAAAGAATTCAAATATTTGAGCATAAAAGCACTTTAGTGATGATACTTTTTCTGTTTTAAAACTTTCAATCACCAACCTATTATCCTCTTTATGTTTTTCTCATAGAAAATGAGATACTTAAACTTCTACTATGATGACCGAAATAAATGAATGATGTAAAATAACACTACGAGAGGGAAAAAAAGTGATGAAAATGCTTTTCATTTTCTGAATAAATGGATCGATCAACTCTCAAACGCTATTCTCAAACTGATTAGTTTGTAAACAGTTTTAGATATAAGAGCTTAGATTGATGATCTTCGAAGCCAAGTGTGGTGGTATTGATTTTTTAATGATTAGACGGTTGGATGTTTAGGTGAGGATCAAATTTTGTTTTTTCGGTTAGCCCGTTTATTTTCAAAGACGCGGTTAATTTTTTTCCGAAGGAATTTCTGCAGCATGGTAATTGCAATCTTTAGAATATGTT
>BMAW01031032.1:14380-41669 GCA_019974015.1 Nephila pilipes | reverse complement strand
TTGGGAATCGTTCGTACTCGCCTAACAATGCAATATTTAGACATTTGTGACAAGTTTTAACTAATATTTCAATAATTTTAATAAGTCAAAATATTCTTTCCCCTCGGCGCTTTTAGGATTGAGGAAAAAATTTCTTTCCCCCTCTGGGAACACCGGGAACTCCTCATACGCCACATGAGGTATCGTAAAACTCACAAAGGGGAGATAGTAAGAGTTGCTGACTTTCAGTCAGTTATCATTCGCAAGAAAGAGAGATTCCAATATTTGGCGCCGTGTCTTATCACAATAATTTTTTCTGAATTCTGGTTGCCATTTTTTTAATAGAAGGACTTACAAACTTTCAAATGCATGTTTTGATTTTGTGAGTACTATAAATTTCTTAATACGCTCACAAATGTCTCTTTTTAAGTAAATTTTAAAATTAAAAATTATTATGTATTTCACTTGGTGTGTGTGTGTATTCAAATTTTCGATCGTTAATTTGACCAACTTCCCATCAAGCTAGAGCTGTGAAACTTTGGCAATCGTTCTTACTCGCCTAACAATACAATATTTAGACATTTGCGACAAGTTTTAACTAATATTTCAATAATTATTTTTTAATAAACTTTGCCAATATATAAAAATGTTGTTTTTAAAAACGTTGGTTTTTATCTCGAATTATTTATAGTTTAATTTGAAAAATGTATTTTTATTTACTTTTCTATATGCAATTTTTACCTGTCTATCCAATTTTTATCAGGCTATTCTTATGGTTTCAGTTTATTTCTTCTTTCTTTGTGCTTCTGTTGTGATTTTTTTATATTTTGTTAAAATTTTAATATCTGGAGTTTCTTCCTAGTTCTTGATAAAACATTACTGAAATAAAATAGTAGCTAAAATGAGTATTCAAGAAAGATCATTAAGACAATTTTAATAGTTGAATAAAATTCAACCATTCTTCGTTATGCATATTTGATTTGCTTTGTTTCGTTCTTATAACAGGTCAATTGAAAAGTTCCCGGCTTTCCATAATAAAACACATTTTTTTGGCAAAATTAGTTCTTTTTATTCAACATAATTTTCTTCAAGGGTGATACACTGATTATAGCAACCCTCCAACTTTTCGATACCATTTTTGTAGTACGATTTGTCCTTTGCTTCAAAATAGGCCTCAGTTTCGGCGATCACCTCTTCATTCGACGAAAATTTCTTCCCAGCGAGCATTCTTTTGAGATCTGAGAAAAGGAAATAGTCGCTGGGGGCCAGATCTGGAGGTGGATGAGGAAGCAATTCGAAGCCCAATTCATGGATTTTTGCCATCGTTTTCACTGACTTGTGACACGGTGCATTGACTTGGTGAAGCAGCACTTTCTTTTTCTTCAAATGTGGCCGTTTTTTGGCGATTTCGTCCTTCAAACGGTCCAATAACGCTATGTAATAGTCGCTGTTGATGGTCCTTCCTTTTACAAGGTAGTCAATGAAAATTATTCCATGCGCATCCCAAAATACAGACGCCATAACCTTGCCAGCCGACTGTTGCGTTTTCCCACGCTTTGGAACGGGTTCATCGCGTGCAGTCCACTCGGATGACTGTCGATTGGACTTCGGAGTGAAATGATGGAGCCATGTATCATCCATTGTCACATATCGACGCAAAAACTCGGGTTTATTACGCTTGATCATCTTCAAACACTACTCCGAATCATCAACTCGTCGTTGTTTTTGGTCAAAAGTGAGCTCGCGCGGCACCCACTTTGCACAGAGCTTTCTCATACCCAAATATTCGTGAATGATAGGATGTACACGTTCAGTTGATATCTTTAGAGTGTCTGCTATTTCATTGAATTTCAATTTACGGTCATTCAAAATGATTTTGTGGATTTTTTTAATGTTTTCGTCGGTAACAACCTCTTTCGGGCGTCCACTGCGTTAACCGTCTTCGGTGCTCATTTCACCACTTCTAAACTTAGCATACCAATCCTTGATGGTTGATTTTCCTGGGGCAGTGTCCGGAAACTCGGCATCAAGCCAAGTTTTTGCTTCAACTGTATTTTTTCCCTTCAAAAAGCAATATTTTATCAACACGCGAAATTCCTTTTTATCCATTTTTTTCACAATAACAAAAGTTGCTTCACTCAAAATGCTATAATTCACAAACTAATGATCCGACAGCTGTCAAATTTATACACGCTTCTTTTGAGGGTTAGGGCTAACTAAAACACACATGGATTTAATTCTAGGAGGGCCATCTATGTGTCAGGCAGGGGACCTTTCAATTGACCTGTTATAGTTTTTAAATTCAAACAAAATATTTTTTTTTTAAGATTTTGTTTTGATTATTTTTCATTATACAACTGACAAATTATGCACCGTATTTATGTAGTGCTTGTATAAATACCAAATTTCTGGCTCCACTTTCACCGATTACATAACATTCAAAGGTAAGTCAACCAATAATTGACGAAGTGGAAAGTGTAGCCAACATCTCAATCAGTTCCTATAAGAAACGTGATGAATTTTTTTGTTAATGATTACTCGTGCGCGACCAAAGATAAAGAATTCTAACTTTTCAAAGCTTTGAAGAAGAATAGCTGATTTCTGTTCAAGTTGTAATTGTTATGAAGCTTGTTTATGTTTGCATTCTTTTGTTTTCTTTGTTTGAAAGAAATATTAAGAAATTTGTATTTATGTTTTCATTTTGAAAAATAAACTGAAGTGTGAGCATTCGAGTGTCTCAAAAAATTAATGAGCCAATCCTCTTTTTTACGTGTAATTCTTATCTCATTTTACACGGTATTTTAGCACGGTCTTTCGAAGTACAATGTATCTATCCTGTAAATGAAGGGAAGTTTGTATGCGTGGGTTATTTACTTTTTTTTTTTATCTGAATTAAACTGTTATTCATATGTTATTATTATGTAATTTGTACATCAGTGAACAGATTATCAAATACTAAAATTCATACTCATACTTTTATTAACATCTTCGAGGCCAACATAACGTATAAGATATGGACAAAATATGTCGTTTTTCCAGCTATTTACATTAGAAATGTTAACATGCAATTAATTCACGAAAAACGCCCTTACAAGCATTCTTTTGAAACAGAATTTAAATGAAATTTATAAACAGCATTTTTTTAATTTTTAAAAAATGAAACACATACTTCTCATTTTTCTTTCCAAAATAATTAACGTATACATTCGGTTGATTAATCAAGGTTGAATATCAGATTTTTCTATTTGCGATGTAAATGTCGGGTCGTTAGTACAACAGATAGATTATCAAATTTTTTTTTTAATCGTTCATAATATTTTATAACTTTTGCGTAAGCAATTTTTCAAAAACTATATCATGAATACTTCCGAATTCTTTGAAAGAAAGCGTAAGAATAATTAATCTGAGAGGAATTTTTTACTTAAGGCTCTCGTCTACGGGCGATTTTGATTTCGTGAATGTTATGTTAATGCTATGGAATTTCTACTATCATCCTCAAATCTTTACTTTTTTTTTTTTTATCTATTTGGTGCAAAAAATGTATTCGAAAGAGCAAAAAATAATGAAGGCTTCTGCAGAATTACATTTTCCCTCCGATTTTTGAGAATCTTTTAGAATATTTTTTAAATACTGGAAAATCCAGAAACGAATCATTAAAATAGGGGTAAAAGTTTTTGTAAAAATTGGAAAGGAACTGTAATCCCGCAGAAATCTTCATTATTTTTTGCTGTTACGGATACACTTTATTACATTCTAATAGATAAAATAGTAGAGATTAGGAACAATAGTATATATATATATATATATATATATATATATATATATATATAGAGAGAGAGAGAGAGAGAGAGAGAGAGAGAGAGAGAGAGACTCCATACGATTTATATTATGTTCATGCAATCACAATAGCCGTTAGAAGCGAGCCGTATTAAAAATAAATCCCCATTTTTGCCATAGAGTTTCTAATAAATAAATTAGGTAGAATAATGCGTGTACTAAGTGAATTTGTGTTTGCTTTTTAATATCCCTCCCCCCTTTAAACTATGGGAGAATTCTATCATAGTTTTTTTTAGTTTGTTGATTCTAAGGTGGAATCAAATATTTACCTTTTTATCAAACAAAGGCAGTCTATAATAAGGTGAACTTTTCCTTATAGACGTATTTTCAACTTTTATTTGGGTGGTCAGTGTTATAATAAAGCTGTAACCTGTAACATAATGTCTGAAAGGAAGTTACAAAAATATTTTTTATTGGATCAAATATTTGGAGAGTTCAAAAATTTCAGAGCTGTAATATGTAATTATTTTAATTCTTTTTGCTATATTTCATGATTCTTTGACAATATTAAAGACTTTTTGTCGATATAATTGGCCCTTGAAACTTTATATTAATTTACCGATTTCATTTTGAATGGGTACGCTATATTTTATTATGGCTGTCTTCTAACGCGCGCATAATGTGAAAAAATAAATGTATTTGAAATGTTGGAATTTGGATGAATTTGTTTTGAATGATTGTTGTATTTTTGTCTTTTTAATGGGTTTTCTTTAATTCACATTGTAACTTTGTCTGGTTCAAAATTTTAAAAGCTTTTTTATCAAATCTGAAAGCGATCAATTGAGCTTAAATTTTCTGCACATGATTGTTTTGGATAACAATACAATAGTTTAATTATAATTAATAAAAATCAATTAATTAAAACCAATTATTTAAAGAATTAAGTTTTATGCCAAGTTTCTCACCAAATCACCAAATAGTCGCTAAATCCGTCTTTTAGTAATTTATCGTTTGCCTCAATTTTAATTACATTTAGCTTAAATATACTCAATTTGATAACATAATTTGTTTGCTTTAATTTTAATTACATGTAGCTTATTTGATTAACATAATGCTTAATTGAGCAGAACATTTTTACACGTATTTATTTTAGATGATAAATTTAATAAACGTCAAATATTAAAATAAATTATTAAAACTAATTATTGAATAAATTCATTTTGACTCAAAGTTCCCTTTTGCTCTTAAAATTTAAGATATAAAGAATTATGTTACTCAAAGAGTGAAGTTTGAAAGAAAATTCATGTTCAAAAATACTCGTTTTTTACCGGTGTTATTTCTTATAAAATTATTGATTTTTTTGCGAGATTTGGTTTTTGATAATATAATTAAATTTTGTTTTTAAACATGAGGTTCTTATACTTTTATTAACATGTACTAACATGCGGTTTTGAGAAAAGGGCGTCAATAAAATTGAGTGAGCATTGAATAAATGATACATGGTATTAGGTTCAAAAGATTGACAGTATGATTATAATAATTACATTTAGTTTGTGCTTAAGGTATATTTATATTGCTAATATATATACAAGTATATTTAATTTAATATTTTATGGCCTGTTTTTGTTTTGATACCTGCACCGAATAGTAATAATCACTTTAATAATTTATTGTGTTTGCACTTATTCTAATACTTAATTTAATAATTGAATTTTATGGCAGAACCGTCTGTTTCTATTCTTTTTGTTTTTAACATAGATAACTTCTTTGTACATAGGAAAGTTTTACTCGCGAAAATAAAAATTGCTTCGGAATTTGCAGAAGGTATTTTCTTTTCTTGATAGTAATTGTTTCTGAGGAGTTTGGGCTCGGAAATGCACGTACTTTACGCTAATTAATAATCATTTAAATAATTCAACATTTTTCGAAAAAAAAAAAAGCGTTAACACTTATAAAAATGAAATTAGTAAAGTCAATTTTAAATTTTTTTACCTTACAAATGTAACCTAATACTCTTTCTTTACAACTGTTGTACAAATTTAACTTAAAAAAAAAAAAGCAAACTGCTTTGGTTACCGATTAAGGATACTATTTTACATTATATGCTTACAAAGCTTGATAAAGTGAGTAATGTTTACTATATTCAAAATGAAACTATGAAAAAAAAATTATACTTTTTCATATATCTAATAGATTTAGATTCAATTTTCTCTCGCATTCTTTCGAGGCTACAGTAACCTAGTAGTCATGGTCGGGGATTCGTACTTTTCGTCGAGATGTAGGTTTGAGCCCTGATCTCACTAAAGATCCTCTGTGTAGCGTGATTGTTGCATTTAAAATGTGATCGAGGTTTCAAGTCCTCCGAAGGCATACTTTTTTTTATAATAGAAATTAAATTGTGATCCTCCCTTCATATGATTTTTACAAAACATATGATGTAATTTGATTTAAGAACCTGTTCTTGTGAATGAACTGTGACGTTGTTAATTAAAATAGAAATATTGAAATATAATATATAAGATTGATGAGATAGTATTTACAATCGGCGAAGTGCTTAATAATAGGAGTAGTTGTTAAGGAAAGCATAATAAAATACGTGTTAATGGTGAGCTCAGGACGTCACAAATGGTTGGCGAAAAGAATCAATGTTAAAATTTATATAATATATCGTACGACTATTTTTTCTGAAGATAATAAAAAAAAATCACTAAAATTATTCGATATTAAACAGAATGAATACTTTTTTAATTAATTGTTTACGAGCAATATGTTTCATCGTATTGCAATTTCTGATAGAAGTCTGTTGAACAGTGAAAACCACAAAATTGTGTGTACACCCAGAAACCTTACTGTGTTGAAAAATGAAACAAGTGATGTTATTTTTGAAGCGGATTCACTAAGTTCCTTCAAAAGTCTTAATCACGGAAGGGGAAGGAGAAGTTGGGTTCAAGGGTGAAGAGCAGAAGGTTGTATCCCAGAAACCTCTTTTAATGGCAGTCGAAAAAGCAGGTTTCGTAAAATATTCGAACTATGGAATAAGGAAACTAAAACGAAATTATTTTTTTTTCTTTTTTTCAGCCCAGTAAGCATTTCCTTAAAGTAGAAACTGGATCCGTTTTACTTACAGTCGAGTCAATAACGAAGCAGAATCCTGAATTTTTTGACTTAGACGTTTTTAGATGGGATCACTTCCAACTGCTATAAAAGGCATTTTTTTTTCTTTCCAAAAATGATTTTATTTCAGAATCAATCGAAATTTACTAGTAAAATTCATACCTGGAATGTATAAAAACAAATAAACAAACAAATAAATAAAATAAATAAATAAATAAAATAAAATAAAATAAATAAATAAATAAAGTTAAAATAACATCCAACGGTAGTTACATAAATGAAATTATATTATGGTAATTAAAATATTAGTATTGTGATATTAAAAGAGAATTGAAATGAAGGGATGTATATAGGTAACCGAAACGGTAAAATGCTTCAAAATATGCAATTTTTAAAAAAATATTTTTCTCTTAAAAAATAGAAGACGCTTTGCTGAATCCGTAGATGTATTATTTATAAGAATTTGATACGTTGATCATTCAAAAATTTGTAATTTAAAAATTGTGAACTAACGTGCCACGCCATGGAGAAAAATATCTGTATTTGTGTTTTTGTCAACACACACGTGTTTTTATAATTCTGGTGCACTTTTCAAAAAACCTACTCTATCCATTGTTCCGATATTTTTCATATTATGAAATGAGGCTATTTCCTGTACAGTGAACGTATTTCTCTTAATACAAATCCACGGTAGCTTCTTAGACATGCGGCTGGCGGTTTTCGTCGAGTTGTGCGTTCGAGCACCGATGCCACTAAAGACCCGTCATGTAGCCGTGGCTGATACACGTTTTATCTGTCAAGGTTCAAAGTTCTCCCGTTGGATGTGGTGGGAAAGTTAAGAGAGGGAGGTGCCAGCTCAGGTGTCGTCCTTGTCGCTTGATCGAGGCTCAAAATGACGCTGTCCGTATCCAATGGCCTTCGCGTTGCCTCTAAGTGCGACGTTAATAAACAATAAATTAATCAACCAATCTTTTTAAATTAATGTTTTAATTAATTACTGGAGGTTTTTAGAGTATTACCCTTCATTAAGATTATCGTATTGCAATGTTGCATATTCCAAAAAAAGTCTTCATAGTAAGAAATCTTAAGGAAAAAAAATTCAAACTCCAGAGTTTGAACATTTTATATATTCGTGTATTATTGCTTTAGATATTAACAGTTTACAAAATTATTTAATGTCCTAAGAGAATTTAACGTTAAGATAAGAGATTATTTAATGTGTAAGAAATCAAGATGTGGATTACGATCACGGAGAAAAACACGTATTAAATTTGAATCTCATTTATAAAGTGGTTTTTATACATTGAGATATATTTGAAACCTAATATCCACGTTATATAAGAAATACTTGTAATAATTAAAAAATAATAAAACAGAAAAAAAAAAATTGTGATCAGTCAATTGAAATAATTTTTCTTTTGTTAATATAAAGATTTAAAATGTTCACGAACTTCTGAGACGATGAAAAGAAAAAGTAGGTGGCTGGTTATATATCACAATTAGAATAAGGAAAATTTTTTCCCTTGCATCGGCGGAAAATGCATTATGTACTCAGTAAAGCTTCTGACAGCTATTGGTAATATTTCTAGCTAAGCCTAAGTCTTACAGATAGCTTTGTGTGACTTCTGGGACTGGGTCAATGACGATGAATATACTTGAACTTTGACTTGAGTGAAATATAGGATCAATTTCTAAGAGAGAGAAAATAGCTATTAGTACTGACATTTGTTTCCAGATACATGACTTGTATTTCAAAATCATTTAATATTCAATTGTTTCGAAAGCCATAGTCCAGTCTGAATAATAAGGTTTTAAAAATAGAAGAATACCATAAAAATTATTATTATTTCATTACACTTATGAATCACTCATATTTATTATTGTTAGGGATAAAAATTCTATTCGAAATATAGTTGAATAATCAAATAATGAAATAGGGAGACCTTTAAATCAAACCAATTTTTCTGAAATCTGACAAATTATTCGAATCAATAAAATGGTACAAATCATTCAATTGTATTTTCAGATAACTTTTAACTGTATGACATCCTAAGTACGAAGTTTCATTGAACGCGAATGATTCTAAAAAGAACACAAAACATTCTAAAGTGCAAAAAACGATACTAACTTTAAAAACAAAGAGAATAAAATAGAATGTTATGCCATAAAAATTAATTATTAAATTAAAATTAGAGCAAACGATAAGTTATTAAAGTAGACATTGGTATCTTGTAAAGATATTAAAATAAAAGCAAACAGTAAATAAATTAAATATACCATAGCAATGTAAATATACCATAAACAAATTAAATGTAAATATTTCTGCCATAAAAGAGAAAAATATAAATAAATTTTACGCTATAACCAATTTTTTCGACTATTATGTTTTAAATTGAACTGCCAAGTTTTAACAATAATCGGTATTTTGTGAAGCTATTTGAGAAAATTTTTAAGATTTTAAACTTTACATTTTGATATATCATATTGTGTATTGGTAAGTTAAGGTGTCATTTTCTAACAATTGTCTTAAGTTTTCTAATTTCTGTTTCTATATATTTGAATGCCTTCAAATAACTGTTTGCTACAATATAATATTATAATCTATCTATATTTTAAAGAAGCCTATCTGTTTGAACGTTATTTTCATTCAAAAAACACTTTCAATCCAATCATGATGAAAATTTGCTCACTTTAACTTCAAAACAAGAGTAAAATCACAATCTACATAAAATTTCGAAAGAAAAAAACGCCACACAATGTCAAGAAATCTCTATTTATACATGTTAGGTATTTATTTATATCTATAAATAACAAGCGTAAATTTCTAACAGCGGTATTGTGGCGGCTGTAGCCTAGTGGTCATGGTCACGGATTCACGACTGATATCGTTTTCATCGAGTTGTGGAGTTTGATTCCTGATGCCATTAAAAACTACCGTATAGCGTGGCTGATGCCCGCTAAATCTGGTCGAGGTCTCAAGTTCTCCCGTGGAAGTTTGGAAAAAGAGTTGCCAGCTCAGATGCCGTCCTCGACACTTGGCTGAGACTCAAAATTACGTGATTGCCACCAATAGCCCTTTTGTTGTGTCTAAAAGTGACGTTAACAAACAGTTGCATTAATAACAGTGTTCAAAGCACGAGCGATAAAAAATTTTTTTCCTCAAATCTTGAGATAATTAATTTGAATATATTTTAATAGTAAACTATTAAAGAATAGTATGATTTTTTTTGTGATAAAAGTCAGACGCGGCAGTATACATACCGACGCCTAATTTGTCTTTTCTTCGCCTACTTAATATCTGTGGCATTTAAGCCAAACATGATATTCGACACTCATAAAGTGTGACATAAAAACATCAACGGCAAAAAAATGCGCTAAATTGGTCGGATATTGCATCAAGTTCTCGGTCGTTTCAACCGTTGTCAAAAAGGAATTTTCGAGGACGTTTTTCAAGAATTTTAGAAGGGTTGTTTGGTTCATATAAGCTAAATAAATTAAGTTTTGTAAGATATCGATTCACAGCCATCGAAATGTCCTAGATTGAAAAAAAAAGAGTATTGGTCAGAAAAATCAAACAGCTAAAAGATAAAAATCTATCCAGGTGTCAGAAACAATTGAAAAAGTGAAGCCTCGTGAACAGAAGAAGCGAATGAGCCAGGGAATGATGGTAGAGTTTAATGCCGCAAGAAGCAGTTGTGACTATGCTGTGCCAAGGAAGGTAAAATTGATAAAGTTGTTTGAAAAATGGGAAAAGAAAAGCATGACAAGAAGAGTCAAAAATAGAGAGGATCTCTATTGTATCTCGGTGGCGGGTTACCCGTGTTTACCAAAGACAGTAATTCCCATGAGAAAGAAAAACTCAATGAGAGGTAAGTTTCTCTGTTGGAGAGTGGACAAACATGTAAGAGAGAAAAAGCTGTAACGGCTGTTTTTTTGAAAAAAGGATGGCGAAAGAAAAAAAAAAGAGTTTCATGTTTGTGCTGTGCTGTTTTGATTTAAATATATGTTTTTGATGTTTTCTTCAGTGTTGTCATCTATAAACAAAACTGCCTACATTTATTTTCACAGTCAATCCTAATAGGAACTACAAATATTTTATTGAAAAACATTTCGTTTTCAAATCTGCATCTCGACATTTAGATGTGAAGTTTAATTACTCGTTTATTTTATCTGTAACTAAAGCTTTTGGTGAAAATGCAGTTTAGCGTAACCACTTGGCGAGATTTGAAAAATTGCTAAATTTGGCGATTTTTATAGCTGGTAATTAATGGTTAATGATAACCACAATTGGCAAAATATCGCCAAACAATTGTAAACAATTTTTGTTGCCAACGGGTGGTTACGCTAAACTGCATTTCAACCAAGCTTTTCATTCACAGTATGATATATAATGGATATTACTGCAATTTATGATTGAACAACTTAATGGATTTATCTAATTTTTTGCACAGATGTTTTTAAGGATTTAAGTCAGGAAATCCACAATCCTGTTGAACTAAACTTGAGATGTGATTCTATCATTATCATGATTGAAAATACAGTTTTTCGGAATAGTCTTTATAATATATGGCACCTGGTATTTATTTTGTCTATTTTTCTACGAAAATCTATCCACAGTACAATGCGTTCGATATATGGGTCCAACAGTTTTAGAGGAAATACACTCTCGCATCGTTTAAATGCATTTTCCTTGGCTGTCTTATAGCGGGAACAAAATACAATGGATTTTGTTTCTTTCGTTTTTCGGATGACGTATGTATCTTACGCCATCTGAGAAAAGTAACTTACTTTCTTCACTGGAAAATACTTTATTCCATTTCTTTTTCGTCCATTTAAGATAAGTTTTAGTAAATTCTGTTCGGGCCTCGCTTTTTTTGAAGATACTACCTTTTTTAGCTGAGAAGGTAGCTAAGCAATTCCGCATACCTTAAACGACGTTTAACAAAAGAAACACTTTTAAACTGTTAATTTGATTAAGTTCATAAGCTACCTGGCTTGGTGTTTTCCAAAGATCCATTATGAAACTTTTATTTAAAATAAGTCTTTCTACCAATTAGATTTCAAGTGTTTTAGGTAAATCACATATCTTGGCTTATTAGAAAAATCACCTTGTTGCTTAAAATTGCGATTCCAACTAATAGCTATTTAACTAGATTGTCTAAAATTTCCAACAATGTTACATTAAGAAATTACATTTGTAAATAATTGATAAGATGATTTCGAATATCAATGCAATATTCATTAAGCTTTCTGATGTTCATTTAACATAAAATAGTAAGTATAAGTAGATGAAATAAAACAAAAAATAACTTGTTTGCGTAGCAATTTGTCACTTCACTTTTTGAACGCTGAAACTTCAAATATTTGAAATAAAATATTAATAAAATTAGCAGATAAATTTCAAAGGAGCTTAAGTAAACGTGCAGACGATAAAAATATGCAAAATGTCTAATCAGTAATAATTAACGTAGTTGCTGCTTACTGTATTTGAATTGTCAAAAAATTCTATGCTTTTATGTATTGATGAAAATAATTAAAGAAGCATTCAAAAAGTAAAATAATAAATAGATATTAGGATTAGGTTTGAATTTTTATTTTTTATTTCAAGAAACTGAAATTTTTAAGAATTGCAAATCAAAATTATAGGTATGAAGAAGGTAGGCATCTGGAAGGAGGTATGCTGCTATTTATCTTTTGAAACTTTTATTCCTTGGGCACGATGAATATAGATTTGCCTAGAACAAATGTCAATTTATTAACACACTAGTATAAAGAATTGAAATAGTTTACGAGTACATTACTATCATTTATAATACAGTAATTTCGATCAACTATAATTGTCAGACTATTTAGAATCAAATAATTTAAGTTAAATAAAAAATCATGAATTAAATACATAAGTTATAACTTTCTAATTTGTTATCGGAAAAGTGTTCAAATTTCCGGTTCCATTCTTTAAAATCATGCGATGATGGTGTAACGTAGTGACCCCAGAATATGTGGAATGAATCGGTAGCGTGAAGGGATCACACAGCTTAAGTAAAAATACTTCTTTATTTTACAATTCCATGAATCATATTCTAGTTAGGAGTTTTCGCCTGGTTTCTACTCGTACAAAGTCACAAACAATAATAGCTAAATACACCAAAACAGCTTAATACAAATATGCAGATCGATTTTAGTCCCAAAATCGCAAGAGCAGGAAATAGCCTCTAACTTCTTGCGGGATCGCCTCTTTCGCTCCAAGTCCGGATCCTTCCTTCTCTTTTTCTCCCTTTTAAATCCTCTGGTAAAGCTGTCTCACGCCGTCCTTTGATTTATTTTTATTTTTGAATGGGCTATCCAATCACAGACAAACTCCGTTTTCGTCCCCTCTCCCCAACACCATTCGCTCTTATCTGCCAATATCAGTTTAACCCACGTGTACGCAGATGTCGGGGGTCAAACGTCTGGGACCTAAATTCCCATATATATCAATGTCATAGGTCACAATACCTGACAAAGAGGAATCAACCGTGCCACACCTGTGTAGTAGTCAGATGTTCATGAATGTAGTTGACTAAAGCCGATGACCCCAGATTTAATTTATTTATTGCTTTGGAGTAGTACACTTATTAATATGACTTTGAATGGGAAGTTGAGAACAAAAATGGGAGTTCAATGAAAAAGTCATTGACGGGGACTATCTATAGCCTAATACACACACAATTTTTTTTTCTTTATTTCTCGCATTTTGTTTCAAATTTATATTTTTCACTACGCACACATTATGATATATCCTTACCTATGTCTTCCAGATTGAAGTCCTTCTCTTAAGGGCACTCGTCTCCATATTCAATGCATCGGTTTATCAGAGGAGACGTACAGGACTAGAAATTAAATTTGTGCATTATTAATCAATTAAATTTGTGCATTATTAAAAGGAATTTGGTGAGTTTCTACTTTTATATTAATACATATTAAGTGAATAGAATAAAAGTATGTTTCAAAATTAGTCAACCGAATTTAAAAGAAAATATTATAGTTTTGCGAACATGAGTTGATGTTTCCTTGTAATGCTTCTCTTTAAAAGGAAAGGATGGACTTACTCACCAGCGAGCCAAAGAGAGTTTAAGCAATGACCCCTTCACATTGGCAACGGACGGATCATTTGGCGACTTAACGAGAAACTGTGTGACTTTGGGGAGAAATGGAAAGTTCTCGAAAGGGCTGGAACCGAAACGAACTATCGATAAGATAGCAAGTTACAAATTTTCCGTGAATTTTCTCAAGTGACGTAACACCTGACCGGAAAAGGTATAAATACTCCAAGAGCCGCAGTCGAAAGATGAATTGGTCTGTGAGAAATCAGTCTGTGTAAGCAATTAGTTTTTCTGTGGAGTCTGCTTTGTGAACCAATCGGGATAGCGTAGCCGAGTGAATCTGCTGGAGATATGGCCTGAATTTCACGGAATTGTCGGTGTCTGTATATAGAGTCTCTGCTGCGGAGATCGAGGGGGGGGGAAGTCGACTGGAAGCTGTGGGCACTTGAAATGGAGCGTGCTGAGTAAATTTGTGCAGAAGCAGCGTGTACTGCCGGAAATAGTCGGAGGCAGCCCTTGAAGTGCAGAATATTAATTCGGAGGCTGTCCGCAGTGAGGAATCTGGTGAGCTGGATGTTGCTGAAATAACTATGACTGTAGTTAAAGTGCATTTAATTCCTGTTTTTGTGTCAATAAACTGTGAAAATGCTGTGTGTTTGTTTGCACTGTCATTGTCCAAGCTGTGCTACCTGTGTGTTGTTCTGAAGATTTATGAATAAAGCGTCATGTGTCATTATCCTCAGATTTGGACTTGGTTTTCACTCCCCCCCCCAGAGAGTAAATGTTTTTTGTAACAATATTAACAGTCTCCCTATCCTTAAACTCAATTTTCTAAGAAAACATATTTAAATTTAGATTGTCCTGAATACTTAAAAACAAATGTTATGAAAATTTTTAAATAATTCCCAGTATATGATTAAAAATTAACTCGTTTATTATTGGTCTTCATTACAGTACGGAAAACTTTGAAGCTCGTTTTCTTAAAATTTGATTTTTCATCATTTCCTGCAAGGTATCTCAAAAAGTTTCTGAGAAAATATTGCGAAAATCGTACGTCATATTGTCATACTGTTCTGCATAATGTGAACTAAAATTATTCTGTTTCGCACGTATTTAAATATTTTTAGGGGCAAGTATTTAACAAAATACGACAAATTTTTATAACAGTTTTCAATACGTCTAAAAAAATTAGAAAACTGTATTAAATGTTAAATACTTTTAGTTTATATATATTTCTAAGAATTTATTTATATTATGAAATAAAAATTAGATGTTCTGAATCAAAAAGTTTTTAGGAATGTAAGCCCAAATAAACGTATCGTTAAATAATGTAAAAACAAAGTTTTATCATTCGGAATATTTTATAAATTATTAGAATTTTATGAATATTATTCACCCAAGGGATTATTGTTTTAGGTAGGCTATAAATTGACGTGCCAGACTACTTTTGAATTTTTTAATATGTTAATCAGATTTTTTATAATCATGTTAACTAATCTCTCACGAAATAAACTACAAATTTCATTCCAACTTGCTTTTCGCAGAATCGCATGTGTTTTGCTAGTGTTGAGAACCCAATGTAATCACTGAATTAACAAAATTACAGGGGATTTAATGTTTTTCTCGGGTATTAATCTGTCACTGACCTGAAACCACGCTGTAAATTCTGTTATTTATGAAAGGACTGGAACGATACCAGTTAACGTAATTTGTGAGATACATTGAAATTGCTGACATTTTTTTTAAATATTTACTTACCTTAGCTTTCTGCATTGCAATTGTTTCTTTAACATTCAGTGGATTACTCATTATTTTTTTCTGTAATGAAAATAATACGTATAGAATATACAATATAATAATTTTTTTTTATTTTGGAAATCATTTTACATTAGAAGATACTTCATAATGAGCCAAAAGATTTAACAAAATTGCCTTTCCAAAAATAAATAAATAAATAAAAAACAATAAAATGAAGAAGCATTAATAATTTAGAGGCTTCAAAAAAAGACTTCTATATCAACCAATATTTTTACGTTGTTCAATACAGAAAGATTAGGTGCCCCAATGAATTCAGTTTTTCATATCCTGTTTTGTTTCATTTTGACAATATGAAATCTTATTAATAATTTATTTGAATATTTAAAATGTTAAATAAAAAAATAGAAATTTTCGATTGTTGAAATAAATCCTCTGCCGGCGTTTTTTGTTGAGTCGTGCATTCGAGCCTTGATGGCACTGAAGACCCCTCGTGTAGCCGGAGCTGATGCATGTTAAATCGGTTGGGGTTCAAAGTCCTCCCGTTGACGTGGATTGGAAGTTAAGAGAGAGGGGTAGCTCATTTGTCGTCATCGGCTATTGACCGAGGTTCGATATTACGAGATATGTCTCCAATAGCCTCGTGTTGCTTCCAGTGCGACGTAAATAAATAAATAAATAAATAATAATAATAATAATAATAAAATAATAATAAAAAAAAAACGATATTTCATAATAAAAATAATACAACGTTGTTCCTTTTCAACAATATCTCTGCATCATACGCAAGAAATTAAACATTTGAAAATCAATTTACCAAGCATGTTTTTTAAGTAAGCACCTTTTTCAAATATGGCAGCTGCAACTCTAATGTCACCATTCCACTGACAAGGTATAGGTGTACTGAGTACCTATACCTGTTGGTAAGTCATAGGTGACAGTACGAAAACATTTGTCCATATTTGGGGTTATTTGTAGGCATTTAATTCTTCACACAATTGATAACTCCGCTGTTTACGAAATAGGTGCTGTGATTCATTTTCTTCAAGTAAAAGGCATGAAAGCTGCCCAAATTCATCAGCAGATTAATGAAATATGTGGTCTCGCGACTCACGTGACATAGGAAACATAACAGCGATCCATAGAATGAAGGCATTCAACATCAGCAAAAAAGTGGAGCCGAATCAAAGAATATCGGTTGGCAAAATCATGTGCACGTTGTATTGGGATAGACAGGGGATGTTACTTGTGGATTTATTGCTTTTGGGGTGACATAATAAATTGCGAGACATATCGCTATATCTTGACTATACTGAGTCGTACAGAAAGAAAAAGCAAGGCATGCTCAGAAAAGGGATTGCTTTGTTGCATGACAATATCCTTCCCCACATGGTTCGTCAAACCCGAAATCTTCTCGTAATGTATGACTAGGAGCAACTTGATCACCCTCAGTATACTAATGACCTGGCTTCCAGTGACTACTTTTTGTTCTTCTACTTGAGAAAAGAATTTAGACGGTCAGCGCCATGACGAGGATGATGATGTCAGAATGGCAGAGGTATTGTAGTTAGCCCATCAGGGGGCATGTTTCTATGAGGATGGAGTCCGAAGCTGGTTGTACGGTACGATGTGTATTAATAATGGAAATAATTATTTTTTATAGTATATTGAGGTACAGAATTTCTTATAAAAATAAAATTATAGAAGGTGCCCTTGTTTTTTAAAACGTTTTTATGTATTTCACTTGGTGTGTGGGTGGGTGTCATTAAATTTTCGATCATTAATTTAACCAACTTCCCATCAAGCTAAAGTTCTGAAACCTTGGGAATAATTCTTACTCGCCTAACAATGAAATATTTAGACAATTGCGACAAGTTTTAACTAATATTTTCTCTAATAATGCAGTTTAGCCCACCCACTTGGCGCGATTTCAAAAATTGGCACCAAACTTGGCGATTTATTTTTGGCTGAACGTTAAGTCAGTAAAACGGACCAGGGTAGCCACATTTGGCAAAATACCGCCAAATAATTCTTGTCGCCAAGGGTGGTTGGGTTAAACTGCATTCCAACCATTTAATTTACCGGATGAATTAATTAATTTCAGTTAGTTTTAACGTCTTTATGTATTTCATTTCACTTAGTGTGTGTCTGTCTGTGTGTGTATCAGTGTGTCATCAAATTTTCTATCGTTAATTTAATCAACTTCCCATCAAGCTAGAGCTCTTAAACTTTGAGAACCGTTCTTACTTGCCTAAGAATGCAATATTTAGATATTTGTGACCAGTTTTAACTAATATTTTAATAATTTTCTTTAATAAACTTTGCCACCATATAAAAGCGTTGTTTTTAAAAACGTTGGTTTTTATCTCGAATTATTTAATATCGAAACGATACTTACTTAAAAAATACGCTATTGAAACAAATAGCTTCTGAACAATGGATATATAACTACACAACATGACGTCTGCTACAAAGTATTTTGATAAAGAATAAACTATATAGTTTCCTTTTGTTTAAAAAAATACTCTTAAGTGATACTTTACCTCTTCTGCTTTCATACGGTCTTCAGCTTCTCTGTATATTTTATAATACTGTAAAAATAAATAATTTTTCATTGGATCAAGTCTAATAATACCAGAATATTCACAGAATAAAAAAAGATAATGATGCAAAAGAGTCTTATTTAAATCACCACACACAAAATTGTAATTTCATGATGTTTTATCGGCAGAAATCAGAATTGTTATATCAACTTATTTGAATAGTTTTTATTAAGAGATAGAATATTTTAATGTCCAAAAATTATTCAAAATAATTTTTAAGTATCACACTTTATTGCAGAAATCCTTAATGTGTGAAATTATTTAAATGGAAAGAGTAATACATTTTGTAAACAAGTTCATTAGAATTTGCTTCAATAAATTTTTCTGTAAGTTACGTCAATATATTCCGAAAGTAATCAAAACTATAAGGAGAAAAGCGAAAGAAAAGCTCAAATTCGTCAAAATGAAACCAAAAATGTTAAAATTTGAAAATAAGATCTTACTTTTTAGATATATAGCTCTTTGAACACCAAAATTACTTTTTTTTTTTAAAAAAAAAAATGTAATGAATAAATGTACAATAACTTAATGAGGTGGCGATAAATGAATATATATATTGCCTTTTAAGCCATTTTTGGATTCGGAAAGGAATAAAAAGTTTATTAATAAGGAATCATAGTTTGCAAAGGTTTTAAAAACAATCTTAACGAAGGATCTATTGCTTAATGTGCAATAAATTGAAAAATAATAAGATAAGTAAGGACATCGAAAATGTATTTCGAAGAAAGAAATATATACTTTTCTGTACCAAATTTTTAAATAAATGTTGCTTCTAAACTAAAAGCGCAACTTACAATGAATGAAAATTTGAAAGATAACACAGATACAAGAAAAGATTGTTCCTATTTTCGAGTTTTTACATTTGAATCAGGAAAAACAAAACCATCGAGGAAAACATTTTTGACCTTTGCGTTATTAATTTTTTAAGAAAGCATGCATTGCCTGCCAAATATTTAACAGCCCCATATACCACAACATATATTACATAAATATTTAACTACCACATATACAACATTTTGATCCTATTCTTGGAGACGTTTGCTAGATTATTGTCATATTTTTTTTTCTCCCAGGAAACATAAATAACTTTTAATTTATTGAGAGTAAAAATTATATATATATATATATATATATATGTATATATATGTATATATATGTGTATATATATATATATATATATATATATATATATAAGGAAGATGTCCTTCTGTATTTTGCAAATTAAAAGAAAAAAAAGGCTTTACTTCTCAGTCGAATATCTGAGCATAGTAACGTAATTAAATGTCAATTTTACTGACGAAAATATGAAGAGCAACATAAAATGGTACAAACAAACAGGCAATTAAATACATAAGTAAGAATTTTGAATTATAACTGGATCAGAGATTTCGGAAAAATTTTCTTAACTGATTGTTGAAACATTTTCCCCATAAAATGTATGAATATTGTCTGGAGGAAGAGAGGAACAGAACCACTTACGTTGGCCCTGAACTACTTCTACTTTCTAAACATTCTGATTTAATTTCTCTTAGTTATTTTAACCTATTATCTGTAATAATCCAGCGAACGAAAAGATGGCAGCAATAAAACAAATTCCAAGCAAATTTCTGGATGAAAAATTCACAGAGAAAAATCATACTAGCAAATTTTAAATTGTCAATAATAAATGTGATATGATGAATATGACAGCATAAGTAGTTTGTCCAATAGATACGCGAACTGTAACAATGATTACTTTATAAAACTATATCTTAAGTGAAACAAATTTATCCTCTTCAAAGGGCATTTCATTTGAAGCCTTGCACTTGTCCCATGGTTGTGTTAATTTTTTAATACATTCTAGCAGTGTCTTCGGGAGTTTAACTTTTCAGTTGCCTCGTAATTTCTCTTTTTATAAACTAATTATCGTCACAGTGGTGCCCTCGCCTGTGCCCAGAAAAAAGGGAACAAACACTAGTGAATGTGAAGAGACATTGTTGTGTTTGAAGTCATCTTTCTTCATGACATAAATTTGGCCACACTCGATGCAAAATATTCCTCAAAATTTCCACGTAGAATCGTACGCACAGAAGATTTTGTAAAATTTATTCCGATAAGGATCTTTTGAACTATGATTCGCCGATTGGCAAGGACGATAATCCTTTTCACAGTCACGACTTGAAATACTCTACTCTTGCGCCGTATCTTAGTTGAAGATAAAGATACGTGAAGACAAAACAAAATATTTTATTAATAATCCCTAACGAATAGTTTTGTATCTCCATCCCAAATCTCAATTAACTTATTAAGTCTAAATTAGGATCAACTAATACATTCTTAGCTTACCAATTCCTTCATTTGATTCAATCAGTTCTTACAAACAGTTGATTCTTATTTCAGTATTTCAAATAGAATTCGATTCAATACACAACCTAATTAAATACTTTCAATCCTAATTATAAATCTCTGTCAGTGAGTCGTTATTCTCTATCTCCCTTTATTTTCCTTTCAATCTATTTCATTTATATATCATTATCTCCAATTCACTTAACTTCTATCTTCATATAAGTTACGTAATCACGTTTCATTTTGATCTCGAAGAAATTGTAATTTTATACAATTCAAGTTAATATAAAATCCCTGAGGTTAGTGAAGAGAAAATCAGTTATAGCTCCTCATCACAACACATTCAATGTTTGCCTCAGCAACGGAGATCGAAGGTAACCAAGTTTTGAATCACTCTTGCAAACTTCATGGCACTCACTGAAACATTTAATCCACTTGGAAAAAGCAGTTCTTTCTCAGCGTATTATCCCCATAAACAGTCGTGAACATCTTATGAATTTCTAGAGAACTTTCCCCAAGTTTTATCAAAACTTTGTTGTTTAGTCCTTGTTCGGTAATCGCATCAATTTCCAATATCGAAGTTAGGTAAAAACACGAACAAAAAACACCAGTATCAACTACAACTCTCAAGTGGGGCACCATGGTTGGAAAGTACTGACGAGTGATTAGAACGTGGTTGACATGCTACTAAGAGGATATAACAACTCACAAAGGCAACATCGAACTATTGGACCAGTTTCCGTATTTATTGTACAGATGACTGCGTAACTTGGTGAAATTTCTTATTTTCCTAGGCTATTTCATTGAAGGATCCTTTAATATCAAAATAGTTGTTTTTAATTGCAAAGTACGAGTGAAGTACGCCACTTACTATTTCATTATCCCGGTCAGGGCACATAGCCCGATAAAAAGGAGCCAAGCCTTCAGCAGCAGTGGTGTTTACGTCCAGATACTGATTTACAACCCCCGTACCTATGGCGATTACCTAAAAAACAAACAATTATTTCTTTAGGCGTCTGGTAGAAAAAAAACAGTTTTAGCAGTTTTTTTTTAATATTTTCGTCAAAAATTTTTTTTTTTTTTTTTTGCATTTGTGAAATAAATTAAAATAAAATAAAATCTACAAATAAGTAGGATATCGTCAAGCTGTTATTATTACTTAGATATTACAGAGTTATCTGGATAAAATTTAATCTACTTGTTAACTGATCTTTATGTATAAAATGTTGCATATAACAGCTATTAACGTCGATTTTTTTGGGTCAAGAAGTCGCAGAATGAAGTAACCTGCGGTTTAGAGAACATAGAATTTAATCTGCTGAGATTTACAATAACGGCCTTCGAAACGTCTATAAACGCTGGGAGAAATGCATAACTCTAGATGGTGCAACTATGTAAAAAAATCTTAAGTATAATTAATAAAATTAAGTTTCTATCTTAATTGTTTTAGTAATAATTAAAACTTTACGGTACTGTGGGTACGGTATCCTGAAACCAAATAAATCCTTGGTACTTTTCCATTTCTCCGGCGCAAGCGATAAAGTCGCCACAGATGATACAAACGAAGCCAAACAGAATACGTATATACTGTGGGTTATCGCCAATAAAGTCTGCTTGTCGAGATTTGCGCCGACGGAACGGAAAAGCACCAAATCCTTTCATAGCAGTTATTTACTACCATGCAAAGTTTTGCCGAGAACAGATTTAGCCTTTAAAGGTGCTAACTTTTTGAAAATAATTATTCAGTTATTCAAATGATTATTAGAATTAAAGCTCAAGCGATAACCTGGCAACGGAATAGAAATCTGATAGATTGATTGACTGATTCATTCATTTATTCACTTACTCATCTGTTCTTTCAATTATTTTGACTAGAAAAGGTATCCAGAAAACATTTTTTAAATTGCTCAGGTGACTAATTTGTCGTGGTATGAAACAATAATCCCATGGAGGAGGGCAAATAAACAAATAAACATTAAAGCAATCAAAAAATGTTAAATGAGAAATAAAAACTTTTCCCTTTTACGTTTCATGCCGTAACTTTTTTTTTTTTTTTTTTTTTTTTTTTATTAGAAAACTCACTTAAAAATTTTTCGATTTGAGGTTACCATCATTAAATGAAGGTTCTCCTAACAGGCATTGTACATTTGTTCATAGATCTGGTTTTTGTTTCGTTTTCTATTTCAACATGAAAACATCATATAGACATTTAATATTCTAATATACTCTTATTTAATTACTAATCTTAAAATCATTTTAGTGATTAGGATATTTTCGCTATAGATTACCTAATTTTTTTCGGAGAGAAAGCGATTTTCTTGTGTCCTCATAAACATGTAGGCTGTCGAATTCTGAGTTAGGCTTATGCTAAGCACAAATAAGATCCAAAACGAGTCCCATATAAGAAAAATTAAAATATTTTTCCGACGTGCTGTAAATTTTTATATAAAATAATTTTTAATCTACTATATTAACATGTGATAACATGTTGTTTTGAGAAAATGACACCAACAAAAATATATTATGATACATTATACTAATTATAGTTAATTTGCTTATGGTATGTTTACACCGATAAGATATATTTAATTCAATATCTTTCATCGTCAGCTTTTAGTTTAATATTCGAGCAGAATATTATTGTCTACTTTAATAATTTATCATTTGCTCTTATTTTAATATTTTATTTGATAAGTGATTTATATGACAGAATCGTTTGTATTTATTCTTCTAGTTGTTAACATTGGCACCGGTTTTGGAATGTTTTGTTTGTGAAAATAAAATTAATAGGAATTTTAAAAAATATATTTTCTTTTCTTGATAATAATTGTTTCGGTGGAACAAGGAAGTTTTAAATAATTCTACCATTTTGGGAACTTTTAACAGAAAATAAATAAATAAATGTTGGCACACGTTAAAATAAAATTAGGAGATTCAATTTTTGTTTTTAAAATTCCAGCAGTCCACTTCTTTATCATCCAACTGTACTCCACAATATAACTATCTTGTTGAAAATCGAACTTACATGTTCCGGAGCCGACATCCAACATATTTGGTATTCGTCGTAAAAACCTGAAAAAAAGAAGAAAAAAAAAAAAAAAAAAAAAAAAAAGACTGATTACACAGTGTTTTTACTCTCTACTCAGAGACACTAATTATTAGTCATTTATAACACAATTTTTATAAGTTTCGAGGTTGTTTTTATTTTCAATTTCACACTTTATTAGTGATTTTATTCCATTCCACCGATTCTTCTTGTTTCTCCATATCCCGCAGTTTCCTTTTGAAATACACAAATAGAAGTATATTGCATTTTCATGTTTAGTATATAACGGGGTTCTTTGATGCGGTTGGGACGTGTCCAATTTTCCTATCAATTAACACTTACGGGATCTTTCTCTTTATGATGTCCCTCGAATTCAAAATTTTTCCTAGAAGGAGAAACGTGACTTATGTAGATTGGTTTATATTTAGAGAAGTGTAATGAATATAATTGAGGAAATCCACAATAAAGAAGCGAAAAATTTATCACTGAAGGGTAGAACATTATTTAGTAGTAAAGAGGGCTATTCTCAAATTCTGTTCACAAACCCCGGGGACTTTATAATAATTTGAATTGCAAAAAATTAGAATTTTTACTCAACCTAAATGAAACGGGATTAAGTAATTTAATTAGAAATAAGGATATATAAATGGAATAGAATAGAAGTAAAATAAAGGGAGATAGAGGATAACGACTGGCTGACAGAGATTTACAATTTAGCTTAAAACTCTTTCTTTTGTTTTGTGGATTGAAACAATTCTATTTGTAGTATAAGATGAGAATCAGCTGTTTGTTAGAAGTGATTCAATCAAGGTAAGATAGGAAATTACTAGTTGATCCTGATTTAGAATTGATATCTAAGAGAGAGAGACTTTATACACATACACACGCGTACACACACACACGCAAGCGCGCGCGCACACACACACACACACACACACACACACACACACACACACACATATATATATATGAAATATTTTGGTTTGTTCTTGCATGTTTTCAATTGGAGTCAGACAATACTACTTAATATATTTTATTCAGATATGGTATGAGAGTAAAATAATGAAGAGCAGTCGTTAGAAATGGAGTTAAAACTATAAACGAAGGAAAGCAAATGTTTTGTCAAACTTGAGAAGTTCTCGGATTGTAGATAACAAGATCTTAATTAAGGTTAAGGAATCGATCCATCATTTTCATTATTCATATCAATTTATTATTTTAAACTTTAAATCAAACCCTTATAGGGACTGATTGTCACAGAGAGATTAGGAAAAGGAACGAACTTTAAATATTCATAACCAGATTAAAAACAAGTTGGTTTGTTGAACTCTTTATTAATTTGACAGGATAATTTTTGTGATTCTCTTAATAAGTTTAGTGATGACAGGATAAAGAAATAATTTGGAAGCGTGATTGCTTATCAACGTCACGCTTTGAAGCAAAATGAGGGTTACTGGCAGCAAACTTTTTAATTTTGAACCTTGGTCAAGTGATGAGGACGATACCTGAGCTAGCACCTCACTCTCCAAATTTCCACACCACGTCAATGGGAGAACCCCGATCAGATTTCACGTCAACAGCCCCGCTAAGCGGCGGATCTTTAGTTATATCAGGGCTCGAACCCACGACTCGACGGAAACAAACACCGGTCGCGAGACCGCGTTAATGACCATTAGGCTACCGTATTCACAGTAATAGGGAGCATTAAACAATCTAAAGAAAGATTGATGTATTAAACTGTTACCACTTTCCCCAAATAGGAACATCTACCGACTCCCATTGTACCTTTATGAGGATTTAAGGGGCACAGTATCCAATTGCCAACTTTTTTTTAAAAAAATTAGTTATTTAGGAGAAAATGTTTTTGTTCGCCCTATTTGACCCCATATAAAACAAGCATTCCTGAAAGGAAAATTTCATTTTCAAACAAAAAATTATTTAAAATTTCATTTTTACAAAAATACACTACTTGCCATTAAAATTCTACACCAAGAAAAAAAATGCTAATATCAAAATGATATTTATTAGACAAATATATTACACAATAACAAGTGATTAAATTTTCAAGGAATTTGGAATCTTAGATCCTGAGAAATCAGTACCCAGAATAAAGACCTGTGGAAGGAATAATAGTTCTTATACATCTGGACATTGTGCCAAACAGAGATTGGTTGGTATGTACAGGCACAGCTGCCATGCAGCTTTAACTCGCTGTCACAGTTCATCGACTTCAGTGACTGGCATGTGGTGACAAATCAGTCGCGCGGCAACTATTAACCAGACATTTTCTATTCGTGAGAGACCTTGATGATGGGCTGGCCAGGGCAACAGTCGAACATTTTCTCTATCAAGGAAGGTTCGTACAATACTTGCAACGAGCGTTCGTTTATTATCCTGTTGAAATGAAACGCGTTTCGCAGGACTCGAAGAAAAAATAGAACCACGGGCATTAACACAAATGGCCAGTAGTGTATTTCGATATTTTTAAACTCCTACTACGTATGTAAATTGTAATATTTTTTAACAACTTTTTAATCAATTTCTTAGAAGTGTGTCTCCCAATTCTACGCGTGGGCTTAGTTGTACTAAAATGATTTATAGTTAAAGAAATTTTTTTTCAAATACTACGAAAGACAGTTAAGAAAACCAGCTTTATCTAAACGCGTAGAATTTTTTTTTTTTTAAAAAAAAATAATTGTTTATCTAAATCATTGTTCCATGCATAGAATTAACAAACATATTATGTATAAAACATTTAGGAACAACTTTCAAAACTTTATATTGGTTACAAAAAAAAGGGTTAGCATTTTGAGTGCTTGACTATTATTAAAAATAAAAAAAAAGTTGAAAAAAAAAACCAGTTTAAAACTTAGAAAGTCAATGAAATGACTTTTTTTTAGCACACTGTTATCATGAGTTTATATGATATAGCTAATGTTATGAAATGTTGTATATATATTCAGAAAGTCATACAATTAAAATAAATTAATGAAATCTTATTCCGATAATTTGGTCCTTTTTAAAGTACTGTGTTCCCTTACTCCATATACGATGATTTAGAGTTTCAGTTGTAACGCATACATATTATCTTTTTCTTCTAAATTATTTTGTCTTCACTTCTCAACTTGCCTATGATACTCTTCGTAAAATACAAGATTAAAGAGTGTCATACTTTCGTCGTCTTATGACAGAATGTCCATCTAAATAAATCTGGAATTACAGAATTAATTTTAATTCAGATCTGACATAGATCTGAATTCAAATTAATTCTAGATCAATTAATTAGATCAGATGAAATTAATTAAATCAGATCATCAATAATAGATAATTATTTTATTCCTTTTTTATAGAAAATTCTATATACACCTTTCTGAAAGGCATCTTTTCGATACGGAAGATATTGTACTATCCTAACCTCGTTGCAACCTAATGATTATGTTTGCGAACTCACAGCCGGCTTTGTTTTCATCGAATTGTGGGTTTGATTCCTATAACGTGGTTCTGTCGAGACTCCAAGTCTTCACGTGGCAGTTGTATGGAAGTTTGGAGAGAGAGGTGGCACTTATATATATATATATATATATATATATATATATATATATATATAT
>BMAW01031032.1:0-13980 GCA_019974015.1 Nephila pilipes | reverse complement strand
ATATATATATATATATATATATATATATATATATATATATATATATAGATGTTGTCCTCTTCTCTAGACTGAGGTTCAAATTTACTAGTTCCATTGCTAATACCCTCATGTTACTCCTCAGTGTGAGACGTTAAAACAATCATTTAATAAATTAGTATCTTTTTCAAGTGAAATAGAATTGCTTATAAGCATGCGTATCAAATATAATTTGTTCTTTGAGCGCATGCACATAGTGTTTGCTCGAGTTGGGACTCGAAAGCAGGTCGCGTAAAATGTCTCCGAACATGAAATGTTCTTGTTATCTTAAATAACTGTAAATCATGAGCAGTTTAAAGTTAGTGAATAAATATGAAAAAAATTCAATTGCTTCTGTTGTAAATCACTGCAGTTTCATTCAAGAAACTTATATAAATACACGCTAATCTAATTTAAACACACATTTACTTTTTTAAAAATATGCCGTGTAACTGAAAAAAAGAATTGTTTTAGTTCCTTCTCCTTGTACGAGATTTCCCATCCGAAGAATTCTAGAATTACAACAGTAATGTGATATTAAGGCTTGGAGACGTACAATAATCAGGAAAAGGCCCTGCCACCTGAAATCCAAGGTAGAAATGACGATGTGAAAGAAAACTCGAGCTTTATGGTTTTCATTACAGTGCCGTCCAGCAGTTCAGCGCTTGCTCTCCTCCTGTTAATTGTGCGATAAAAATTGCAATTGCTAGTTCAGATGTTTTCTATCATCCCTTAAATTTTTGCCCGTGAGTTTTGAAACACCCTGTATATCTACTTTCAGCAAGAAATTGAAAAAATGATTTAGGGAATATTTTTGATTTACACAAAAGCATTTTTAAACCATTTGCCGAAATTTAAAAAATATGTCTAGATAACTCATACATTTAATTATTTGATTAAAAAAAATTAATTTTGCAGGGTGATTCAAAAGTCCCTTTACAATTTAAGACGTGAAAAACCTTTGCGAACGTTAATTTATTTTGGTTTGTTATCATAATCTTAAAGTCAAAGCTTGGGATTTTAGTAATGGAAAAATGCACAACTGAGCAACATATGAAAATTATCCAATGCTATTATTCATAAACGGCCCCCTTGTTCATACCCATAGGATGTATGAGTCATTTTATTCAAAAAGACATACTTCTAGGCCTAAGAAATTGGTCTATATTAAACACATAACGGGTGTGAGATAATGCAAGAAGGAGAAGACCCCTCTCGACTAGCGTCCAGATGAATATTTAACGCGTTGATTGATTCCTCTTAGATGCAATACTAGGACTATTTGCAATAGACCTCGTAATTTTGAACCTCAGTCTAGTAACGAAGATTACACCGTAGTTGTCAGCATCAAACTTCCACACAATTCCAATGGAAGAACTTAGGACCAGAACAGATTTAATGAGTATCAACCCTCTACACAACGATCTATAGGGGCATCAGCACTCTATCCCCAGACCCTATGAAAAAGACTCCAGCCCCGAGTTTGTGATCAGGACCATTAGGCTGCAGTAGACACTTAAAGTATTGTGAAAAGAATTGTTGAAAATCCTGGATTCGCTGTCATTTCCAAGAATTTAGGATGAGTCCTCACGTCCTCTTGAAGACTACATCAGATTTCCCCCAGGGGATCCTTTAAGATCTATATAATCCAAAACTATTGCTCACATCAAAACAACGGCATTTCAGAAATTCAAAAGATAAAGAATGAGATATGGTGGTAAGAGGCAGAAGCTGCAAATTGAACACTGGTGCTCGTGTAAGAGATACTATACTCCATACCTAGTTAAAAAACATTTCCAAAAAATGCATAACGCGAGAATAAATATATACCGTTATAAAACATTATTAAAATCCTATTAATTTAAAAATGTAAAGTGACTTTTGGCCTACCCTGGTGAGTAAATACTTTGTTTTTTGCAAAAAGAAGAAAGGGCTCAAACACATATATATACATACCACAATCACATAAGTGTGTCATTATACATTTGAAAAAATCCTTTTTTGCACCACAATTAACCTGATTTGCGATTAACAGCAACTGATACATCGACCAAAATATTCCTATAAAGAATTTCATTTTTTCAGGAAGCAATTGTATCAAACTTTGCGATTGTGCCTTGGTAGCAGAATGTTCTGCAAAATTCTCCTAACCAGCAAGCTATAAAAACGCATCAAAATGCGGAAATGTACTTGAAATATATGGTTCATGACAAAATGTATCATATTTTCACACGTAAACTATTGTTGGTGTTAAAATTTACACATAATTATTTAAATTTATACGTGATTATGCCATTTATTCTATTGTTCTGTAAAAATTCGTTCAGATTTTACAATACTTATTTTAATCGGGGTAAACATTTTTATACTTGCAGCTTTCCTGTAAATATGTTTTAATGTATAGTTATTATGTAGTTCAGTTATAAGTACAAATATCTTCACGCGAGTTACTTTTTATTGAGTAGTATACTTTTAATTTGCATACAATGACGATTCATTGAAAGAAAGCGAATAAACATACCTTGGAGCAGATTCAATATTAGTTTTGGAAATTTTCAAGGGTGTGATCTTCTGTTTTGTGTTTACCTGTGAATTTAATGATTTAGAATAAATTCATACGAGTAAATAGCAAAGAGTACGAATGGATTATTATTAGACAACAATAAAAAAATTTATTATTGACAACCCAATGTCATCGGATTTTAGTGAAATACACTACTGGTTTCATGATTGGGTTTTCCTGAGTTTATCTGTAGAGATCAACACATTTCGATTAGAATTGTAGATAATACTTAACATTGAATGTTTAATCTATGTTACATCAAAATCCATATCCAATAATATTTGAATGTTTCATGTGTACAAGTTAGTCCTAAATTTACATTTAAATCGTAACTTTTGAGTGATGCTTTTCATTTTGATCCATATTCCATGTTAAATAATTGTTCAAATTTTGTGGTTTAAAATGTCACAGTTTTGAAATTCAATAAATTTTCAAATTCATTGCAGCTCAATTGCTTGCATAACTTACATCAGGCTTTTTAACTTAAAATTAGGAGTATACATGCAAATATTGGATAACGACAGCTCGAAAATAACGATAATAAAGGATTTCTTGGATAATTTTACATTTTGGAGAGAATTTGAGTCACTGGGAAAAAAATTCTATTTCGTATTGTTATAAAATTAAGTTACGAAGAGATTGAAAAAAAGAAATCATCATAGATTTTAATTTCTTTCAACTTTTTATATTTATAAATCCATAGTTTTACGTTGAATTATTCTTTAAACTAAATATACATTCATTTTTTCTGACTTCTAATTTCAGTAATTAGTAAAGAAGTGTCTGTTTTATGTTTTTGATATTTAAATAGAGGAATTGATAACAGTAATAAAGTATGGGTCTCATTTTAAGAATAGTCTGTATACGAATAATCAAAGAAGACAATTCAAATTATGTCAAGCCCCAGATTGATGCATTTCACTCATCTTCCTTCAAAATACGAGTGTGTACTAGCGAATTTGGCTTTCAAGACAAGGATTGCCTGTCATATACAAATTGTTTCATGAAATAGTAAATTATAGTTTCCGGAATTTTTCCTTTATAGCTGCCCCTTAAAAGCCATATTATTAAAGTCTATGGAAGCTATCATGAAAAATACCTCTTTATCTTTCAGAATAAATCAAATTAAATCTATTTTTACGACAGAACTAACCATATTCCAAGACTTAGATGATCTAACTAAATTAAACTAAACTCTGTTAATTTTGTCCGATATCTACTTTATGCTATATGCACTTCAAAATTACAATATTCAACCACAAAATTAGCAAACAAGATTTTTATTTCAATAACATTTTAATAATCAAATGATATCACTTTGGATTATGGGACATTCAAAAATTTTCGGAATAAACAGGCAGACAATTTAGTAAGATAGATAACGGAGCTCAATGCTTACATCGAATGGATTGCCCCAGAAGACATCAATAATAATATTTTCAATGACAATGAAAAGAAATAATGGAAAATTTCATTTAAACTAATATTTTGATATCTTAGGTAACATCCCAAACACAAATATAACGTTTATTTGGACAAAATGAAGAAGAGAGGAAATACCTAAGCCCTCGAATTATGAGTAAAATGGTCATAACACCTTGACCTTTCAAATTTAACTTGTTTTACTCTTGACTTGACTCACTTACACACTTCACTTAAATTCAGTTTACATGATAATGTAATACATAATACATGCAACCTTATGAACAATTTATAACATTTACCTGTCGTAAATACGTATCCCATAGAAATCACCTCTGGATATACTCTAGATAGATCCACACTGCTGTCACTTTCGGGGAGCTTTTGGAAGATGCAGTATCTAATACACATGAATTCAGAGCGCTCTTGTAGGGGATGAAATTCATTGATATCTATTAAATTAAAAATGATGTTTTCAAGGAGTTTATAGCCTTTGTTACTCTATATCCGATGAAAAATTAACCAATCATTCAATCTCAAACTCATTTAAATTATTTCGCTGTTTTTAAAATGATGCTAACAGATTTCCAACAGAAGTAGTTTGTATTAGTTAAATTATTGAGAAGCATTCTTTTTAGTTAGGAGAAAAAATCAAAAAAATATCCTAATTTTTTTAATGGATTCGGTATTAAATTATCGTACAGTCGTCAAAAGGGGGAATACCCTTAATAATTTTTGCGATTGTTATCGCGGCTGGACAAAACTGGTGTCAATGTCAAAGGTTCAAAGGGTGCTAAATTATGACTTGTTGTTAACGGATAAATTCATAATTTAATTAATATAATTAATTAGCTTTTAAAAAAGAATTTTTTTCCATTACGGAATCCCATTTTGTTGCATAATTAGATAGAGAATTGTCTAAATATCCCATGATTCAAATTGCACTTGAATCCGAACATAAGTTCCAAAACATATTCAGGAAACGCCAATGGTAATGGTATCCCTTTCTAATAAATAATTCATTATACATTCATGCACTGTGAAAAACGTTAAACACGAAAAATGCATCCATATGAAAAAATACTGTGGTCTCAATAAAATACTATGTAATTTGAAAAATTGTACTGAAAATAAATTAACACGAAAAGATTTTTTTTATTCCCACATTTTTAAGCTTATGTTTTTTATTAGACTGCACAAAATAAGGACGTAATCTTTTCTGTCGTTTGGATAAATGAAATTAATATTTCAGCTATTCGTTCCTGATTACTCTGACGGAAAACAAGAGGCTCCTGAAAGTTGTGATGCAACGTACAACGGGTATATTTCTCTAGAAATTCGACTATTGTAAGAGCAAGTCTTGAATCTAAAAATACCCTACGACATTTTACAAGGGTCACAACAGCTGCTTTTTAACACATGGATCAATAACTCCCGAGACTAACCCAGAGATGGCGCTCGTAGTAAACCAGTAACCAGGTCTTTCTAGAGTACTAACCTTTGCTTGAAACGTGTCAAAATTTTAAGTCGATCGGACCAGAAACAGCTGAGTTATCGAGGTTGGAGTAAAGTCGTTTTGTAGTTTGTTTAAAAAATGGAAAAAACCGAGTTTCGTGTTCTGATAAAACATTGTTTTTTAATGGGTAAAAACACCGTGCAAGCGAAACAATGGATTGAAAAATGTTACCCGGACTCTTGTCCATCAAAAGCAACGATTTGTCGGTGGTTTGCCGAGTTTAAACGTGGTCGTACCGACACAAATGACGCGGAACGCTCGGGTAGACCTGTGGAAGCCGTTACACCGGAAAATGTGAGTGAAGTGACAAAAATTATTAATGAAAGATCGTAAAGTGAAGCTCCGTGAGATTGCTGAGATGACACAGATATCATATGGAAGTGTATTTACTATCCTTCATGAAAAATTGAGCATGAAAAAGGTTTTTTCCAAGTGGGTGCCGCGATTGCTTTCGATGGAACAAAAACAGCAACGAGTCGATGATTCAGAAAGCTGTTTATCGCTATTTACTCGCAACAAAAAGATTTCTTGCTTCGCTACGTGACCATGGACGAAACATGGATACATCACTACACTCCAGAGTCGAAGCGGCAGTCATCTGAGTGGCGCACAGCTGGCGAAAGCCGTCCGAAAACGCAGCAGTCAGCTGGCAAAGTCAGGGCGTCAGTTTTTTGGGATACGCATGGCGTGATTTTCATTGACTACTTCTAAAAAGGTAAATCGATCAACAGTGATTATTATATTGACTTGCTGGTGCGTTTGAAGGAGGAAATCGCAAGAAAGCGACCGCACCGTCTCGGGACTTATTGATCCATGTGTTACAGGTATACTTGTCGGAAGGTTAGGGGCATCGCGAACGAACTTGATTAAATTGTAGTCTCCTCACTTAAAACATTTTGATCCCTACTGATCCGTTCGAATTCAGTGACTTGTGTGTCTAAATTGGTCATTTTTAAGAGGAAATTAATGAAATTTGGGCTAAAATCAGTGAAGTTTAGGTAAAAGTCGGTGAATTTCAATTTAGTTTTTGTACTTCAAATAAATAAACTTTTTATGTGTATAAGAGGAATCGAGACGAAAACAAATTGCTACTTTACTTTAAGTGAAACTTGAGCTCCTTAACATAGTTAATAAAAAACAGACACTGAAAATAAAAATCCCTAAAGATTTTGACAATGTTAACTCTATATTGAGTACGATAATTAAAATTACAGATTAAATTACTCAATGTTTGTGTGCAGCCTGAGAGCAATCATACGAGAAGGGGGAAAGACGAAAATCTAGACACTTCAATGCTGGTTTGGTTTCGACAAATTAAATCTCAGAATGTTCACATATCATTTACCTTTATTGTAGGAAAGGGATGATAATATTACAAAACAAATGAGTACTGAATATTCTAGAAATTCAGGCAAGTCGGAACGCTTCCAGAAAAGGTACGGCACTGAGTTAGATATTACACAAAACTTGAAATTTCCCCATCCAAATCAACTGCATGGTATGAGGTAACTGAGACATTAACACATTGGCTTACTCAAGCCGGCTGCACATTTCAAGTCCATTATTACGTTGCTGTCTGTGAGACGTACTGAGGAATTGTAGTTTTTTTCCCTTCCCTCCAATAGATGACGACATGTTATAGACTATAGTAAAACTGAAAAATCGATCTATTAAATGGCTGCTAATACGTTCGATTTATCTCAAAAGATCACGAGTTTGAAACAATTGTTTATGGTGATTTTTCCAAGCAATAGCAAAAATGGTAACAAACACCTCTCTGAGGAGGAATTTTGATTCTTTTCCTAATAATTTTATTTCTTCTATTACTTTAATGATTAATAAAACGTCGCTTCTTTTATTATTTTGCTTTCAAATAGTCACACATTCTGTAAACACCAATTTCATTCCTCTAATATAATTACTCCCAAAAGAGACCGTTTTCTAAGAAGTAACTAAAGTGTCTTTGATTAGCTCTATTTTTCAATGTTTCAGTTTTATTCAGTGGCATCTTTTAGCAATTGAAAAATACAAGTATATTCCCTTATTGTATTGATAGCAAATATAACTGATTTTTTTTTAAACTTATTTGAAAATGAAACAGTCATAATTTAATATAACACAAATGTATGAGAAATTTTTGTTCTGTTGGAATTCCATATATAGTGATGTTATGTGATGTGATTGTTCATTAACGTCACACTGAGAAGCAACATGAGGACTATTGGCGACGGACCCTATGATTTTGAACCTCGGTCAAATGACGAGGAAAACCCATGAGCAGGCTCCTCCCTCTCTAAGCTTTCACGCCACGCCATTGGGAGGTCTTTGAGTCACAGCAGATTTAACGTGCTTCAATCCCTGCTACACGGCGTATCACAATGGCCTTCGGGCTCGAATCCACGACTCGACGAAAACTCCCTGCCTTGAGTCCGCGACCATGACTACTAGGTTACAGATGTCACCGAATTCTATAAATTATTCAGAATAAAATTAAATACATATATAATAAAATTACTGCTAGATTTACCAAATACTTTTTCAAATATTATCTTTAAATGTATACTATATTTGATACATTAATATTAAAAGCAAAGGACCTTATGTATTTTAGCTATTTTTTCCTTAGTAGATTAATATGTAATTTTTTTTTTCTTCATTTTACCGCCATTTTTATTTTAGCTCCACGTCTCTTAAGATATATTTAACTGAATGAATTGTCTTTTGATTTTTAATTTTAATATCCGAACAAAATATTGTTGTTTACTTTAATATTTCACATCTTTTGCTTTTATTTTAATCTTAAAATACTAATATTGTTTATCATGTAATCAATTGCATTAATTCTTTTCTTGTCAAAAACTGGCACTGTTTTTGCTCTCCAGTAACTCGTATGCTTTCCAGTGATAATACCATATATGTAAAACTTACAAAAAAAAAAAAAAAAAAAAAAAAGCTTTTTTTTTGGAATTCAACATAACCAGCTTACAACAATTTAGCATTTTTAATTAAAAGCGAGTGGAATTATTGATTAGAATCTTATTTCGTTACTCTTATTTGCAAAAAAATTCGTTTTAGAGAAGTAAATCAACAATACGTTTCGTGGGATTAGAAGCAACGTGATTAACATGGAAGAAAAATTTAGCTAATCTTGTCACAAGAAACAATTAACAAACAATTGTCTAATACTGAAACAATATATATTGTGATGATATACTTCACTGAATTAAAACAATATATATAACGATGATAAACTTCAATATATGTAGTAAAATGATATGCTTCACTGTTACTTTTTTATTAATACCAGCTACCTGCTTTATATTATCATTGTATTCAAATCGGATTATTGATGTTCATTAACATACAATTCAGATATAACACGAGCTGAAATCTTTTGAAATAAAGAGAAAGAGTAAAAAGAATGAGGAAAACCTATTTAAAGTTTTAACAATAAATCCTCTACAAGCATGTTCAAATATTTATTAGGATATAACAAATAACAGGTGTTAGTCATAGCACCATAGGTGTTAGCTTTCGTATTGACCATGATCCGAAGGTTTAATCTAGCACAAGATGTATTATTTGAACTTTTTCAAAAAGACAATCAGAAATTTCAATTGATAGAATTTTTATACAATCTATTATCGCATAAAGAAACTTTACAGCGAAATGATTAACCTGCAAAAGCAATCAGGCAAGCAAATTGTTTCTGATAAGGTTTTATATCTTTTATATCCTATATTGTGGTAAGTTTAGTAGGTTTTACATTGATTCATGAGCTTACTCTACCTACTTTTGATTCTACTAAGCTGCTACAAGACCAAATTGAACCCCTTCATGAACCTATAGTACCTATTGAACGTCTATTGAACTGATTTATGAGAATATTGCACGGTGAATTTTACTTTCGCGTAAAGGTTTAGAGAATACGAAGGAAAATATACATAACTAAAATACAATAAACTGACGTACGTAATAACAAAAGAAATCAGCGCATTCACTAATTTCATTTAGTCATAATTTACGAAAAAAGAAGAAAAATTATTTTTAATCTTCATCGTATTCTTATAACTAATACACGTGGTAATTTCTTAAGAAATTCTGACTGTATACGCTTCGATACACCGAAAATTCTCTGAAAAGCAGATAACTTTGACTACGCAATCAGTTATTGCACTTTGTAGTCGATTTTAATTTTTAATTTAATAAGGACAATATTAGTCTGTTCAGTTATATTATTTTTTAATTACAAATATTTTCAATAACTGTAGGATACTATTATTTTCTTGGAGGAATTCTTCAAATAGGGAAAATGGTAAAATACTAAGATTAATATGACATATTTCAAACTGTCGAAAAAAATTATAATAAAAGAATAAATAGTAATAAGAGGAAGGAACAAAATCTACGCTTTATTCCATGGCGTAGAATGAGCTCAAGAAGCTTATCAACTGGTTTAAGGTATTATCATACGTCGCAATTCAAGAGGTCAATATTCCCTTTAAAGATATGATAAATATAGAGGTGTCAATCTTCTATTGAATATGATATCGGATTGAGAGAAAGAAAAGTGTGTCGAAACTCCAAGCGTGATCAAATATAGAGAGCTTCTAATACAGTTTTCGTGAATTAGCTTCACAAAGAACACTAGAGGCCCATCTATTTTTCGCAATGTAAAACTTACACATTTTTTCTTTGTACTCAAGTATTACTTATCATTCTGTGTCGTTTATTTATAAGAAATACGCAATTTTGAAATCGGATGAACCATTTTGAATAACCCCCTGTATAAATAAAGCCAAATATTCTCAATATCTGAGAGAATTCTCAGCCAATTGTGTAGTAACTCTTAATTGTCTTAATTAATTACTCTTAATGGTGTAGTTAATAAAATACGTTGCTTGGATATCGATTTTCTTCAATTCAACCTGTTAAAAATTACTCTACAATATTTACCAACTCTTTATTTGTATGAATATGAACAGATACTATGAGTTTCAGATACAATAAAGATCTATGCAAAGGAGTTGAAAAACAGCTCAACTCCACGCGAATTGGAGGGGAAAAAATTAGAATAGTAGAGGGACGCCATGTTGGCTGGAGTGAAGACCATTGCATGATAGTTTTGTTAAATGAATGTATTTGTATATGTGCTGCATTAATGCATAATTAAAGTTTGGCAGCTGAAAGGAAATATAAGTCTGGTTATTTGTTGTATGGCTACACCGCCTTTGAACCACTCGATCAAGGATTGGAATATTTTTTTACTGATTTATTGAAATTAGTGTATGGTCACTAAAGAGGGCGAAATTACCCCCTAATAATTCACCTATAACCATTATAAATCAGATGTTATTTTATTAAAAAAATAGTGGGTCTTTTGTTATAATTTCAAACAAATTTTACAATTATTAATTACATATTCAACAATTCTACAACTATATAGGTAATGCTTTAGTAATTGTATATCTTACAGCTACTCCTTAAGACATTAACGTAATTATTCCATGTACTATTATTCACTTTTAGAAGTGATCACAAGTACAGTATATGTCAATAAAGTTCCAATTGCAGCCAAAACAGAACTTCTTCTGTATGATATCATATCACACCCAGTGAAAACGAAATCTGGTTTATCAAACAGCTCTCTCCTCAGTTGGGACTCTTCAAAATTCTGCATAGTAAATAATCTCAAATGGGATTTGTTATGGAAGGCTTCTTTTAACTTTTGCATCCGAATAGGTAGACTGCCGGCCGTCCACAGAACTGTGACGAGGCAACCAAAAGCATTAAAACCATTGAAAACTGATTCAATGATCATGAAGGGCTCGTAGCTTCCAAAACTGAAATAAAGAAGAAACCATCCGACAATTGATCCGCACGATAAGAAATTGGCTACAATTATTAGAAAAGAGGGCAACGAGAAAATAGCTTGAAGGTTTTCCAAAACGTCATCGATTCTTGCTTTGTGTCGGAAGACATCAATTTGCTGATGTGGTCCAAAAGCTTCGGGAGAGATCTTCAGAACATCTTGAGTGAGACTGTCGATTAAAGTACAGCAGTGTTGACAAAGAGAACAGAATATCAGGGCCACTATATTTGTGAAAACTGGATAGACAATAGCGCCCGTGAATGTTTTGATGCTTACCAACAGAATTTGAGCCACTGGATTTTCCACAGTGTATCCGAATGAGTCGTATTTCGCGGCGATTTCTCCAGGAATTGTCAACGTCATTGAAATAGAATTTATTATAGGCATACAGTAAAGAATAAAAAGAATAAAATTTGTTTTCTTATGATTCGTGAAAGAAGAAATTCTGCTCAATCTGCGCAATACTGACAAGAGACGTCTTCTTCTAGATCTCATAACGAAATAAACACCTACTGACAACAAAGAGCTACATAATGTACCAAATCTCATGTTAAAGCCGAGGCTTTCCTCGTTGTTTCCAATTAAGCATGAAATCCAGCTACTTACAGTGGTAAAAACAATTAGTATTTGAAAAGCTGCTACTTTACACAAGCAGTGTTTATACGATTCTTCGATCAGTCCAATACAGCATAAGAATCTGAATAAGAAACAAGGAATGGCGGTATTACGAGGAATTACGTTTGAAGTTTTGAGGAAAAATTCATTTTTCTGTGGCATTTTGATAACTTAGATTCCTTAATTGCTTGAGCGAAATAGTAATTCACTTTACTTTTGCACCGATACTCCCGACAATTGCTTTAAAGATTTTTTTTTTTAATTATCACAGACTAAATGGATTATTCAACGAATGCAATGGAAAAAGTTGAATTTGTTTCAGTTTGTCTCTAAGAGAGAAAATAGGGAAAATGTATCAAACCAGCTTTCAAGTTCTTTATTTCAAATTAAGTTTACTTTGCCCATTATTTTTATTCATATATACGAATATAACAGCCATCCAGTAAAAAAAGGGAGCTTAATATTTTGGGTACATTGCATATAATGAACATAACAACAATACATATTATAGAATGCATAATCTTGGAAGTTGTTCCTACATTGTTAAAAAGAGCAAAGCATTGGTAAAAAAACATTTTAAACAGAAATAAAAAAAAAAATCAAGATAATCAGTATACAGTTCACTGATTTCAAAGCTTTCTACGATTTATACATTTGTTTATTGAAAGAAAAATCCATATATTATATCATTTCCTCTCTTTTTACTATTAAGCTAAACCATTTGAATGATTTTACTTTAAAATGTTGATTTTTATGTTACTTTGCGTAATTACTGTGCTTGAAAAACGCAAATGACATAAAATATTTATGACTTTTAGATTGATATATTATAACTTTCTTTTCAATTCAGTGATAATTATCAAATCTTCAATGACTGCAAGAAGAATCGATTTTAACTCGTCATTCTTGTTCCAAAAAAGTACATCCGATATCAAACAGAAAAACTTACATTTTTCTATAGCTCGTAATATTAGAGCAAAGATCTAAAGAAAGTCTATACCTTCATTTCATTGCCTTCTTTTTTTTCAGAAATATGGCTTCGAAAATTATTACCAAATTTCTTTTAAGACAACAATGAAAATAGGACAAAACTAGTAAATTTCGGTCATCTTTACCATTTAAAAATTAAATAACTCTCAACAAAAGTATTTTATTCAAAGAAAAATAACGCTTTTATTAGTGCACTAAAGAGTAGAAGATAATATTTTTATCAACACAAAAGTCTTAAGTACTTGAAGCGCTGAAAACACTTTAGAGTTTTTTTTAATGATTTTTTTAATAACAATAATTTCCTGCCTTATAGCCTGTGCAACGTATTTTTCTCTAAGTTTCTCGTATGTATGTGTTTTGTTGTATTTCTGATAAAGAATTTTTATTTTAATTGCGATCGAACCTTAGTACGTAATTTCCAAAAGACACATTTAAAACTTTCAACGGGTGCGGCCTTTTCTACTAATGCAGAGCTAACATGTACTTAAAAAATATCCTATTGAATGTCTTCGCAAACAGCCCGGATCCCTTTTACAGTTGTTTTCTGTGAACTTCATTGCCTTTATATTCTCTCCCCTGAAAGAACCTACTTGCCTTATTCACCCAGTAAACAATTGCTGTCCGCGCTATCCAATAGAATGTTTTATTGTAAGTGACGTCATATTGCACGACTCGACGTAAAAAAATTAATACGAAACGGAATGTTCTACGGCAACAGTAGAGTGGAAGTCTATAAATATTCAATTTGTAAATATGTAAAATATTTTTGCGTCCGTTGTGGTGTGGTTTTGTAAACATTTTAAAATACTTAAATATAGTTTGACAAACGATTCCCTAGTACGTCTTCCTTATGTGTGACCTTGTTCATTCAATTTAAGATATGATACATTCAAAACGGAAATAGGGACAATTACATTCCTTCCTCGTTCAAATCAGGATCAATATAAGGGCATATCCGATCAGTGAAAAAACAGAGATATAGAATAT
>BMAW01031030.1:0-16477 GCA_019974015.1 Nephila pilipes | reverse complement strand
GAGATGGAACATAATTTGATATGATCACCGTGTAGGTCAAAGAATACATGTAAACAACACATTAACATTAGTTTTGAACTTTTGTCCACAGATGGAAAGTGTCTCTCCTTTCTTTATTTTTCACATTTCTATCTGCTACATAAATTTTTCAAGGATATCCCATTTCAAATATAAGATATTGAAATACCCTTTGACCTTTGTCTGCATCGGTGAGCTACAAAGAAAACACCTATTTCATTCTATTTTTCGACGCATAAGAGATACATTGTGAGAGAAAAGCTGAGATTGCATTTCTTCCGGTCTCCAAATTCTTCCAAAACCAACCTATTCCTTCTCCATTTCACGCTGGCAAGCCATAAATAAGTTTCAGGTTTATTCGATTTATATCAAGATTAAAGAGAGACTCTTTGGGAGAGAAGATTCAGACCATTTTTCGAATACGTAAGGATATCTTAAAGATTTAATTATTACTAAGAAATAACAGAGATATATGAATACAATTTATTCTGCATATTTATTGATCCTTACGTACGTATATATATATATATATATATTCAATCGATACCACTCAAGCCAAGTTGGGTATTGCCGATAATATTATATTTCAAACTATGCGTAAATATCAAGAAAATTTTCACTTTAAACGATAATGAAAATTCAATTAAAATTTTAAGAAATTGCCTTTACTAATGATTATCCACCACTTCTAAAAATAGAGAAAATAAAATATTTTAGTAAAGTCGCCCCATATATGTGGATAAAACTCTATTCCATTCTGTGGACATAAGTTGTATCTTTTTCAATTAGTATTGAAAAGATACAAACTTTGTATGAACTTTCAAATGAAATACTCCTGCAATCACATCGTACCATCATAAAATATTTGTCCAAATTTGCAGTACTAAAAAGGTCGACTGGTCAGCTATCCAAAATGTTCTTATGTCATAAAGGTCTTGAGTTCATTCATGGGCGTAGCTAGCCTCCACAAACGAAGATTGTCTGTATGCTACTCCGTATGAAATAAATAATTTAGTAGATAAAATCCACTAAGTTTTGAAGCTAAACTACACTTTCACAATTAACCGTGGATTCCAAATGAGATTTATCAAGCAATCTGTAATAAGCCTCAATTTCGACATGCACGAAATTTCGCTTTGAAGAGCTGCCAAAATCTTACCAATCCTCCATCATTGTTTCAATATTAAATTATTTGGTATTTTCTAATTTCACGCGCATATTCACCAAGTAAACTTAATTGGTGACAATGCATACATATAAAAATATATTCCGTTTGGCATCATGATTGTCAAGGATAAAGTCGCAAAATCGCGTAACCGATGGATAAGAGTAGACTAACGGATGAAATACCATATCGATAAGACTGCAAAACTGTTCTTAGTGAGCGTCTGGTCGCAAATGAGTAATTTCGCCAAATTTCAAGTCAATCAGTTGCATAGTCTTAGAGATCTCAAGATGAGTCAGTGGTAGTTTCTGCTTTTATATTTGAAGGATACCCGCCGTTTTCGCAGATGATAATATTATATTTTGGAGCCTATACATAAAAATATCAAGAAATTGATCATTGAAACAACCTTTGTGTCATAGATGGTTTTTATCGGCATTAATTATAACCTGAACTCTTGCCTCTCCTTTAGGAACCGAATCAACAGCAGCTTGAATCGTAATATAATTTTGTTATGTTCATGTAGCCTTTTGTACTACACTTGGCTTAACAACTGAAAATGCTCACAATCAATGTGCTTTCACGTTCATCATCTCAGAGAAAGTAAAGAAGAAAAGAAGGTTGTTGAGAGGCTCAGCCAATAGACTACCATCCTGTATACATACCTCCTGGACTTTAATGTTGGTGATAAAATTTCTTCCTTCAATTCTATTGCCTGAATGATCATCTGAAAACATCCATTATACGAATAGGTAGAAAGAAAATGTTCTGAAAGCTGATCCCATGGCTAAGAAGACCATGCAAAGGTTCAGGTAGGATCTAATAGCAGGAAGCTGGACTTGACCACTGCAAGGTTTATTCCTGAGGCTTTTCTGTCCATTTTAAAGCACGGCACCTCGAACAGAGGTAAACGCTTCCGATACGATGGCTCTATCAGTCATCTACTTATATTTAAACCAGACAACGGAAGTCCATGGCGCTGATTTAACTTTGATCTTTTTCATTGTATTAATTACAACTGCCTGATTCACATGGGGGTTATTAGGGCGCATTTTCTTGCGCTGTTCTGTACTTCAGGATGGTTTTTAGTATATTGAAGCAGCTTCTATGCGTTCTGCAGATGACTTGAGTATATTTCAGCAGCTGTCTTTACTTGTTTATATCTAATTGAATGAATCTTTTCTTCTTTTTACCTTTATTTAGTTGAAAGATATTACTTCATTAATTGATTCATTCTGAACTTAAATCAATGTTAGATATTAGCCCTACGCTTCGCCATAATTTCGCAGATCCATAATACGTGTTTGGTTTACACATTGCGAAATATAAATCGTTAGCATTATAAGGGCCTGAGGCATTTGGTGTAGCATTTAACCGATCCCAATTGTTAAACACGTGAGAAACACACATTTCTAATTTCATACGCCATCGATATGTCACCGAACACCAGCAAAGATAGAGATGAAATAAACATACTCAGTCGCCAAGAATTTTAAGAACTTGAAAGAGAGTACCATTATTAAAAATTATAAACTTGAAAAGTAAAGAAGTGAAAATCAATTTGTGGGCTAACCTACAATGGTCACTTCTAGTTAAAAATATAATCGAAATTAATTTTTGGCCTTATTTAAACAACAAAAATACTACCTCAAAATAAAGTATAGTAAAATTTTAGCAAAGTCAATTCGTATTACGTTATCCTTTTGCAAAGGGATAACTCCTATTACGCTAGCAGCATATCTGAACTACCAAATAAGACTGAATAGCTCTAAAAATCATAGCATTAATAATAATTGTATTCTGAAACGATAAAATATCCAGCCATTTAAAAATCAAAAGCTTTAGAAACCAAAACTAAAATAAACAAAATACAGAAAAACTTTGTATAAATATACTATTGCGTACATCGAAATAAATATTTGATAGCTACTTATTTATCAACATGAATAACATACCGTTATTTATTTGTTAAAAGCCAACTTCAATATCTTCGTAAGACTATGTTTACAAATGTAATTTATCAATCATTATTAATAATAAAATACTTTTCAAATTCTGAAACTACCTCTAGTTTCCACAACAATAAATAATTATCGTTTGCTCAGCAAATGGACAGAAATCAGCTAGTTACCATAGTGTATAGCTGAGACCACAATGCAAGGTCATTGAAATACTGACTTATGGTAGAAGATATTTGGTGATAACTTAAATGTAGGAATTTCAAATACCAAGATTACATGATATGGCGATAAACCTACATCCTATTCAGCGGGTTGTCTTGTGAGTTACCTGTAAGAAGTTTGAAATTTTAGTATTTTGTCAAAATCCTGCCTCTTGCCAATCCACCATCAGCACCTCAATATTAAATGAGTTTTCATTTCGCAAGCAAATCCTGCCAAGTAAACTTAATTGTAGTACGCACAGACAGATATAAAAATATTATTCTGTTTATAAATATCATAAATAGCTTTTTAATAAAAGTCGCCAAAAGATAATTTATGAATAAGAAAAGATTAACGATGAAAATCACATTTTGATAAGACTCGTAAAACTTTCTTATGAGCGTCTACATTGTAATGAGTAACTATACCAAATTTCAAGTCAATCAATATAGTTTGTAGATATCGTGATGAGTCAGTCAGTGGTATTGCTTATATATATAGACTAGTTGATACCCGCTCACTTTCATACAGAGATTGATAATATTATATTTGAACCTATACATAAAATATCAAGAAAATTGGAGCATTGAAACGATCTTGTGTTCTCCAGATGGTTTTATCGGCATTATAACCTTTAACCTCTTTGGTCTTTAGAACGAATCAACAGCAGCTTTGAAATCGTGAATATACCTGTTATGTTCATGTAGCTCCTTTGTAATTGCTTAATTCTGGCTATCAATTTGGAAATACCGTACGATCGTTTTCACATTCATCATCACAGAGAAAGAAATAAAGAAAAGAAGGTTGTTGAGGAGGCTCGTGCCAATAGGCTACCTATCCTGTGAAAATAGGCCCTGACTTAAATACAAAATTTCCTTCCTTCAATCTTTGCCTGAATGACGTCATCTGAAAACATCCATTATACTGTGAATTGTAGAAAGAAAAGGAAAGCTGATCCCCCATGGCTAAGAAGACTATTCAAAGGTTCAGGAAGATCTAATAACAGGAAGCAGGATTCTGACCACCACTCCAGCACATTCCTGGAGGTCTTTCTATCCTTTTAGCACGGCACCTCGAACAGGGCAAACGTTTTCCGATACTGACAATTTTATCATTTGAATAGTCAATATATTTCATATTTAAACCAGACAAATTTTTAAAGTCCATGGCGCTAAATTAACTTTTTGATCTTATCATTGTATTTAATTACAGCTGCCTGATTCACGGGGGTATTAGAAAAGTATTTTCTTTACGCTCTATGTAATGATGGCTTTTAGTATATTTTGAAGCAGCTTCTATGTTCTACAGGAGGACTTTGAATATATTTTGTAGCAGCTGGTCTTACTTGTTTATATCTAATTGAATTTGTGAATCTTATTCTTCATTTCTTTAATTATTAGTTGAAGAGATATTACATCATTAATAATTGACTAATTTTGAACTTGAAAATCAATGTTAGATATTGATTGAAGCCTTGAAACTAACATTGCATTATATTTTCTGCTTGAAACAATTAAAGATGACACATTTTCTTCATTTTGTTTCACATTATCATAACCAGGATTAAATTCTTTTACTTATTTCTTAATCCAACTATTTTTAAATAAAACATCAAAATGACAACTATTACAGTTCCCTTCGTAAAATGTAATATTTTTCCTGAATTGTTCCCCAACAGAAGCTAAATGGCAGCCACCTTGATAAATGAACTGATAGAAATAGTCCTGCCGCCGTCATAATTTAGCAAATAGATCCATACGTGTTTGCTTCGCCATTTGGTAAATATAAATCGTTAGTATTATATGAACGCCAGTAGTGAGTGTAGCATTTAAACTGATACCAGTTGTTAAACATGTGAGAAACGATAATATTTCTCTCATTTATGCCGCCACTGACATGTCACTGAACACCAGCAAAGACAGAGACGAAAATAAACTTGCTCCGTCGCCAAGAATTTTAAAAACTTTGAAAGGAGTAGGTATTCCCATTGATCCAAATATATTCAACATCCATTATTAAGAACTATAACTGAAAAGTAAATATAGTGACTTTATTACAACCTGCTACAATGAAATAATTTTCAAAGTTAAAATATAACCGAAATTAACTTTAAATCAAATTATTTTAAAATTCAACAAAAATACTAACAAAAATGAAGTAAAAATTTTAGCAAAGTCAATTTTTATTACGTTATTTTCCTTTTGCAGTGATAAATTTACGGTAGCAGCATATCTTGAACCACAGAATAGCTCTTAAAATTCATAGCATTAAAAATAATTCTGTATTCTGAAACAATAAAATATCCAGCCATTTAAAAATGAAAATGTTTATTTCTAGAAAACAAAACCAAAATTACCAAAATACAGAAACAATTTTGCATGATATTACATTAGGTTACAATTAGTGTACATCAAAATAAATATTTTGATAGCTACTTATTTTTATTAATGACATGAATAACATACCGTTATTATTCATTTGTGCCAATAACTTCACATTTTCGTTAGATTGCGTTTAGATTTTAAACAGTTTATCACTCATTATTAATAATAAAATACTTTTCTCATAAATTTAAACATACGTCTAGGTTCCACAACAATAAAAATTATCGCTTGTTCAGCAAACCGAAATCAGCTGGGGTTTCATAGTATAAGCTTTTAAAATTCACACGTAAGAAGTCATTGAATGCTTCGACTTTGGCGAAGATATTTGGTGATATTTTTGCAAAAGACCTCTTCCAAAATCTGAGTTGTCATCCATCAGCGCTTCAATATTAAATTATTTGGTATTTTTCCATTTCGCACGCGTAACTGCAAACTTAATTGGTAGCGATAACAGTATACATTTAAAAATATATTCCAGTTTATGTAGGTCATGTGGTTCTTTGGCGATAAAGTCGCCAAAATGACATAACTGATGGGGAGAAAGATTAACTGATGATAACTACATTTTGGTTAAGAATTCCATAAATCCGTTCTTAGTGAGCGGCCTACATTAACAAAATGAGTAACTGTACCAAATTTCAAGTCAATCGGTTGTATAGTCGATATCGTGATGAGTCAGTCAGTGGTATTTTCGCTTATATATAGATATAATGTATATATAATCACTTCAAATTACTGCCAGGTGATGATTTTTGATTTTCGGGGAACGATTGAAGTAACCTGCATTAGGATAAGATAAGAGTTTTTGAGAACCACAATGAACTTTGAAAGGTCTACAATCAGGGAAGTGTAGCATCTACAGCATGCCTATGTAGAGAAAATTTATGAACAACAACAAAAACTATGACTTTATCTCGATTATTTGTAGTAATAATCAAACCTTTAAGATTTCCCGGAATAATAGTAAGCAAAAATGTAGCTACTTCATTCTACGGCTTCATGAAATCAAACAAATCAACACAGATGGTAATTATTTACAGTGTTATTTACGTAAAAGTCACTAATAGAATAAATTTTATCTAGATATTCAGATTATTTTCCTATTAGTAATATTTGAACTTTTACTATATCCCCTGTACAAAAAGGGAAGTTGCTTTTGTGAAGGAATAAATTTATTCACCACCTGAATTAGAAAAAGACATTTAGTACTTCGCTAAGATACAGTGTCCTGTTAATAGCGCTTTATTAGATATTTATAAGAAAGAGTTTTTATTCACTATATACTATTACATTAAAGAAGTTTTTAGAAAGAAATTGTTTCTACAAACTATTACTTAAAATTTTAATGGCTTAAAAATAATTTAATATTTTAAAACTTCTATTATTTCCAAAGATTTTATATCTTTTCACCTTTCAGTTCCCTTAGAAGTGTTTCACAATTTTGTGGATTATTTGGTTGCAAGTGTTATTTATAATAGAACAAAATCATTTCTATCAGACACTACGAAAACAATTAAAACTGCATATTTTTATGACCTCTATACCTAAACTTGTTCCATGTACAGAATTTTCAATTATATTACGCAAAATAACAAAAATTTGAACTTGATAGAAAACAAACAAGGTTTTCTTGCGTTTTGGCACATCAAACTGTGACCGTTACATGAATGACCATCAAGAAAAATTAAAAGCCGAGATAAACATTGTAAAGTTCTGATGAAACTAGACACTGTTATAAAATTCAAATTGTCTCTGCAAATAAACTAAAACAATGAACTCCTCTTATACTTGGAAAATTTCACCAATTAAACAAGACAGTTTTTCTATATTTGATCCGCTTAATATATATATATATATATAAGACATCGATCAATAACTCCCTGAGTCTAAAATTGAAAACAACTTTTTGCAAAATTTTTATTCATCAATATAACACCTTTGTTAATTTTAGGTGATAATCGTTCCAACGCTTTTCAAATCTTTTTCCGCAAGAAATCTTTTGTTGCGAGTAAATAGCGTTCTGAATCATCAACTCGTTGCTGCTTGTTCCATCAGCAATCAACAGTGGCACCCACTTGGAAAAACATTTTTCACTTCACTTCAAAACCTTTTCCTGGTCCGATCGACTTTAAAATTTTGACACGTTTCAAGCAGTTAGTACTCTAGAAAGACCTGGTTAACAGTTTACGAGCGTCATTTCTAAGTTAGTCTTGGGAGTTATTGATTGATGTGTTATATATAAGAACGGGGTTGATGAGATTGTACATCCCGAATCTACACTGGTTTGCTGTATCGCAAACCAGTGTAGATTGTCTAGGGGAGTATTCCATTACCGGATTCTATGATGATTTCGTAGCAATTTAAGGACGAGGCTTGAAGTTGTTTTACTTCGATTATTAAAAGGAGAGATGGATAAAAATTATGTATAAAAACAAGTTGACAAATTTCTTTTTTACCTAAGAAAGATAGATGAAATTCTGCTAAGAAAGATGGATGGAGGATTCATTTTATCGCTTATCGGCGATGAGCTTTGGAACGCGCGTTGGTGTTCGGAGTTCATCTAAAAGGAGGGTAATGCGGAGGAGGAGGAAAGAGAGAGAGAGTGAAATATCGTTCAGTTTTGTTCAGGAATAGGTTGCACTGCACAAGCTATCACATGACGCTGATCGGTGGTGTCATCTATCGAGTAATGAGGAACTGGTTTTACAGTACATTTGAAAATACAATTAATACTTTGATAATTAGCTGGAAAACCATACACACACACACACACATATATATATAATATACATATATGCATATATATATATACATATACACATACATATATATATGTATATGTATGTGTATATGTATATATATACATATACACATACATATATATACACATTTGTATATATATACATATACACATACATATATATACACATTTATATATACATACATATATATACATACACACTCACACATATATATGTATATATTATGTAAAGAGGGTTACGCAAAATCATACTTTCTTTAACAAATTGAGTATGGAGTCTTATATATATATCCAGAAAATAAAAACGCCTACTTTTTGAACTTAGAAAAGTGTGCGTAAAATTGTTTTGTTAATTTTTGTTTTTGTTTTTAATTGTTTTATTGCATTTTCCATTTAGATAATGTAGCACCGTTTATTTGTAGTATCTGTTAATAAGATATGTTATGCTTCAAATATTCTATATTATGTTGATATTATACAGAATATTTGAAAATTTCATCTCCCTTTTCCTCTAATGCATTCGAGGCTGTAAAAAGGTTTCAATAAAGAAAAAAATTTTTAAAAAAATACAAAGATGGTACCAATAAATGATATACATTGGAAATTTTGCATTTCAAATTTAAAAAAAAGCAAAAAAAAAATCTTCGTGCAAAATTATTAGATCTTCGTTAAATCTGTCATATTTAACAAAGGCCCGTTGTATTCATTTCGTAAATTTTGAGAGATGAAAAAAATTGTTTTTTTTGGAAAGATTTATTTTTTAATGGATTTTATTTGACACGCATTGTAACTTTGTCTGGCTCAAAACTTTAAAAGAATTTTTCTCTCATTTTAAAGCACTCATTTGAGTTGAAATTTCTGTGTGAGAAGGATTTGGATAACAGTATGGAAATTTAATTATAACTAATAAAAATAATTGATTAAAACTAATTATTTAAAGAATTAAATTTTACGTCATGTTTCTCGCCAAGTCGCCAAATCCGTTGCAACAAAAAAGAAAACTGTTGCACATGGATATATGTAACATAGCCCACTCACATTAAATATTTGGTTTTGAATTTTTAAGGCATTATTTTGCTTCTTTTGTAATTCGATATTCGTTCTCTTTACAGTGCTTAACTGAGCTAAAACAATTTTACACGTATTTTTTCAGATGTTGAATTTAATAAACGTCAAATAATAAAATAAATTATTAAAACTAATTATTGAATAAATTCAATCTACCTCAACGATCCCTTTAACTCTTAACATTTAAGGTGTAAAATATTATGTTGCGCAAAGTATGAAATTGGAAAGAAAACCCATGTTTAAAAAACTCGTTTTTTATCGGTGTTTTTATTAAGAAATAAATATTACAACAAGAGAGCACGTCAAATTCACCGTCAAGTCGATAAAACTACATGCAACAAATACTATAATTTAATTTTTTATATTTCTAATTATACACAACTATTTATAAGAAACTACAATACATTCTGGCAATGGACTGTAACTTATCGTTCTGATATCGAATCGCCAAATCACCCACCAAAAGCATCCAATTGAAAAATATTTTCCATCGTCCAATTAGTCTTCTGCTGCTTTGCTTGGTGTGTGCATAGGATTAAATATTCAGCTTTGGAGAGCAAGCAAAATGAATTTATTTACGTTGCCCTTGTTTACTTTTGCAATTATTCTTTGTCAGGTGATATGATGTTCATGAAAAAATAGAGATTTTTAACCCCCCCCCCCACACACACACTGGACACACATTCCTGTGTCCAAGAGTGGTTTGACTAAACTGTATTCCAACCATTTAATTTACCGGATTAATTAATTTTAGAGTTTTAACGTTGTTATGTATTTCACTTGGTGTGTGTGTATCAGTGTGTCATCAAATTGTCTATTGTTAATTTAACCAACTTCCCATCAAGCTAGAGCTCTGAAATTTTGGGAAACATTCTTATTTGCCTAACAATGCAATATTTAGATATTTGCGACCAGTTTTAACTAATATTTTAATAATTTTTTTAATAAACTTTGCCACCATATAAAAACGTTGTTTTTAAAAACGTTGGTTTTTATTTCGAATTATTACTTTGTGTCTTCGATAAGCAAGTAGCGCTTCAGGCAGTATTCGTAGGGTCGTGAGTTCCAGCTCTGATGCCCGATAGATTCGGATGAATAGAATTTGATGGATAATTTACTGCAAGTGGATAATAAACCGAAATAAATTTGTGGATATGAAAGTGGAATTGCTTCGAGTAGAAAGTGTGTGTAGTGTGACAGTGCGAGTTTTACTTCCTCCAAAAATTCATAAAGAGAATTGTCGAATATTAAATGGAGTTGAGCTTCAAATTCTTCACAAGGTGTGGTGTGGAAGATTGGGGAGTAATGGACCCCTTAAGGTATCAGCCTTGTCAGTTGACCGTGCTTCAAAATTACATCTTTAATTACCTCATGATACCTAGTCATGGTGACCGCGGTAACCTAGTGCTCATGGTTTCCGATTCGTGGCCGGCGGTTTTCGTTCAGTCGCGCATTCGATCCTTGGACGCCAAAGACCTGCCGTGTAGCCGGGGCTGATGCACGTTGAATCTGACTGGGCCCAAATTCCTCAGTTGGCGTGGTGTGGAATTTAGGGGAACGGGTGCCAGCTCAGGAATCGTCCTCGTCAGTTAACCCAAGTTCAATATTACGAGGTCCGTCGCCCTCATGTTTTGCTTCTAGTGAATCTTTAATAAGAACTAAACTAATAATACCTATTGATGTTCATTCAAACTGAATAAAATCTCCAGTACTTGTTTTTAAAATTCTTTATTATTATTAACTGGGATATTTCATTGTAAGCCTCGATTTAAAACTTATATCATTTACAATCGACGCTTAGCGTGAAGAAGTGGCCACGGTAGCCTTGGGGTCATGATCACAGATTTGCGAATGGCATTGTTTTCGTGGAGCCGTGGGTTCAAGGCCTGATATCATTTAGACTCGCAGTCGGGCGGAACCGATGCACGTTAAATCTATGTCCCAATACCTCCCATCGGTGTGGTGTGGAAGTTTGGAGAGGGAGGTCTCAGTTCAGTAGTCATCGTCGTCACTTGACCGAGGTCATCAATAGTCCTCTTATTGCGTCTCTGTGTGACGTAAAAAACAATCAATTCGAAATTTAATGTCCGGTGAGTCTTGTTCCAACTGGCATTCTGCATTCTAAATTTATTAATTCTCGTCGTGCAGCCTAAATCATGTCTGAACACTTCTCCCATGAATCACTTGTGAAAAAATGAAAGCTCTGACAATATACTGTTCATTTATATATTTCCTACGCAATGCTGATGCCTTCTGGGTGTATCTCATGACTTTAGGTAATTTAAAGTCAACTAACCTCCACCACATGTACATTCTTACCTTATAACTGACCTGTCTTCTATAAATGTCCCTGAAGATTTCCCTGTAAATATTTCTTCAAAGATACTTTTTTCTTAAGAAAATTGGAAAACATCTGACTGAACCCCACAAAAATATTATGATGAAACAAATATCCTTGTAGGAACAAAAAAAGAAACTGATAGTTGTAGCGAGTGAAAAATCAGAAAATATCAGAACACTTAAAAGAGAAGGATGCAAAAAAAAAAGTGGTCTAAAGAGAGATTGTGTGTGAAAAATGTAAAATCTGTGTTATGTAATTATCTTTTCTTTGCAGAACATATAAATTTGTATTGTACAACTTGTTTGCCAATAAAAAAAAATGCACCAAGAACAATAGACGTAAAGTAAATAAATCTGTTACTTAAAAGTTTCTATTACACTTATGGAGCTTAAAAATACTTAAAGCCGATTGTGCAAACAAAAGATTGGACGCCACTAAACATCCGCCGTGTAGCGGGCTGATGCATGTTCAATTCTATTCGAGGTCCCTAATCTTCCCGTTGGCATGGTGTGGAAGTTGGGTAAGGAAGGTATCAGTTCAGGTGTCGTCCTCGTCATTTAATCGAGGCTCAAAATTACGAGACACATCACTAAAAGCCATCTTGTTGATTCTCCTTGTGACGTTTTTTTTTTTTTTTAAGAATCAAAACGAATCGGCTGTAAAGTTTATTGCTGTTGTTTTCAATAGGTGTCCTTTAACTTACAATATAATATGTCTGGGTCAAAACTTTAAAAGCTTTTTCTCACATTTTTAAGCGCCCAATTGAGCTGAAATTTTCTATGCAACGATAATTTAAAAATAATAATTTAAAATTAATTGCTTAAAACTAATCATTTAAAGAATTAAATTTTACTCATGTTTCTCGCCAAGCAGCCAAATGGACACCAAATCCGTTGCGAAGGTGAAGGGAATAAGTTATTTAAACTAATTATTGATTAAATTGAATCCGACTCAATGTTCCATTTTGCTCTTAAAATTTGAGGAATAAAAAATTATGCTGCGCAAAGTGTGAAGTTTGAAAGAAAACCCATAGTAAAAAAACTCGTTTTTTACAGGTGTTATTTAAGTTTCCAGGGTGTTGTGTTCATTGGTTTTCTTCATGAACGGCGTATAATTAATGCAGTTGTATGCCGACGTATTACAAATAATGAGAAGATTGAAACATCGGTCCAAAAGAGGCTTCACTGCACCCCGAAATATTCTCTTTCTGCAGAACAGTGCAAGATCCCACACAGCTAAACAATACTTGAGCATTTTTCCTGTCTTCCGGACCTACGGGTTACCATTTGTTTGGAAGATTTAACAAGGGCTATGAGGAGAAAGATCTTTATTGAATGAAGAAGCGGGGGAATTGAGTGAAATTTTTTCCGTACACATCCGATTTCTTTTTACACAGGGATTTTTTTGAAGAAAAAAACTCCCAATACGTAAGAAGATGTAGATTTTAAAGTAGATATGAAGAAAAATAATGCTGATGTAATTTTGGTAAGTAATATGTCAGAAAAGAATTCTTAAAAAATTTCTGGTTCCTATTTGATCCCCCCTGTTGCAATATCTTGGCCGATTCTATTCCAAGCAAGTTCCCATTTTATTGAAATGTATAAAGTTAATAGGTTTCCATAACGAATAATAAAAGGCATTCAATGCAACATTTCTCTTTTTTAATGGGTTTCCTTTAACTCACATTGTATGTCTGGGTCAAAACGTTAAGCATTTTCTCATATTTTAAAGCACTCAATTGAACTGAAATTTTCTCTACACGATTGTTTTGGATGACAATACCATAATTTAACTATAATAAATAAAAATTAATAGATTAAAACTAATTATTTTAAAAATTAAATTTTATGCCAAGTTTCTCTCACAATCGCCAAATGTGTTGCCAACGTAAAGGGTTCATTGCTTAAACTCTATTTTATTAATTATTGTTCTATTAAAAAATGACGAAAAATAAGTTTTTAATTTTATTGAAAATAAATAATAAATTATGTTACGCGAAGTGTGAAGTTAGAAAGAAAACCTATGCTAAAAAAACTCGCTTTTTACCATACGAATGTTATAAATTTAAAGAATTAATAAAAAAAAAATATAGGACCAACTGACCCTTTATACAAAATAAGAATATTATTTTTTTACTTCATTATTCAGATTAAAAAAAAAACTTTATTATTGGTCGTATAATGTTCCGAAGACTTTCGAATATCTACGATACACAGCTGAAGAATGGTTGATCTCACGCGAATCTCCTGCCTCGTCAATTTATCCAAAATAACACAAAATGTTCGTTATCACTGATCTTTCCAAATCAGCTATGAAACTAAATATATTACGTCAGCTGCCAGCTATTATGTCAGACTATTTCATACTTGCGTTATAAATGCCGATAATATAGAAATATTTTTAATGGCTCTTTTAGGAAAAGAGCCATAACACTCATCATATTACTTTATTACAAAGCTGGATATATTAAAATGTTACTTCTATGCAATGTGGTGGGGGTGGAAATGTGCATATTTTACAACGTTTTTCTGTATTTCACTAGATGTGTGTGTGTCATCAAATTTTCGATCGTTAATTTAACCAACTTCCCATCAAGCTAGAGCTCTGAAACTTTGGGAATAGTTCTTACTCGAATAACAATGCAGTATTTAGACATTTGTGGCAAGTTTTACAAATATTTCAAATATTTTTAGTAACGCAGTTTGTGTAGTAACGTGGCGCCATCTATGGAAGATATATTGAATTACGCAGAGAGAGTGATCTTAAAAACGAGAGAGATATGAGGTTTTTTACAAAGTTTTAACTAATAATTCAATAATTTTTTTAAGTAGACTTTGCCACCCTTTAAAAACGTTGTTTCAAAACACGTCGGTCATCATCTCGAATTATTTAACCATTAAATAAGAAAGAAAACATCGAAATAATTCTTTGCATCAGAAAATATTTTATTTTAAAATTTATATAAATCAAATAATAAATTTTGGAAAAGAACGAAAATATTTTTAGATATTTATTCAGTTATATTTTTTCAAGTTACTGGAAATATATTAGAAATAGTTTCTCAATTCAACTCAACAATTATACTCTTTGTTCACTTTTTATTTTGAGTTTATTTTTATGCATTGTGCTATTGTTATATAGTAGATACCATTTCAAGGAATGCAAATACTTCTCTTTTGAAAGCAAATACTGTCGACAAATAAATGCAGTCTTTATTCAAATGTTTACATAAACTATTTTTTACAAAATATAGAACGATAGAAAATGCTGTAGGAAAATAGTTGATACGACTCCATAGTAACAGCTGAGGCCATAAACTTTTCAATGGAATCTAGTATTTCAGTATACATTTGATCTCAAAATTGTTCGAAAAATTGTAAACATATATTGTAAATATTTGTTCCTTTACTTGAAAACGATTCACATTTGTATAGCTCATCGAATATTACATAGGATAGGTGAACTGAAATAAAATAAGTGTTTTTAGGGTAATATATCTATTGTTATTGCAAACTGAAGTTCTGATGGCTGAATGATAGTGAAAAAATGAAAACACTTGACTATTAGTGCTATGTTTTAGCTTTGAATTTTTCAAATAATTGCGGTTTTAACTTTAGATTTTCTCTTTCAAATTCAACATTTTGTAAAGCCTCGTTTTTGCGGGTAATAATGCTACTTTCATATTTTTCTGGATGAATCCATTTCTACCAAGTTTTACTGCACTTAAGAAAATAGAGAAATGAAAAAAATGCACCATTTTGTTATTTTTAACGCAACATTATTTCTGCTTGAAATGAATTAAGTGTAAATGGAAAAAGAAACCAAGTTTCTTTTCTCTTGACTAGAACTCCACTTAATTCTCGGTCTGCTCAGTGATTTACCAGGCCATGAAAAGATAAGTTTTGTATATTTACGTAAAAGATTTTGAATGTTTCTTTAGCGGCGATAATTCAAGAAAAAAATGAACAGGTGAGGTGTCATAAAAGTTTAAATACTGAAAATACAAAATCAGTATGAATAGTTGTAATTTACAACATTATGTACATAAAGATCCAGTAACATGCAAAACTAATTAAATCCAGATATCGTAGTTATTTCTAAGTGTGCGTACAAGTGTGTGTGCATTCAAAGCTTTACAATACTCTCTCCTAATGTCATAAAACAGGAGTAATATAAAGCATATTCCTAAATCACTTCAAGAACATACAGCTATAATTTACGCTTCTTTTGAATAAATTGTGCACTATTAAATTATCTTTATGTACATTTTAAGAATCGTTTCTTTTTCATTAGGAATTATTTTATTCTTCTACTGGTTATAACCTTTCCCCGAACAGAAATTTCCAGACATATAAGTCTCTTTCATGATCAAACAAGCAGCTTTCTTTTGAAAAAATTCCAGAATAACTCCACAATACCGACAATGCGAAAGTAGAACGCCACCATTCGCGAAAGGCAGTCTTTTGTGATCTATTTCTAAGGAGACGGTAAACAATCGAATCGCCAGGAACCCAGCAATTTATAGAACAATCCTCCCCTAGCTTCAAACAGCTCGTTGAAGACGCTTGGCTTATGGAA
>BMAW01031026.1:70003-106214 GCA_019974015.1 Nephila pilipes | reverse complement strand
TCATTTACTTCTGTTAAAATTTAATAAATTATTAATTTTTATTCTTCACAAAATTGTTAGATTTTCTTTTGAAATAAAATTAAATGTTTAGAAAAAGTGTAAATCTTATATCAAACAAAACTAAAATGCATTTCTTTTGTTTTAATACTTAAAATGTTTATATTTTAGGTTTTGTCTTAAGCAACTTGGCAACCTTTGTAGCAATTTCAGTTATAATTGTATTAATTTGTAATGTTTTGATGCATAATCTAATTTATATTAAATTCGGTTGTTTTCATAAATTGTTTGTCTTTAATTATTTACATTGAAATATTTTATATAATCCTCCTTCATATCATTGGCATTTAAAATCTTTTTATATCTTATACTATTAATTATTCTATATAATTTTATGTATAGTACGAAAATGATTTTGTGAGTGGTTTTATATACATATATCAGGTATTGAACACATTTCCTCAGATCAAAAAAGGTGCTAACTTATATGACAAATGTAAAGAAGAAATAATTTTAATATCTTATATCTCACCCGTATTAAGTGCAAGCAAGAACATGCACATGAAATATTTCTATGCAGAATAGCAATTATCTATGGATGTGTACGTATTTCATCGATACTAAAGGTAGTTCACTTATATTAATGATTAGAAATCTTACCTTTTGGAACAGTATCCCATACAATATGGAACTTCTGGCTACAATTAGTACCGGCTTCATGTTACATAGAAAAATATGTCATTATCCAAAGAACTGAGGAATATATGTTACACTAGCATTAATAATAAACCTCTTCCATAATACCATATGATTGTTTATCAATTCATTGATTTGTTGATGATTCTAGTAGTTTTAGCTTTTCGTTAGTAAAAAGTGCCCAATTTAGTACTGAATCTACGTTTGCAACGAATAGGCTTATTTTCTTTACGACAACCGACGAATAATATTGACATGTTATCGAATCCCCGCAACCCGGCAACGACCACTGGCCACCAACAATCAAAAAAGTTTCCTTAGAATGAGATTCTTTGTTTCCGTTTATCATATGATATTTACCTCCAAACATAACCAAAATATCCAGAGGCGTATTCATACCGAAGAAATGACTTTTACATGTCAGGTATGTGATAAGAAATTGAAAAGAAAAGAACATTTAAAAGTGCACAGGACAATCCATACCGAAGAAAAACAGTTTGAATGCCATTCATGTACAAAGCGTTTTGCACAGAAACATAATCAATTATCACATATTTGAATGTTCACAATAAGGGAAACCATCAAGCATGCTAGATATATGACAAGAAATGTAAGAAATCACATGACAATCCATTATGCAGAAAAACAGTTTGAATGCGATTTATGTACGGAGCGGTTTGCACAAAAGCAGCATCTAGAATCACATGTCCACTTTTTTCACAATAAAGAAAAACCTTTCCCTTGTCAAGTGTGGGGCAGGATGTTTACTCAAAGAGTGCATATGGATAAACATTTTCAAGGTCAGGAAATTTAAAAAATCAAGTCCGGAATGGAGATATAACTTCGAAAGGAAACTCAAATTCTCGTTGTAGCAATAATTTTGTCGATGATATTCATATGCTTCCGGTTAGTACTCATGTCACTCTAATTTGCATTCACTCATTTTTTTGTTTTTGAACAGGAATCGTCTCCTATTACGTCCCCAATAAATCCGAAAGCATTACCAGAATTTAGCTCTCATCAACAGAATGTGGTTATCTCCCTAAATGAAGTCAGCTTTTCATCTTCCCAAAAGTCTAATGGAGATATTGAACATCTATCAACCTCAGAAAAGTTAATTATAAATTTTCAAGTGGTAAGTCTGTCTACCAGTCTTGGCCTTTCAATAACAGTTATACCAATTATCCTTCTTCTAACCTGTTGATTAGATAGACATGATTCAACTTCTTCAATACAATAAAAAAAACTGTCATTTAACTACCCCAAACGACTCTGAAGAAGGTTCTTGTCTATATATACATTTTTTATCTCCATTGTCCAACGTGTGTGCATATTTTCATCTGATGAAAGTAGCTTTTCCTATCTCAAACTCAAGAAGTACAATTTCATTCCGATTTTACAACAAGTGATGTAGGTTCAACTACAACGACTCATTAGGGGTTGTTCGACGAACGGAATCAATATAAATCTCTCCAGCAGCATTCTAGTCCAAATTCTTACAATCTGATTTCCAAACATAATACACCTTTTTCTCAAGAGTCTACATTGACTTGCTTCAATGGCTGCACACAGTCTAACTTAACAAACTCCACAAGAAAATGAGAAAATAATCCATAAACAAGAATCCTATCTTCTTTCCTCAGACATTCCCGATTTTTCTTCGTTAAGTGAATAGCGTTTATTGAAGCAAAATGTTTAGAATGGAGATAAGAAAAAATATGAATATAAAATATTTTATCACCACTTTTAATGATTACTAAAATTTTTGACGAAATTCTTAAATCTCTATTTTAATCTACCGCCCTTTATTTATCGCAGCAGATACTACAAAATAAACTGATTTACGTCTGACAGATTTTTTTTTTTGTTTAAGTGAGCCTTTTTGACACGTAGGACTGAAATGATGCAAAATTCTACTTTAAGATTTTATCTTTCAAATATTATTAGTTTCTTTTTTGGTTCTATTTTTATGTAAATACTTTGCCAAATTTCATAGAGCAATTTAAATTTTTTTTTGAATAAATATGAGTTTGTTTAATGCGTCATTCTCTTTAAAAGTTTTTGAACACTTTTCCTTGATAAATTGTGATATCATGATTACGTGCTCAAAATAAAATGATAAGTTTATATCAGTGTTGTGGCTTAATCTTTTTAACGGAATATCTACAAATGTTATTTTACGCCTATTTTGTAATCTTGTGGTGGGTCTATCCGCGACCTTGCCACTATCAGTCGTCTTGAGGAGTGAAAACTCCCCAAGAGGACTGCTAGTGACAAGGTCGCGGATAGACCTGCCACAATCTTAATTAAGAACAGTTTTATAATTGTCTTTGCTTGCTGCATGAAATCTTTAACAGTTTTTTGTTATTTATTTGAGCTACTTTCAAATGAAGAAATCTTTATTCTATTACTAAGCAGATTGTTATGATGCTAATGAAAATCTCTTTTTTGCTTATTGCATACATAATATACTTACATTTTATAAGAGATGATTATCACTTAAACACATAAAAAATTTAGAGAAAACGAATTTCAAGGAAACACTGACTAAACATTTGAATTCAATTTTCGAAATTACATTTTAAAAGATTCACAAATATTAAAGTCACAGAATCTAATGCTCATATATAATGCATATTTTTATGACCCCCCACCTGTGTATATTTATTTACAGGGTGGTCATAAATAATTTTGCCAACATCAGCACTTCTAGGATCCGTTTCGTTTAACTGAGATTATATATAAACTCGTTGATTTAACCACACCTCCAAGCATGTCTTCTGTTTCCAGCATTTCCATGACTCCTATGAACTAAAGAAACTAACGTAATACGAAGAAAGCTTATGTATCATAGCGAAAGTATTGAAGCAATTTCATTAAATCAAAATGTTAATAAATGAAGAAATTATCACTCAAACAAACCTCCTTGTTTGCAAATTATATGTTTTCAAAATAAACTATTTTTACCCCTATAATATTTTATCTGGATTATTTTAAGAGGTAAATTTAATATTCGAATTAAATTTGGAACATAGGATATTAAAATAATTCTTCACGTAGAATTGTAAAATAATTTAGAGAAATGAGTACATACTTTATAAAGTCTAATTATAATAAGCAAATTATTAATTATTTCTTTAACATTTTTTATACTTGCATTTTGATCTGTTTACAGAGATTTCATTTTTTTTCAGATATGATCAATATTGTGATATTTATCTTGATTATCTCTCTTCTTAACTACCATTCAGTTATTTTCTAAGAAATTTATTTGCCCAGTAAATTAAAGCTTAAACTCGTTTATTTTGATTAGTGTAAATAAAAGAAAATAAAAAAAAATTGAATTCAAACAATACAATTGAAGGAATATCAGCTTGTTTTCTACCCACTCAGACAATTATGACGTTTTAGAAGCTGTAAGCACTCTTGATGAGTGTTTAATTAATATTTATGTCTTTATTATAAAATAATAAGTTCGTCGAAGTTATTTACCCTGAAAAAATGCATCCTATGCACAACAATCTTTCGTCTAAGAGTGTCGAAGAAAACAAAGCCATTCCCTAACATTCTTGGGATAAGAAAAGTGCTCTTTGTCGTTGTACTAAAGCAATCTATATATATGAAAATTTTTCTAAAAATATTGCTCATTTTCAATACATACTTAGTTTATGACTGATCACAGAATAGTTTTACTTACATTTATGCATTTATATTCTTTCTTATTATTTTAGTACAATACAGTATAAATGGAAAGGTAAGAGTAAAACTATAACTATTGTTTAATGTTAATTTTTTAAGATGCAGCTATAACTTAAATTGATTACTTATTCCATACTCAATAAGTAATTTTTGTTTTATGCAAGATTTTAAAAAATTACACTTTTGTTGTCTTGCTTAAAAATTTTAGCAATAAACGTTAATTTAGTTTTGAGTTTTAATGAAAACCATCATTTAATAATTGCTTATGAAATGGATATCCTTAATTTAATGGGAATTTTTTCAAATTGAGGATGTCGCAAGATGAAGGACTTGTTTTCTGGAATCTGACAAGTTAAGTGGAAAATGTTCTATAATCTTCTCCTGAATTTACAATTATTCTTTGACATGCCAAAAGAAGAATTTCAGTTTAGAAAATTAGCCAAAAAGTGAAAAAAGTGTTATTTTCGAATAAAATAAGCAATTCAGTCTTAAAAGCATGACTTTATTTTCAACATTATTTAAAATTCATTGCCTTGTAGGAAGGTTAATTTTGATTTATTAAAATTTTAAGGAACTTCCGCTGCATCTAAAGAGTAACGTTGTCATGTTTTCTTTCAAAATTTATAGAAAGTTTGGAGTAAATGAAGCACTTTTTGGTGGCACTGAATGTTAAGAATTAATAAAGAATGACAAGACGTTTTCCTCTCACTAAGCGTTCATAGAACCTGTAAAAACTAAAAAAGTGATACAACAATATAAATATATTAAGAAGGAAACAAAGACAAAAAATGTTTTTAAAACAAAATTGAAAAGATAGCTATAAATCATAATTACAAAACATTTCAAAACTTTTGTAAGTAAATACAAAAACAATTTTAATAACTGATTATATTTTTTCAGCATTCGGTGGTCGTGGTAACCTAGTGGTCATGATCGCGAACCCGTTTCCATCGAGTTGTGGGTTCGTGCTTATATGCCAAGTAAGACTCTCCATGTAGCCGAGTCTGATAAACGTTCAATCTATCTAGGCTCAACTTCCTCTCGTTAGCGTAGTTTGGAAAATTAAATGATTTCTTTTTTGGGGGGAGAAGACTATTCAGGTGTCTTACTAATCACTTGACTGAGGTTCAAATAACGTATTTCAATACCAATGCACCCCCCCCCCTGCTGCTTCTAGTGTGACGTTAATAAAAACAATCATAATCTCTAGACTTCGGACACTTTAATTTATTTATTACTTTTGCTTACTTAAGTTATCTATATTTTTTCATGTCAAGATCATGTGTGTGTTGTTTCACATTTAATTATATTATATTAGTACCAGAATTAATAAATTTAATTTAATTTAATGAAGTTTGAATTAGAGTTGTTGTTAGAGTTTGAATTAGTATTGTTTTCATTATAAAATGCGTCTCGACAGGTGATAATTAAGTCTTGTAACCTCAATATAACCAAAAGAAGGGAAAAGCTACTATTAGACACATAAAATTTAAAAAAATACTAAGAAAATTATCTTTGCTATAAAACATTTAACATGAAATATATCATATTGTCACACCTTATTGACATTTTTAAGCATTATAATTTAACATACATAATATTCTGGTTGGCGATTTATAAAATTATTCTTTAGGTATTGGTGACTATCAATTTTATAAGTTAAAATTACATTTTCAATATAATAGTTTTTACAGGCTCTTGATATCCATTGCTTAAAACGTTTCTTTGTTTTATTATTAAAATTATAACTATCCTTGCATTAGCTCATATTCCAAAAATTACGCAGTGTAAATCCATAATATTCAATGAATGCCTCAACAATTAGCGACTGCATTAATGTTACATCAATCTTATTTTCTGATTTTTCTCGTAAATCTTAAATTGAACATATGAGATTAAAAGAGATGAAAAGCAATAGAGAAATTATTCATTTTAACTGATATAATAGATGTGACGTATTCCCGTACGTTGTCAAATAAGATTTGATAAAAGATATTTAAAATTTCATTAATTACTATAAAAAGTTTCAAATAATAACATTTAATGAAAACCCAGAAGGAATTGTCTTAATCTGAATTAGTATTTAAGTAACTTTTATAATGATAGCTAAAAAAATTACATTTATTAAGAATGGGAAAGGAGAATGGGTACACCACTGTTGTATTATTCAGTTTTCGTTTTCGCTTTTTCCTAAATTAAAGGTATGACATCCTTTATATGTTACGTAATCGTTGCTATAGTTTTTTGAGCTCATAACACCTTTGCCTCTGTCTTTGGAAACGATTCATTAGAAGCAACTGATTGTTTTGATTATCAATGATGAAGACTTCAGTACTCATTACTGTGATAATTTGACATGAAAGAAATCAATATGAATAGTTTAAAATACATTTTAGCTGTTCATAGTATATAATGTTAATTCCAATTTGCCTTAGCAATGTCATTCGTCTTCAGAAACAGATACTGTATTGAACCATCCTGGTATAAGCTGTTTTAGAACTCGAAGATATAAGCTAATATGTTTCTTGTTTTGATGTTGCATAGTTTATTTACATTACGCAATATAATATTTGTCGCTAAATAACTGCTTCGCTGTATGTTTCATAAGTTGGTCAAGATTCCTTTTTGAATATATTTTCATCCATTTTATATTAACATGTTATGTATAAATTTCTTATCTATTATAAAACAGTTGAAATGAAAAAAAAGCAATTTAATATTTTTTTCACATTACTTATCTCCTAGTCCGATCCGAAAGGATTCCACATTACGAGTGCCCCACGTTTCTGCACTAAGCATCGATTTTGAAAAGTCAAATTGTTCTTATTCTTAAGTGGTTTAAATCCGAATACACATTGATGTATTGTCGTCCAGTTAGATCGCATTTCACGTTGACTCACACTAAGCAAGGTTGAACCCTTGAGTCAGTCATTAATGTTCGTGCTGTGTTTTGTGTGTGACAACTGATTGTTTATCGCATATTTTTAAGGGGAGGTGTAAAAATTAATAAAATATTCAAATTTTAAAGGAAGACAAGAGCTTACTGTTGCATATTATTGAAATTAAAGGAATATTATAAGTGAGAATTATACTTATGGTTAAAAGAAAAAATATGATTCATGTGGTATATTGTAAAAATCATCTGCCTTATGAAATTCTAATCGGGTCATTTATGTATCTGCAAAATTATAAATTACGGATTAAATATTTTAAACGTGTAAATATTTGTCTGTTTCCTTATTAAATATTTTAAATATTTGTCTTTTTTTCATTACTTATTAATGTATGATTATTTCCTGTAAGGAAGCTATGTAGGAAGAAGTTGGAACAATTATTGGAAAAAATGTTGATACTTTTATTGTACTTACAACTTCACGATTACAAGTGGTTCTTTTATACAACAGGAATTATATATATATGTATATATATATATATATATATATATATATATATATGTATATATATATATATATATATATATATATATATATATATATATATATATATATATATGTAATATATATATATATATATAAATATATATATATATATATATGCTCTCCTTCACATATATTATATGCTATATATATACACTTCTCTTACATATTATATATATATATATATATATATATATATACATATAAACATATACCTTATACATATACTTTACTATATATATATGGCACGTTCTTCACTTATGCATCAAAAAAATTCATGATTATTTTGATTTTGCACTAGAAATGATTCATACAGATTATGGGCCCTGTTGTAATATTACTATTTCCCTCAGGTTTACCAAAACAAATCAGGACAAACGTGGACTCTTTATAACGGAGGACAAAAGTTACAGTAAAACCAGTGTATATATACATATACTTTATATATATTAACTTCATTCTTCATGCACCACAAAAATTCACAATTATTTTGATTTTAGCACTAAATATTGCAGATTAGTGGTAGTTATATTTTACTATTTGACCTCAAGTTTAAACAAATCGGAACAACGTGGACTACTTTATAGATATGGACAAAAAAAAGTTACGAATTAAAACCGATGGTATTAAAAATTTAATTTTTTTGTCTAATTTTAGAAAATATTTTTATTACTTAATGTATAATATGTTTTGTTATCATTTTCAAAGCTACAACGTGCAAAATCTTATATTACATTATATGTTGTGTATGTGTGATGTGTGTGCGTGCGTGCTGCGTGCCATTTTTTTTTTTTTGAATAACAACAGTCCTGTGTACCACTAAATGTATCACACAGGGGGCTTACAGAAGTAAGTATAAAACACTATATTACAGTAGGGAAAAACAACAAAAACATGTGATTAAACAATGTACAAAAAAAAATTAAGAAGAATTATAAATATCTTCAATATATTTGATAAAAAGAACAAAAGAACTTTTACTAGAAATTAAATTACTAAAATTTGGAGGCCAGTTAATGTTTAATTTTTTCAAAGCTAATTTAAGAATATTTCTCTGTGAGACAAATTTTGAACATAGAAACAGAATGTGCTCAATGTCCTCATCACCTCCGGCGCTGCAGTTGCAAATTGTACTCGAACTTAAATTGAATCTATTCAGGTATTTTTTAAAGTTACCGTGACCTGTTAGAAATTGCGTAATTTTAAAGCTAGTGAAGAAGTGATGGTAAGACATTCTTATATTGACGTCTGGAAAAAATCTTTTCGTGATGCTTGCTGTATTTGATTTAATATATATTTCGTTCCATGATTTCAGGACACTTTCCCTCATAATCTTTTTAAAATAGGATTGAGGAATATTAACATTAAGATCAATTTCCCGCTTCGTGGCAGTCTTTGCCAGAAAGTCAGCCCTTTCGTTGCCATAAATACCAGAATGTCCACGTACAAAAGAAAAACAAACAGTAATGTTCTGATCTTTGAGGTGTTTGAGATGCTGTTGAATTTCAACAACAATATCATTCGAGGAAGAAATGTTTTTTAATGTTTCCAAGGATGAGAGTGAATCAGAACAGATCAAATAGTTCGAAGCAACACAGTTTTGTTGAACAATCCACTTGATGGCGAAATTTAAGCATAAAAGTTCAGCCACATAAACAGTACACTCGTCTCTGATTCTGTATTGTAAGTACTGAACTTCAATACCTTTCCGAAAGACAACAAAACCAAAACCCACCCTACCATCAATTTTACTGCCATCAGTAAAAACCGTGATAGGGAATTCTTCCTCAGAGTTTGAACTATATTCAATCAATTGTATGGCATTTCTCTCTGAAGGGTGGGGAAGATCAGAGGGAAGCAAAACACAATCATAACCTGAAGAGGAAGAGGCTGCGAGCTTTTCTCTGAGACCAATGTCATTTAAAATAACAATGTCAATTGGCGGAAAACCAGAAATTATAAACACAGCTTCATAACTTAAAGTTCGATATCCAGAAATAGCTCGAAGGAGTATTCGTCTTTGGATCCGTCTCAAAAGTTTAGAATTAATTTTCTTCTTTAACGAAACACCCCAAACCCTTGAGCCGTACATAATGAACGGTTGAATTCCTTGTTTATAGATAAGTGAATGCACGTTAAAATTGATGCCATAAGTGTTTCGTGCAACTCTGCCCAATCCCTGTTGCAGCTTTTCACACTTCTCTGATATGTAGGTTAAATGGGGCTTCCATGAAAATTTACAGTCAATAATAACACCAAGATATTTCATTTGCTTAACGATAGTCAAAGGAATACCATTAAGACATAGCTGGTAAGAGTCATAACAAATATTTCTTTTTTCAATGAACATAACCTTGGTTTTATTAGGGTTAAATTCCAGTTTAAAAGCTTTTGACCATTCAGAGGCAAAGTTTAAAGTCTCTTGAGCGTGTAGAAAAGTTTCATGAAGATTTTTACCTTGAAAACAAATTAAAATATCATCTGCGAAAGCTATGGCATCACAACACGCAGTAATATTGAGCTTAATTAGGAGATCGTTTATAATTATATTCCAAAACGTAGGTCCTGAAACTGAGCCTTGAGGGCAACCTCTTTCTAGTTGATGAACCGCAGAAACTGAACCAAGTTTCATTTTAGCCACTCTGTCATTTAAAAAATCAGTAGCAAGTGCAAAAATATTTGCCGGCAGATTCGCTTCCCGAAGGAGGTGTAGAATGCCAGGCCACCAAGCATTGTCAAATGCACCTTTTATATCTAGGAATACCAGAATTGTGTGGAGATTCCTTTTCTTGCCTTTTTGGACAATCTCCTGGAGACGTAATAGAGCGTCCTCGGTGCTTCTCTGAGGAGTAAACCCATACTGATCACATGAAAGAAAGTCACCGCGTCGCAGATGCCAGCAAATTCTGCTGACGAAAAGCTTTTCCAAACACTTTCCCAAAACAGGAAGTAAGCTTATACATCTAAGATTATCCAAATGAGGAGTCTTAAAATCATTTCCTTTGGGTATTAGCACCACCTGAGCACATTTCCAACTACGTGGAAAAGTATTTACACTTAAACAGACATTGAAAAGTTTGTGAAGAAAAGAAGGGAACATTGAATGAAACTGTTTGACTATTTCACCTGAAATAGAATCAGGACCAGGAGACTTATTTGACTTAAGCATAGCAACTGCTGTGTTGACTTCATCACAAGTAAAAGGAGAATCGAGGGGGGAATTATAATCAGTTAGCATTGACTGGCGTTTCTCCTTTTGCAAAGAGTCATCATCCTCCACTGGATCCGAAGGGAAAGACTTATGCAGCACCGCATTTATAGTTTCTTCTAAAGTGTTAGTTGTCTTACCACTTCTTAGTAGAATACCAGTTATTTCTATTTTCTTCATGAAATTTCTCTTGACACCGTATGTATAAATTTTTTTCCAAACATTGTGGACGTCAATAGTCGAAAGAAATGCCTTCCAAGAATCAGACTTAGCGGTAGTAAGCATTTGATTATATTCTTTTCTATATTTCATGTATTTACATTTATATATCTCTCTGAGGATTGGATTTCTAGACCTCTGAAATCTACGCCTGGAAGCATTAAGTCTTTTTCTCATACATCCAATTTCAATAGACCACCAAGGAACCCTATGGATACCATGGTGCTTAATAGGTATAGAAGAAGAAGATGCGTTGAATAGAATCAAACAAAATTCTTCAACAATAGAATTAAGGCAAGGACCATCGGTGCAATTTTCAATTGCACTAAGAATATGAGCAATGCGAGGAAGGCAAAACTCTCGAAAACGACACCAGTTTGCTTTCTTAGTGTTGAAAATTTTAAAAGGAGCAATTGATAGGTCACGCCAAGCAACAGAGATGCATAAATCAAATTCTATCATCATATGATCAGAAAGGGATTCGTTACCAGAAAGACCCCAACATGTTATATCCTGGAGCAGATCTGCACCCAAAACTGTGACATCAATATAACTTGATCCCTGGGTTCCACAAAAAGTAGGGCCGCAGTCCTCATTAACAACAAATAAATTGTTTGAAGAAATAAAGTCACTTAGTTTGTTTCCACGACTGTTTGAATAAGGACTAAACCATAATTCGGATTTAGCATTTGAATCCATGCTCCAGACAAGTCGATTAATATTCTTACGCATGAAGACTTGATTAATTTTATGAAGATCTAAATCAATATTCGTTGAGGGTTCAAAATAATATGACAAAAAAGTGAACATAGACGTTCCAATAGTAACATCCAATGTAACCATATTATAATCAGTATTTCTATAGTCTAAAAAAGTGGAAAAGTCACGTGATCGTACTATAATGGCCGCTTTAACACAGTCAGAATCAGGAACATGATAGATTCTATAGCTGCTTGGAAAACCTGGGAGAGATCCTTTGTAGCAGTGTGGTTCCTGAACTAGAGCACAGTCAATATTTTCCTTCTCCATGTTCAAGATTAACTGTTGCGTCGCAGATTTTGATTTGTGGAGATTTAATTGAACACATTTCAGATATTGTTTAGATGACTTAGCCATAATTAATTCGTGATTGAGTGTTCATTTTCATAAAAGCATGACTAGGACAGCTCTCTGTGAAAGGTTTGTGATCAACCTTCACTTTTTTACGTAAAGTATTCGTCTTGCGATTGAAACGGACACAATTTACGCAAACTTCAACATTTGTCTTCGAACAATCCTTTACTTTATGTTCTTCGGAACAGTTAAAACAGGCCATGGGTTTAACGCATTCAAAAGCTTGGTGATTGTACCCCAAACAGTTAAAACATCTATTAATGATTAGAAAATCATCCACTTCACACACACTCCAGTTGATTTTCAACTTATGTAGGTGAAGAATACATTTACGAACTAGGGGATGTATTTCTATAACAACGTGTCTCGTAAATTGAAAGTTCTTGAGAGTGAAACGAACTCTACACATACTCATGTTTTTATCAGATTCCGTTATTTCGGAATTTTGATCAAAGATCACTTTTAAAAGTTCCTCATTAGTGATTTCATTTGGAACATGCTTCACTAGAATGGTTGGATTTCTTCTTTTCGGCAGAGAAGTATTCAATTTCGGTGATTTTGATTTAATATCTGTTTGAAGACGATTCCGATCATTTTCAGATAAACATTTTACGAATATTTTATTTCCTCCAATATTTTTTAAATTACTAATACCCAATTGAGCTTCTGTAGGATTGATAGCAACTTTAATCATCTTCCTAACGTCATCAGACGAACACTTATCAGAGTCCACAACCAGACAAAAATCAGAAGGAATAGGGTTCTTCTTAATAACACTAGATGGCGCCACAATCTCAGCATAGCTAGGCTTACTTATGGCTTCCTTGAGACTTTGTTTACAACATTCCAAAAAGTTAGCACCTTTAATTCTTTCAAAATTCTTATAAATAGAAGATTTCAACTCACCCAGAGCTTGCCTGGCCTCCTCCCGAATCTGTTGATTCATATTGCATTTGGATTGAAGCGCTGATTCAATAATCCTGCACTGTTTTTCAAGAGCATCGTAAAACGCGTCATCACCTCTTTCCGCCATGTTGGCTTCTTTTCGTGCGTGCGCGCTTGTAATTCAAAATACATGAAGGGATACAACCTGTTATCGAATAACAAATCAATCATAACAAAGAACATTTGTATTGTACTTAATTTGATCCAAAGTTTTAGCATAAAGCTGTAGTGATTATTTACCAAATTTCTTGGAATAATATAACTAGAAATTATTTCATATATATATTATAAGGCGAGAGAATTTTAAGCAATCTATGAATTTATAATTCAAAGACAGTAATTATTAAGAATATATATAAAAAGTATAAAAAATCAACTTCTAAAAATATGCAAAGAAATAAAGATACAAAATAACAATCGTTTTTTTCAGAATGTGAATATTTACATTTTAAGTAGATACTTTCGAAAAGAAATTTTGTTTTCTTTGAAATGTAAAATTTATTTGAACAAAGTAACTTACAAAAAAAGAAAAGAATTCGAAGAGAATGTCTGAAATATATTCTTTAGATGTATCACTGTTAATTTAAATGTGCTTACAATGACATGTAAAAAGTTTCAATATTTTTTACAAACTTTGAAATATATAATTTCTGATTTTGATCCTGATGACAAATTCTTATTGCAAGAGTTGTTATCAAAGGTGAGGAGAACATTCTCTTCATTCTTTTCATATAAAATTTCTTATTGTTAAGCCATCACTTTATATGCACAGATATTACAGAAGCATTGTACAAAATGGTATTAAGAAATATATGCTCAAAAACAGACAACTGAAGATAAATAGAGTAAATATGCGATAAAAGTGAAAAATATTCAATCAAGAAATGCATACTAAACTGTAAAGATATGTTTTATATGCTTTTAACTTAATGTAAAAACTTCTAGTTTCCAGCATTGTAAAGAAAACTTCAAGATATATAGATTAGATAAAGCATTCAAAGATTTCTCAAATTGAATATGAAAGGCTTCCATTGTGTAAAGAAGATTTATGAAGTATATATCTTTCAGAAACTACGCAAGAAGGAAGCGAAAAGTGTAAATTGAATTAGGCATGAAATATTAATTCTATAAATATTAAAATTGGATGCATTTGTATGCGAAATTAATATACAGTTTCTCACAGCCGTTCCATTCCTTATTTAAAAAAGGAAGAATAATGCAATAAATATAGCATTTGTAGAATATGAATAAAAATGTACCTACTGAAAATTAGAATAAAAATTAATTTCGAAAAACTATATAAAACAAATACAATTCACATTTTAATAAATCTTATTGTTTATTGCAGATAATTTTTTTTACCTTAACATAGAGCTATATATCAGCATATGTTTATACAAAAATTAGTACAAATGTTTTCAAACTCTAGGAAGAAAAATTAATGGATTTATGTGTGGTGCATATCAATAATTAAAATATTTTTAGGTAAAAAAAAAATGTTTGAGGAGATATAAAGATGAGTAGGTGAAGATTTCACTCTCATTGTTCCTTTTAATTTTCAAGATGACATATGAATTAAGAAAAATAGTTAAAACTCAAATTTAAATAAATGTAATGAAACATTTTTAAATCTATTAACTATTTAAAAAAGACATTCCTCTAAATTTTCTGTTTTAGAAAGTATGCAAGCAAACGAAAATGATTTGTTAAACCTGATAACATCACCGAAAAAGAGGGTTTTAAAATAAATTATGGTGATACGATAATCCAGTATTTGTATTCTGCTTCGAACAAAAGGGCTTTGGTTTCTAGAGTGATATACTTTAAAAAAGGATAGCGAATTTTTGTCATCATACATAATTCATTTTTTTTTCAATAATTGTAGTAAATAATGCAATCACATAATCCGTATCATATGTTAATAACGCATATTATTACCACAGAAATATTTTACTTCATTATTCCTCAGTCGAATTATTTAATTAATTCCAGCAAGGAAATAAGCAAGAAATATATTTACTAAGTTTTTTCATTCATTCATCTATACAAATTTTTATCACTCCTCTCTCCTCCATCTTAGCTTAGTGAAACTTGTACAACCATAAATGTCAGAGTAAATATGATTGCAAATTAAAACTGCTATTAGACAATGAATTTTTCTTCATCTCGTCGTATGTGTTTAAGAAATCAAAACACTTTTTGTAATAAAGAAAATGCATATATATAATTTATATAATTTTAACTATATTAGTAATTGTAATGAATTTTAATTTATCAATCCCCGATAAAATAAAAACTATCGATGAAAATGAAAATCATGAATACATAAATGCACTATCATATCTCTTTGTTTATTAATACTATTGAACATGTTATTGATTTTTTTGTGATACCTTGTAATTATTTTTTGCTGAAAAGGTAATATTTATACTATAATATGTTGACTGAAATATAGAATGCTAATATATTCTTTACAGAAGCATTTGTCTGCAAAGCAATAACTTTTGTTTGATATTGATCTTACAGCAATGAAATACCCTTGTTATTGTAATAAGATAATACAAAGGAATAAATTAAAAAGGTGTGACATTGTAAACGAAGGTATATAAATGTATTTTCAACTGTTAAAAAACTGTATTTATTTTCTTTGAAATTTGATTTCAGAAACTTGAAATGTATTTCGAGGGATGACTATGCATTCAGTAACGGTGATTTCAAAATAATGTTAAATGTACTAAAAATGATTAAAGCAGATTGTTATTTAAATTTTTTTTCTACAAGACGGACAAGTCATTAGGATACTGAAATTACAAGAGCGTAGAAGAGTTTTTTTAAAGAAAACAAACAGAATTTACGTTTGATTTACAATCGAATGCAATCAAGCAAATTATAAGAATTCTAAAAAAAAAAAAATTATATACTTTCATTCAATTATATTAATAATGGTAAAAAAATTTCATATAACTAACTAATTTAGTGCATGTGATTTCTTTTTAAAGTTTATATATATATATATGACCCAAAAAGTGTTTTTGCGAAAGTTAAGATTTAAAATTTTTGTTTGTGTTGTTCACAATTATACTGCTTGTGTTTTTATTAATTTCATTCATATGTTATATTTTCAAAAACATTCATTTTTGAACATTTTATTCACTATGTTTTATTGAAAGGTTACTACGCTGATTAATTTTCGCTCTTTTTTTAAATATATCAGTCTCATGTACATGTAGCAGCTATATAAAAATAATACTTCCTAAATACATATAAAATTTCTTGAAATGAAATGAAATATAATTAAATATACATAACAAAAACTTCGTCTGAAACATATTCCAAATATAAGACCTTTCTTAACGAGCGAAATGATCTTCTTTTTTCATTTTTCTATATCAGAAATATGTGAAGGATAATTAAAAGAAATTGTACGAAAAATTTAATTTCATCATTTCATAGTATTGTCTTAAAAATCAAACTTTACTGAACTTTTGGTTATATTTTATTGGTTCGCTAATATAACTTATGTGTCGCGCACTATAGTATTGCTAATACTAATTTTATTTAATTATTTTACCACCTTTGATGATTACTATAATTGACATACTATATTTAAAAATTATAATTCTTAAAGCTAAAAGTGGTAACATCTATTAAATTCAAAATGATTAATTGTAATTAAATTAAAAATAGCGCATCATTTATATCCCAGAAATTCGTCACTGTAGCTTCTCCAGACATTTCAATCTTTTCAGCCTTCTTTGGAGAATAATCAGCTTCCAGTGTAAAATGATTAATTCGGGTCTCATAATCAGTGAGACAACTCGTTCGAGTCTGCAATCAAATTTTGATTTAACAACTACTTGCTGTCAAATCAAAACTAAACTATGCAGGATTGTTATTTTCTTTTGTATCTCTAACAGGTTCTAGAACTCATTTGGAAACCTTACTCACCTTAAAAATTCCTCAAGCGTTAAAGTCAATTATTTTTTAATACATCTTCCCATATAACCAATCTTTCTTTGAACATTACTTCTCATTACATTAAATTTTCTTCTAACTTCAATTTTATATGATTCATTATAAATGAGGGATTAAGAAGTGATATTCAGTTCGTTTAATCTCATGAATTTAGTTAATAACTTCAAACAATATATTCCTGAGGAATTTATTATTTTTATTTTAAATAAATTGCCTTCAGTCATTTACTCACTTTTATTTAATTTTGTATTCATTTGAGAGATTTGATTCTAATTTTGGGATCAAAAGTAATACTTCTCGAACAGAAAATATATTTTTGATGATTATATCTGTGATATGAGAATGTATTCCCATTCATTAAATGTAAGAAAACGATTATTTAAGATATAAATTTAGCATACATTTGTAAAAGAAAACCGACCCAAAAGTATAAATCTCTTTTCCGTTATTTTCAGTTGAATATATTGGAACTAAATTCACTTAATTTTGATATTGGAACATTACTTGGTCTCTCAAATTTTTATGTAAATCGAATTTATTAAAATTCTCTAATTTGTAATAAAACTATAAATTCATTATAAGATACATATATAAAAATATCATTAAAACCTTTAAGAACACAGGAGGGTTAGAGTAACATCACGTGATGGCTCTATCTGCGATCTTGTCACTAACAGTCCTATTGGGGAATTTTCGGACCTTAGAAATTATTTTTATTACAAAGCTTCCTCCGAAGAAGAGAACGTGATCATGCAAATTAAGACTGGTATATATATATATATATATATATATATATATATAAAGTATAAGCTTTCAAGAGGGAAGAAATAGGATAGACTTCTAGCTGAGCAGTAAATAAATTGTTTTAGAAATGTCGACTCTTCATTCAGACCCGAAACCCTTACAATCAGAACACGGTGCCGTACTCAATACGCTAGCGCGTTTTAAGGCCTAAATATGACATATTAGTGTTATTTATGTTGAATGCAAAGTCTAGTAATATTATAGAAGTGATATAAATCGGAATATGAGCAAAAAATTAATTTAATTAAAATGAATACGAGAAAAATAAAGTTATAATTATATTGATTTTTAATTTGCGATTTATATTACATATTTAAAACAAAATCAGAGACGAAATTTAAACTTACAAAGATTACTTCTATCATTCGGAAAACTCACTGATATTTGTTGAACAATTATCGTAACTTAACAATTATTGTAACTTTCCAGATATATTTGGTTATTTTTATACGATTTGTGCATACAATTAGGGCAATCAGTGCAACTCATAGTTGGGTAGTTATTTTTCTTTCGTCCCCACAAGTTATACCATTCCTTTGTTTTTGGAGGTTCTTTTGGATCCGAAGCTTCCAATTAATTGAATTGCTGCTTGATAACGTTTTTGCAACTTCTCGGCAATGATAGTGCAGCGGTTCGCCAACAGGCAGATTAGTCAACGATTGTGGAGACCACCAAACAGATTCTGCGGGCGCTCCTCGCCAAAGGCAGCAACCCTGGAGCTCGCTCTACTTCACTTCCAAGAAGTGATTCATTCTCTCCCTTTCGACTTGCGCACTAACTTGATGCTCGCTTGGAGCTCGTTGTACGAAGTTCAATGTTGTGTAAATAAATAAATATTAGAATGTTTAGCATGTGCCACTGTTTAACCAAAACCCGCAGCAGTGGTGACCCTGATTGTGAATTCCACCTTTAGATTAAAATGGATTAAAACTTTTCAACGATGTGCACGTGTCCGACAAACAAGGTAAGCTCTCATGATCTCTCTGTGTTTGGTTCAGAAATATTTATTTTAAATTAGCAATTTAACTATTTTTCTTAATTCATTATTATTAATTAATATTTCATACTTCGCGTTTCTATATTTTTCAAAAATGACTGAGAATAGTAATGCTCAACAACACGTGTCACGTGTCGCTGCTAAACTTCCACCGCTGTGGAAGCAGAATATAAAGCTTTGGTTTCTCCAAACAGAAGCAAATTTTGAGCTTTCTGGCATTACTAATGATGTCACTAAATACAATAATGTTATTGCTGCAATTGACTCTGAAATTCTGTCGGTGGTTTCCGATTTACTGTTTGACCCACCACACGCGGATCGGTACACCACACTAAAAAACCGATTAATTCAAGAGTTTTCAGATTCGGAAAATCTACAAATTAGAAAATTGCTTTCTGAACTACAATTGGGTGACGATAAGCCGTCTCACCTCCTACGAAAAATGAAAGAATTAGCAGGCACTGCGATAAACGATGATTTTTTAAGAAACTTGTGGCTTCAACGACTCCCTGCCGAAATCCAAACAATCATTTCCGTAAGTTCCGAAAAATTAGAAAACCTAGCGAAATTGGCGGATAAGATTGCTGAAGTTCGCGCTTCCCCGTTTACTCAAAATGTATACGCCGTTTCGGGTCGCTCCGAGCAATCGTCCGATTCTCCTCACTCCCCTTTGAATGAAATGGTTGCACTTCGAGGTGAAATCGCCGCTCTCAGCAAGCAAGTAGAACGATTGTCTAGAGACCGATCAAGGAATCGCTCTCGCACGAGGTACGGTAAATCACCTTACAGGAGCAAGACTCCCTCGCGGAGGGAGAATTACCATTATAACGATGAATTTTGTTATTATCACAACCGGTTTGGCTCAAAAGCTAAGAAATGCCGGGAGCCCTGTACTTTTGCCAAGGCTTCGGAAAATTAAACAATGCTATCGACGCCAATATTTCAGCGGCAGACGTTTCGATAGCACCACAATCTGGCCGCCTCCATATTTTTGATCGAAAAACCAATATAAAATTCCTCATAGATTCAGGATCTGATGTATCATGTTTACCAGTTTCTAAAACGAACAGAAAATTAGTCCCAGAACCCATACAACTAACAGCAGCTAATAACATAAAAATATATACGTATGGATCTAAATTATTAGATGTCGATCTTGGCTTGCGAAGAAGTTTTAAGTGGCAATTTATTTTAGCATCCGTTCCTTTCGCAATTATAGGCGCAGATTTTTTAAAGCATTTTGACCTAATTATGGACTTAAAACGACAAAGGCTTATCGATACAATTACCAAACTAAATCGCTATGGTAAAATTCCCGCTGGTCTTAATACTGCGTCGATAAAGTTAAGCTCCGGAAATACAGTTTATCACAAAATTTTAGCGGAATTCCCTGACCTAACAGCACTTACTTCTAAAATTAAAAAAGCGCCACATAATACGATGCATTACATCGAAACTACTGGACCACCTGTCCACAGCAGGCCTAGGCGTTTAAACCCAAAATTGTACAATATTGTAAAACAGGAATTTCAATTTATGATGGAGCAGGGTATTTGCAGACCTTCCAAGTCACCCTGGTCATCTCCACTTCATGTAGTCCCAAAAACCTCAGGTAGCATTCGACCAGTAGGAGATTATCGTAAATTAAATGCATGTACAACCCCTGATAGGTACCCGATACCCCATATACAAGATTTTTCTAACGCACTTTACGATTGTAAAATTTTTTCAAAGATTGATATTGTACGCGCATACTTCCATATCCCCGTCCACCCGGATCATATTCAAAAGACGGTCGTATGTACGCCATTTGGCTTATTCGAGTTTCCGTACTTAAATTTTGGCCTCTGTGGGGCAGCCCAAACGTTTCAGAGGTTCATGAATGAAATTTTAGGTGAACTCAAATTTTGTTTTGTCTATTTGGATGATATTCTGAGTTTTAGTAAAAGCGAGGCTGAGCATAAGTCTCACGTTCGTGCGGTATTCCAAAAACTCCAACATTACGGGTTAACAATTAACTCTTCTAATTGCGTTTTCGGAGTATCAGAAATTTCCTTTTTAGGACATCTCGTAACGCAGCAAGGAACAAAACCATTGCCTGATAAAGTTGAACCAATATTAAATTATCCAAAGCCTAAAACAATAAAAGAACTTCAACGATTTCTTGGAATTTTGAATTTTTTTCGCCGATTTTTACCTAACGTAGCCCAACACCAGATCGCTCTAAGTGAATTTTTAAAGGGCACTAGAAAAAACGACAACAGGGTAATCGAATGGACTACCCAAGCCGAACAGGATTTTTGTACTTGCAAAAAATTAATTGCAGATGCGACTCTTTTGGCACATCCGAAACCAGATGCAGAATTGATACTGCACGTAGATGCATTCGACTTTGCGATCGGAGGTACAATGTTCCAAATAATCGATAACGAACCCCAACCTCTCGCGTTTTTCTCTAGAAAATTATCCCAAACGGAAAAAAATTATAGTGCTTATGATCGCGAACTGCTAGCTTCATATGCTTCCATTAAACATTTTATTCACATGCTTGAAGCTAGGGATTTCAAATTATTTACCGATCATAAACCATTCACTCACGCCTTTAAACAACGTTTAGATAAATGCTCACCACGACAAGCCAGACAGCTAGATTTCATATCCCAATTTACGACAAATATTTGCTACCTCCCAGGACACGAAAACATAACAGCGGATAGCCTTTCCAGAATAGCTTCTATCGAAATGCCCAACCCTATCAACTATGATGAGATTGCAAAATCGCAAGAATCGGATTTAGAGCTTCAAAATTTAATTAATAACCCTCAAGGATTACAGTTAAAGAAAATAGTTATGCCAAATTCTGACATCCCTTTATTTTGCGACTTATCTACAGGAACTGCTAGACCTTATATCCCAAAGGATTACCGCCAGCGGATTTTCAGTCAATTGCACAATATGTCTCACCCCGGTATTCGAGCTACTACAAAATTAATTCGCTCACGATTCGTGTGGCCATCAATAGGTAAAGATTGCTCTGCTTGGTCTAAATATTGTATACCGTGCCAAAAGGTAAAAGTAAGTAGGCATACCAAAACTCCATTAGGCTCTTTTCCTGACCAAACACGGAGATTTGACCATGTGCACCTTGATATCATCGGACCTTTCCCACCGTCAGCTGGAAATTACTATTGTCTTACGATGATAGACCGTTATACACGGTGGCCGGAAGCCATCCCGATACCAGATATAACTGCGGAAACAGTGGCAAGAACTTTCTACAACCATTGGATAACACGGTTTGGATTGGTTGTCCTTCTCGCAAAACAAACGATCAAGGCCGCCAATTTGATGGTTCTCTTTTTAAAGCACTAGCCTGTCTACTAGGAATAAAGAAAATTAGAACGACGGCCTACCATCCTCAATCGAATGGCTTAATAGAATAGTTCCACCGCCCTTTAAAAGCGTCTTTAAAAGCTTACAACACGGCGCAATGGGCATCCGCCTTACCAACAATTTTGCTTGGTTTTCGAACTGCTTTTCGAGACTTCATTCAAGCAACAACGGCTGAACTGGTGTACGGTACCACCCTCCGACTTCCAGGAGAATTTTTTCATCCTACGCCTTCCGACATTCAGCCAAAGCAACTAGTGGAGGATTTAAAAGAACATTTCTCTCATATCCGACCACGACCTACTTCGAATCATGGAACAAAAACAGTTTTCATCCATCCCGATCTGAAAACGTCAACACATGTTTTTGTCTGACATGATGGCATATAGAAAATCCTCCAAGCAGCTTACGAGGGACCCTTCAAAGTGATGTGGTGAATTGACAAAGTCTATGATGTTGATATTTCTGGTCGTAAATCCACCCTGCCATTGGACAGACTAAAACCAGCTTTCGTCGCAAATAATAGTGACTTTCCAGAAACAGACTTGCCTCCACCTAATCAAGACATTACAACCACGCGTTCTGGACGGATTGTTCGTTTTCCAGAACGTTTCGTATCTTAAAGATACTGCGGGGGTAGTGTGCAGCGGTTCGCCAACAGGCAGATTAGTCAACGATTGTGGAGACCACCAAACAGATTCTGCGGGCGCTCCTCGCCAAAGGCAGCAACCCTGGAGCTCGCTCTACTTCACTTCCAAGAAGTGATTCATTCTCTCTCTTTCGATTTGCGCACTAACTTGATGCTCGCTTGGAGCTCGTTGTACAAAGTTCAATGTTGTGTAAATAAATAAATATTAGAATGTTTAGCATGTGCCACTGTTCTAACCAAAACCCGCAGCAATAGAATCAAACGCCTCTGCTGTAAGTGTGGTTTCAGGAGCAATAATGCCAAAATTTTCGAAAAACCGTTCCTGTACTTTAGAGTGTTATCGAGTGATGACTACTGAAGCATAATTTGGCTTTTTATACTTGAAAGGTTCAAAAATTTGTAGAAAATCGTCATAAGCCATCTTAAGATTCTTTTAGCTACAATGCATATTTTTGGTACTCAAAAAGTGTTGAATCTTTGACTCTTGACTTCAAGGGAAGAATGCGCAATCTTCCATGGAAGACAATATCTGATAGAGAAAAAAAGGGAGAGTGCTGATAAAAAATAATAATAATTTTGTATCAATTTAGCATTGAGTTTTATTTTATTATTTATTTATTTATTTATTTTGTATAAAGCACAATAAATCATTAAATAAACATCAATAGGACTGAAGAAACATGAAATAGAACATAGTACAGAAATAACGTAATAACACGGGTGGCATATTCCGTTCGTTAGATGAGACGTTCTAGAAAAAAGTAATCAAAAAGGACTGATCAAAATACAACCTTCAACTTTAAACTCAAGTACCTCACTAAATGAACTTTGGAAGGAGGTTAAATAAGGTACATGTGTTAGTCACGTGATAATTCTGAAATTCACAGCTCTTTCTTCCTCGAGATGCGTACTTAGTACGCCGTCCGTGCTCTTAAAGTTTAAGATAAATTTTTATTTGCATTTTTCTAGTTCGTGTTGTATCTTGAAGAGATTCTTCCATTCTGACATTAAACTAAATATTCATGGGATAATATAAGGAATTAAGATTCTCCTTTATCTTCAAGTAGAAATATGTCAAAATGTCTATACATGTTTGGAATAATTTTGGCAGATTTACTGTCAAATGAAGAAAGTTTAAATTTCCTACAACTCTAAAATACCCAGATAAAGTCTTTTGTATCTGAGAGTAAAATAAAGAGGGATTAATATATCAGCTATATAATTAAAAATAAGAATATTTTATAAGATAACATATGAATTGTTTTTCCAAGAATCTTTAAGTAGACAGACATTTTAATGTCTCAATATTTTAGTTCATCTAATATTTTAATCGTTTAAGTTATTTTACTACGTTACTAGTACTCAGAGTAATTTGCACGACATTTTTGATAAATATATATCACTCTTTTGGAAGCACACTTATCCAATTAATATCAGCAATAATAATGGATTTCTTCTATTTTTAATTTTCTATAAATGTACAATAGAAAACTAAAACATTTCACTAATTTTAATAACTGTTTGAATCACTTTAAATTAATAAGTGCTGATTGAGGCTGAAAATAAAAAGTATATCAATTATTTCATAACAAATGAACCTCATTTGAAATATGTTTGTATATAGGCACTATAAGAAATTAAATTTTAATTTTACTGCTTCTGAAAATATTTAAATCAGAAGACTGAACAATAAATAAGCAATTAATCCATTTTTGATGTTAAATTAATGAACTCAATTAAGAAAAGTACTGAGCTGAAAAATATTTGAAAAGCTATAAACGTATACGTATGTAATAGAGTAAACACAAAATATTGAAATTGTCTCTATTCATGGATGTTAAATATGCTAACACAAATCATATTATTTGAGTTGTTTTAAAGCATAAATCAGAATAGAAACTTGAAACAAAGCTGTATATTTGTTATCTGGATGAGTTATTGCTTTGACAGGAGAAGAAAGCTTTGGCAGAGAAATAAAACGATTATTTTTATAATCTTTTCAGACAATAAATTAGCTTATTTATAGAAATCGAATTAATAATAAACAGTTAATTCATTATGTATGTTATCATAAAGTGATTAGATATCCCTATCTTTAATATTTATGAAATTTTAGTGGGTTCTTTTATGTAAGATAATATTAACACCTTTTATAGATAAAAGTTTTATTAGCCAGAAAATTATATTACTAGGACATTACTACAGATTCCTTTGAAACATATTGAAAAGTTTGTTTAATTGATTTATGGAGCAGTGATTTTAACAGTAGAATGAGATATTAGTATCGTTTTTAATTTATTGTTCATTAAAGTTAAGGATTATTCAATCGAAATATCGATAAGGTTTATTATTTCATGATTCAATAATTCCGATATGAATGATTGAATCCTGAAATAATGAATGTTACACGAATTTATGAATTCGGATTTAATTTTTACGTAGAAAATTAGTACTTACTTACAATAGAGAGTTATGTTAATTTATTTCTTTATTTAACTACATACTATTTTATTATTTAGGTATTTAAATGAGTTTTTTATTTTTAATATAATTTTACTATAAACATTTTCTTAAATTCTTAATATATATGCAACTGTTGAAGGAAAAAAATATTATTAATGAAACAAATTAAAAAATATTGTGAGTCGTATTGTGTGTGTGTTTGCAATTAAGAGCAATTTTCATTTATGAAGTATTTCGTTGAATCAAAAGCGGGTGTATATACAATGAGTTTTGTTTTTCTTAAACAAAATTCTCATTCACGGTTTCTAAAACTTTCTTTATGTTTTGACTTGTAGCCCCTTGGGTTTTATTTCTATTTATGTAACATTAATGTTTGTACATATAGATTCATGGTGCGATTAGAGACCACATTTTAAAAAATTGTTTTTATTTTACTGAATTTTTCAGTGCTTGAATTTTCAAAATCAAATTTAGCCATAATTTTCATTATATCGCTTATACATTTTCTCTTTAGTGTATAAACGATTTCGAAGCACCATTTCCTTTCTCAGGAAATAGTGCTTTATAATCATTCAGAACATCGTTGTTTTTACGCTGCTTTAATTTAAATTGTGACTCTAGATTTAGCTTACTTTTTAACTTAGTGATTTCCTATATTAAATGGTGTTCATCTTTGTATGAAACTGTAAAATTATTTTTTATCTTAAGGTGAAATTACCTTTTCTGCTTTTGGAAACTCTTAATGTCTCTAAATCATACAAAAAGATTATATTTCTTAATTTCACTAGTGCGGGTGGAAATTAGAAGGAATAATTGATAAACAATAAAATTATGCAGACACTCATTGTTCATAGAATTCATATTTTTACTCTTAAGCTAAGTGTAACAATCGTAGATAAAGACGCCACATAATTTTAAGGTCTGATAACCCTTTTCTCTGTGTCGCACATGTTAAAAAAATAGATCCATCTAATAAATATTTCTCATTAATTAGAATTATTTATGTCTGATACACTTTAAATAATTTTCTACAAAATTAAGTTAGTATTTGAAATTTATTTTATCTAAATTGTATCAGTTTCGCATGAAAAGGAGCGAATAGCTCTTGAAATTAGCAACAAATGGAAATTTTTGAAATAATGTTAAATTACTCGTAATAGTGCAACATTGCCTGCTTTGGATCTTACGCCATAACACCCAACAGTCAATCACTCACGTAAGTTACTCATAAATAGTTTTCATTCCAAAAATTTATTCACTTGGAGAAATATGGAAAGGGCATTTCCATGTTTTTTTTTTTTACATCAAGATCAATTCGTTTTCATTATATTAATAAACCGAATTTGAGGTGAAGTAAAAAAAATAATAATATTTCGGCATCGTTATCTTTAAAACCAATTATTTTGCTCTTTTTACAAAAGCTCGTTAGTTTCTTATGTTTTCAGTTACAAAAAAAAAAAAAATTCAATAATTAGTCATTTGCTATACATATATTGTAATTAAGCTGAAACTTTATCTTTTACATACATTATAAAATAAAATCTAATAAGAAAATAACGCTGATTTTTAATCTTCCATTCCAAGAATTTTCAATGGAAATTAAGATTACTTGCCAGTAACATAAGCTTTTAATAGATAAACTGTTTAATTATTAGATACAACTATGATTACATTTTCTGAATAGGTGATCCGTCATTTTTATTATACTTTTTACTAAATCTGTTAAAAGAATATTATGTAATAAAACTATAAATGAGTGTCATAATATTGGTTGAAATTTGTATTATTTAATGGATATCGCGTGTGTTTTATTAATTTATTCAGAAGCCAGGAAATATATTTTTTGAAACTTTCTTTAGTTTTTTAAAAAAAAGGTTATGATTTTGTGTTACTTTATATATATATATATATATATATATATATATATATTATTGATCAATTATTACTTTGTAATATTATCTAATTAAGTTTAGACTTAAATTTTGATTTTTGAATTTTAGAAATAAATATATTTACCAAAAGTTAATTCCTTGAAATACTCAATGCTACTTTCTTCGTCTCTTTAGAATAACAAAATGTCAATGAAACAAATTATTAAAATATATGGTGTCTTAAGCAATATATTTAATGAAATGTATTCATTCATTATAACAATTATTGAGCACAATGTACTACAAATGTTCTATTTAGTTTTGAATATTTAATATTTCCACTTATTAATCACAAACGCATTACTTTGAAAAAATTTAGTTTTTACAAACATCTTACGGATTTCAAAAAAAATATTTATATTTTAAATGTTAATAGATAAATACGTATGTGCTTTTAATGAATTTGTCTCACGCAGTTATAATAAATATTTGATTCACTGTTCATAGGAAATTAATTTGAAACCTTAAAATATATATAACAAATGAGGCAATGGCAAGAAATGAATGGTCATCTTTGAAATAATTGATTTGCTAATATATAATTACTACACAGATTGTTTATGTTATAAAATGATGCAAGTTTCTAATATATATTAGAGACAACGAATTAATTAAGAATTTAATTGAACATTGTGTTGTTGAATGATATTATACGTTATTACTCGTATTTCAGAAAATCCCCTTGATATATATACACATATTCGAAATTCTTAGAAAAAAATATTTTGAAACAATTTACGTTTGAAATTCATTTAATTCCTTCAAAATTTTTATACTTATTACTTAATTTTTTTTTATTTCATCAACATGTACTTAAAGAATTTCTACCATATATATTTCTAATCGATGTTATAATTCAGCAACTTAACATATTAAAATTATTTGAACATATATATAATATCTAATATAAAACAAACATTATTTTGTATTTGTTAATACTAAAATACCACTATGTGTGTATGTGCAAAAAATAAGCCATTGAATGTTAAATGAATACGAAAAAGAATATTACAAATAATTCAAAAATAATGCAACACAATATTAAAATAAATAAAATTCCAAAGTTATTATAAAATAATTAAAATAATAGGTAGAATATTTAAAAATGATTTATTTAAGATCATTTACTTATATTTATTTTTTTAACAAAAGTATTTTTTATTTTCAAAAATTTAAACAATACTTTAAAACACAGTATCTAAAATTCTTTAAGATACATGGTTCGCAGATGAAACATAGGTTTACAATGATGAAAAATAGGTTTACTAATTCATCTTTCATTCATGCATTTTCCTTTAATTCAAAATGAATCATATGAAATTTAAAGCATTTGCATTATAAGAATTAACTCATTTTTTCAAGATTTTTCGTAAATGTAAGGATGAAAGATGCCATATTCTGTACGAATATGAATTTTCAACTATTATACTTATACAGGGTGCTCACTAAAAACCATCTTTTCAATCTATGTTTGGAAACTATAGTAGCTATTATTTTAAACGAAGTGTCTAGATGTTATAGTTAAGTAGTTTAAATCTACAGTTTTATATTGGTATAGCACCATCAAGTTAAAATAGAGAAGCTAGCGATCCTTTCTCGTAATCTCAAACAGATGTGGGTAAAAATCAAATACAAAGTTGTAAAGTATACTTTGTATGAAAGTGCAATTTAAGGACAATAAAGCCAAGAACAGAAAATGTGGGATGCTAGATAATTTGTTCTCAACTTTAAGCACTATTACGGTACAAAAATCATTATAAAGAAGGAAAAAACATGTAGTTTCAAATGGACTTTTATTTTCGGTGTTCGATATGTTGTTCGTTCAACTACAATGCTTAACTCCACAATTTTTTTAAAAAAATTTCATTCTTAAAAACAGTTTATTTGCAGCCACAAGCAACAATAACGCATCGTTTCAGGCCCTGAAATATTCGCTGAGAGGTAGCGCATATCAGCAGTTTAAAGTATCCTCACAGGAAAGTTTTAATGTGGTGAAATTACACTCTAAAAGAAAAAAAAAAAAACGACGCACCTAGAAGGAGGCAAACTATTGTAATGAAATTTTGTAGGCATTTATATTTGGACCAAAAATGCAAATAGTTAAAATATGATGTTCAGAGAATGAAAAGCGGGAGCTACAGCGCATCCGAACTGCACACTCATCAGGTGTACTGTACATAAGAAATGATTCTCAATCTCATAGTCAAATTTTCTGTTGCATTGCGATTTAGAATACATTTCAACGACTGAAGAAAGGCCTCACAGCAGGTTTCGAGCTTATTACGATCAACTGTCAGAGTTTGAAAGAGGAAGTATCATTGGATTGAAAGAGGCAGGTTGGGCAAATTGGAGAATTGTTCGTCATGTGGGTGGAAGCGATGCGGCGATTAGAAGATGCTGGCTAGAATGGGTGGAGAGTAGCAGATTTCAGTCTCAGGAAATGGTAGCAATCGACCTAGAACCACAGCAGATCGGGAGGACATAGTGAATGTCAGATAAACTGTCACAGCGCCTGATTCATTGTTATCAACTATCAGACGTGCGACCCACAGACGAGTGTCCACCATGACCATTCACACACAGCTGATAGAGCGAAGACTATGCACGTACCAACTACTACGCCACCTACCCCTCACGCCTGCACACTGTCAAGTCAGATAATTGTGGCGTTTGGCTCAATCAGGTTGGAATGATGCTGACTGAGGACGCATAACGACGAGTCTCGCTTCCAACTGTGTCTTGACGAGCATCGAAGACATGTCTGGAGAAGTCCAGGCCAGAGTGCCGATCTTGCTTTCACACAAGCCCTCAACCAGGAGTTATGGTCTGAGGTGCCATTTCCCTTGATAGCCGGACCTTTTAGGTCGTCATTAAAGGCACACTTACTGCACAATGATATGTCGACGACATTCTGCGACCAGTTTTGCTACCCCTCCTTTTTCAGTACCTTGACCTTATTTTTCAGTAAGATAATGCCAGATCACATACGGTATTGTTGTTGAACTGATGTTGTTATGAACTGTCTCAAAGCTTGTCAAACATTTCCTAGGCCAGCCAGATCTCTCTCCAATTAAGCATGTCTGGGATTTGATGGGAAAACGACTGCATTTACCAGGGAATGTTAATGACCTATCCGAACAATTGCAGCAGATTTGGCAAGAAATACCGTAGGAAATCATCAGGGAGCCTTATCACTGTATGTATGTTGTGAGGCTCCTTGTATCCAGGCTAGACGTAGGTAAACACCTTATTGAACTTGTTAACTTGTAACTCTGTAAGAAATCATTCAATTTTTCTGAAATTTTATAATTTTCTGTTTTGTACATAATTGTCCCATCCGCCAATTTTTGTCTCCATCGGACAACTCCTTTTTTTTTGCGTCGGTTTTTTTTACAGAGTGTAGATATGCATTGAGGAATTTCTTCGAAAGAGCCATATGCGATGAATTAATGCTTAAAAAAGTTTCCTGCTGGCATTGATTTAATTTTGATATCTTATGCAGATGAGCATCGTTATGTTCGAACCATACGTTTAGAAGTTGAAGCAATAATATATTCTTACCAAAATTGGATATTACACCTGTAAAAGCTCCTAATATCCTGATCCGCGTAATCTGCCCCCCTGAAAAACGATCGAATGCACATTACATTTTAAGGAACGTTTCCGTCTAATATTATTGGTTCGATATAAATCTACCAAAGCTGTAAAGTTTTTCGGCATCCCCAATTAATAAAACATTTTAAGGTGTTTTCCTTAGGATTTAATTTCCTTCCAATTAATAAAGCTTTTTTAGGTGAATCCGTACTTCATTCACGAATTTCCAAATGTGACTTTTTGAGAGGTCACGTTTTTCAAATTGATCTGCCTTGTTCAACTTTGAGGATGTCTGAAGGCGTATGCAAAATGTCTTCTAGTTGAACTTGACACACAACTTTAATTAGTTCGAAGTGGTTGGCTTGTGATTCATTTTACTTAAACGTTTTACAATATTTCGAATGGTTTCCTTGATCGATGTTGGTTTACAGGCAAACGTGCTCAGTGACGGTGCATTAATATTTGTGCCTTACTCCCACATTCACCTTAAATTATTATCTAACAATACTTATTATTAGAAAACTTTCCATGATTATGAAATTTAAAGTAAAATCGCTTAGCACAAAAATTGAAATTTATTATAAATTTCAATAATACTCATATACGATGCGATTAGGTTATCATTAATGGATAAATTGGGATTATTTGTCGTGAGAGACAATTTTTATGATTGGCATTCAATATGAAGGTGAATTTTTATACGCTCCTAATAAATCAAGCTGCCACAACATCCTATCGCACTCGAAATCCGTTTCTTGCACCACTAAACAACGGTGCCATCTAATTTAAGTCGAAATTTGTTTCTTTCTTTTCTTCTGCATTCTTTAACGTCCCGAAATCAAAAAATCATAACCAAAAAAAATAATTCGTTTCATATATTCTTTTCTAAAATCATTACACTCAAGGTACTTTTAAGAACAATGTAGAATACAATTTCTAAAACTTTCTTATTCACATATTCCCCGTATTTCTTATCGTTTTCGAAGGAACGATAATGTAAGTGTTTTCCGCCAAGCGTCAATTTTACCCTGTAGCAAAGACTTGGCAAACCCGTAAACCCATGGGCGTATATAGCCCTTCTGGTGTAAACATACGGGTCACGGAGCTGGATCATATGGATGAATATTCAAACTTTTTACTGTACGTAAAATTACCAAATAAAATTCCTCCGTGCATCGTTCATATCATGTTCCATTACTATGGAAATATTTTAGTACATTAAATCAATTATAGTCATAATTTTTTCTATATTTTTGTTCAGAAACACTTGTAAAGTTTAGCTCGTTATAAAAACATCGCGGCCCGTCTTTTGTGAATGAGCAGCACACAATGTATACCTAAACATCGAATTTTCTGAAGAGCGCGGTAATGAACTACTAGACGCAGGAAAAGAAAGCAATACATGGATCATGCAAAAAAGCAGCATCCAATCTGTCAGCAGTAATCTTTGTTATAAATCTTCCAAATAGAAATAAAACCAATAGTTTGCTCTTCCCAACAATACTTATTTTGATTAATTGCAGAGATAGGTATAAAAATTAATTATGAGCCAAATTATTATGTTAACAAAAAGCAAATTATATTGATTTTGTATATTTTCTTATGTTTGACACAAGACTTACCTACCATATATTTTATATTTATTTGTACTAATTTATTTAAGTTTCGACCGAGAGGAATCTGTGACATAAAAAAAATTCAATTTCATTCAATCTATATTTTTCTTTCTTTTTCCATTTCTCCTGAATCGTTTTCGAGTCTAGAAAAGATTCTTCAAAAGTGATTGATGAAAGATTTCCAAAAAGGAGAGTTCAAATTATAGCGCTCATCCAGAGAAAACCAAAAGAAATTCAGAAAAAAATGTTCTTCCTAGGATTTTTTTAAAAGTAGAAACAAGAAAGGATGAAGAAGAATAACAAATGAAATAAAAATGACAAAGTTATATGTCTACGCATATCACTTGTGGAATTTGGTTGATTTCCTCGGTAAAAATGAACTACAAGAAAAATATCACGTATATTTGATTACCAGATTACGTATTAAAGATATTGAAAAAAACATGAATGACATTATCGATTAATTGGCGAATAGTTAAGAAGTTTGTCTCTTATCTTTAAATGGAATTTTGAAAGATTATATATATATATATATATATATATATATATATATATATATATATATATTTAAAGGTTTGAAAATTTGCTTTTAATTAAATACATTGTCGCCAGTTTTGAAATCTATACTATGCATTGTGATGTACGACGTAATCTATCGGTTGATTAATGAGAAAAAATAAGAAAATATACTTCGAGATTGCTTTGCATTCAACAATTTAAGAAGATCCAATAAAATTGTAAATGCGTTAAGTCTCAGCGATCATGATAGTTGGCAGAATTCCAGCCAATTTAACCCCAATTATACCATTAGAATCATTGTTTAGAGAGAAATTGCTGATTAGGGGGAAATGGTCAACGGAAGCTTATGCATGTATGATTTGGGTTAAAATGTATTTATTTTGCATTTTTCGCGACCTTTAAAGTAGGTTGCCGAAAATTATATATCAATAATATACCAAAAATAATATATCAAAATGTAGCTAAAAATATCGCCAAAATAAAATTGTCCTCGAACGAAACTTCACTAATCTCTGCATGTAACTTAAGTTTAGTTGTCACTAGAAATTGTCAACTGGATGGCAATCTCACGACAGATTCTTGAATAATTCTCTCAGAATTTTAGCATCGTAACTTTTTTATAACATTGTTTTCTCGTTGGGATTCAACGAAGAAACGAACGAGCTCAAGCCAATTGAAGTGAAAGAACAAAGGATTAGAGCTTTAAACTAAATAAGCATTTATAAATATAATGCAGAAAATTCTCAAACCTTTAGGATAATTTTGTTCATTAAATTTGATGCAGCATCTATTTAGGAGCTTGTGTTTAACAGTTCATTTTGATGAAACTACTATTGTGATGAAACAGTTGTTATTTATGAAGATATTATTTATGAAGTATAAGATATAATATTTTTTCAATAACATTTTTTAAATGTTTTAAATTTGTTCGTGCTAGTTTTTTTATTGGAAGATGTATTTGATGTCCTCATAATAAAAGGAAAGAAATGAAATAATCTCCCTGTTAAATCTTACCAAATTGTTACTTTCCATATCTCTCAGAATTTTCTGAAGCTAATAATTTAAATATACATAAGCTTTAAAAACAACTTTTACTTTTATAAAGGGTACTGAATACAGGAATATTTCATCTTTAAAATACCTTTTCTTTTAAAAGAAAAAAAAATTAAGTATTTTGAGAAACCAAAGTTTATGTGTAGAATCTTAAGAATAGTATTATGTGGTAAATTAATAATCTTTTTTATTCTGTTCATGGTGTGTACTCTTAAGGCTTTATCGCCAAGGGGATAAGCGGGGAGCAGATTTATTATTCTAAGCTGAGAATAATTTTATCCCTTAAATCGAAGGAAGAATACTGAAAGGGATATGAAATAATTTATTTCCTTACAACCTTTCAAGAATTTGTTTATAAAAAATGGTGGTAAAATGCGGTGTTCGAAAAAAAAGTACTTCCAAAAATGGAATATTTTTTTATGAGTGGATTTATTGATTTACTGCATTTGTTTCTATATTTAATCATGTGAGTGACGCGAAAGTGGTTTTTAAGTTTACTAGCAATATAAGATTATAATTTTAAGCAATCATATATAGGTTTTGTTTTGAGTGCCATGCAATTGTTCTAGAAAATTTAATGAAATAGTAATTTTAATGTTATAATTCTTGATTGAATCAGTTATTAATCTCGACGTTAAACCTATTTATTACTGTTATATATATTTAATAAGGATGTTTTTTTTCCTTCTAATATTTTATTAAGAAGGCTTACGTAGCTGTTTTCCAAGTTCCTTTAGAAAAAGAACATATTTGTTTGGATTGGTCTGTTTATAAGAATTTTACATGAATAAAAACGTTTATTTCTTTCAGTTCAATAATCACGTAGAATAGTCTGGAAGGCTATCTCCTAATCTTCCTATTGCAGGTACACTCATCGGCTAATGTATCAATAGTATCCACTTCAGTTTTAGTTCATTATAAAGCAAAATTATTTCTGATTTCTATTATTTCTTATTAAAAAAATTGGCTTTATGGTGTATTGAAAGGAGATTCGTCATTTTATTATTTTTTGTCATGTTTGTAAAGTCAGTCATATCTTGTTTATATCCAAATAATGAGGACTTTATTTTGTAATCATGTGACATCTATCAAATATTATTTGAAATTCCTAACTGAGCATATTTTTAAAATGTATTTTAAAAGTATTAGAGATACGATTCAATTATACCCAGTTAGGTATAAATTATCTTCTTTTCTTTCCTTAGAATTAAACATTTTTAAACGTTTTAAGAACTAATAAATAACTTGAATTTATCTATTTGAGGAATAATTAAAAAACATTATCACAGTTAAAACACTTATTTATCATCATAAAAACATTAAAGACACAAATCGATTAAATTTTCTTACAATCAATCCAGAGATAAATGAAGAAAAATATAAAATTGGAAATTTAAAAAGAAATATTTATAATATACTTAATACCATTTTGAGCTTGATTGACTTGAGTTTTCAAAATTTTATCTTTTGATACAGAAGAAACTTTTGTAACCCTTTTCACAAAGGAAAATTCATATTTAATTATTCAGAAATAGGATTAAACGAAACATTTTTCGTAACATAGATGTAAGATAATATGTTAAGGAACACGAGGATATTCCTAAGTATTATTCGAAATACCTTATTCATTATTTTATATTACAATGAATAAAAATACCAATTAGATAAATTGTCCAATGTTATAGTATATAAACTATTCAAGAACAATGAGAAATACAATGAATGCTGTTTTATCAAAACATATAACTAAGCTCGAAAACAATGAAGAACAAAAAATGTGTCTGCTTTTTGTGGGATTTATTCGGATTTAAAATTGAACTAATTTGCGCATATTTTATTGTTACTGGCTTCTTATAACATATTTAATGTGAGTGGCTTCTTATAACCTATTTAATGTGAGTGGCTT